>MU383128.1:0-348456 GCA_022495125.1 Xylaria acuta | reverse complement strand
ATACTTTATAGCTTAAAACTATTTATATAATTTTTTTAACTACTAACTTTTTAAGTTTTTTTTTTAGTACTAAAAAAAATATAATTAAGCGCTAAAATTTTAGTAATATTTTTTTTTTTTTAATTTTAAATATTATTGCTATTTTAGCTATACGTTAAGTTTAAAAAAAAAACCTTTTAATTAAACAATATTAATAAATTAAATAAATATAATATTTTATTTATTTTTAGCTAGCTTTTAATAAATATACTGTTATTTTTTCAGGTTTTAATAAAATATTAAATATTTTAATAGTATATATTTTTATTTTTTTAAAAATATAAAATAGTTTTTAAAATAAATATATTTTCGTTTATATTTAGCTTTTTAAAAAGTTTTTTTATAAATTATTTTTATTAATAAAATAGTTTAATATTTATTTACGTAGCGTTTTAACTTTTTGCGATTTATTTTTTATTATTTACTTTTTTACTTTAAAAAAAAAAAAGTTAAATTATAAATTTTATTTATATTAGCTAACTAGCTTATAAAATACTATATTATTGTTAGCTATTTTAATTAAACATTTTTAATATATTTTTTTAACTTTTTATACTACTATTAAAAAATATTAATATTTATTTAAATATTTTAAGACCTAGTTATAAATTAGCAGCTTTATATTTTTTTTTATTTAGTACGCTTTATATACTACTTTATATTTATTAGTTTATTAACTAGCTATTTTATTGCTATTTTTAACTTTAGTTTTTATAGCTTTTAATACTGCTTTAAATATTTAAATAAATTTAGCTATATAGCTGTTTAAATATTTATTTTATTTTTAAGCTTTAAAGTTTAATAGCGTTACTACTCCTGCTTTAACTAACGTTATAAACTTTTTTTCGTTTTTTAGTTTTATTTTAATTTAATATATATTTAAAATATAGCTGCTTTTTATTAATATTTACGTTAATAAAATAAAATAGTTTAATTTATAGTTTAAAAAATATAAAACTTTTATTTTTATAAATAAAACGTTCGAAAAAACTAAGTTTAATATATATTTTAATTAATATATTAAAATATTAAATATATTAGTATATTTTATATTACTTTGTTTACTTTAGCGTATTAATTTTATTTTATAGTTTTAGCTATTTATTTTTAGTTTAAAAAAAAAGTTTTTTATATTTAGGTTGCTTTTAATAATATATTTTTTAGGCAGTTTTAATAATATAATATAATTAATAACCTAGTTCGTTTTTAGTTTTTAGTATATATTTAGCGTAATATATTTATTAATATTTAGCTATAATATATTACGCGTTAATATAAGCTAATATTATTACGTTTATATATATATTTTTTTAAAAATATAAAAAATAACCTTTAATTAAATATTTTTTTTTTTTTAGCTATTAAAAAAAATAAAAAATTTATAGCTTAAGTAGTTTTAAATATATATATTAAAGCTAGTTTATAGCTTTTATATATATATAATATTTATTTTTAAATTAAAATATTTTGCTAATAATATAATATATAATAAAAAAATTTTTTTAATATTTATTTAAACAATTATTAAACTTTTAAAACTTTTATTTAGCTTTTTATTCTTTTAGCCCTTTAGCTTTTTTTATTTTTTTATACTTTTTATTATTTAATTTTAAAAAATGTTTTATTTTAGTTATTTTTAGCTTTTATTACTGCTTAACGTTTAAATTTTATAACTATAGCTATTTTTTTATCCGTAATAATAGTATTTATTTTGTTTTAATTTTTTTTATTTATAAAAACCCTAGTTATTTTTTTTAAGCTATTAATAAAAAATATTTTTATTAAAAAAGTATAAATTAAGCAAAAGCTTATAGATTTTTTGCTAGCTGTTTTTTTTTTACCGTTAGTAATAGTTAGCCCTATTATACTACTTATAATAGTAGCTATTTATACGTTATTTATAAACGCAATAAATATTATTTATAAGCTAAAAACTAGGGCTGCCTTTTTGTTTATTTTAATATTTTTAAGATTATTTACTTTTTTATATTTTTTTATTTTTGCTTTTTTAATTTTTTAAAACTACTTTTTGTTTAAGCGTATAATATATTTTTTTTTTTTATATAGTATTACTAGGTAATTTTTATAGTTTATTAAAAAAAAGCCTTAGTAATTAATATATTTTTTTAAAGTTTTATATAGCTTAGTTTAATATTTGTTTAAGCGGTTTTTATAATATATATATTTAGTTATTTTTTTATATTTTTAAATATTATAATAACTTTAATATTTTAAGTAATATTTTTTAATCGGTTATTTTTTTTGTATATAATAAGCTTTATTATTAGTATTAAAAATTTTAAACTAATAAAAAACTAGTTAAATAAAAAATATAATTTATATTTTTTTTTATAAATTTAAAAAGTTATATTATAATCGCCGGTAGCTTACTAGCTTTATTTTTATTTAAGCTTTTATTTCGTTATAAATAATATTTTTTATAAATATAACTTTGCTGCTTATATAGTTAAAAAAGTTTAATAGTACGTTTAATAGTATATAGTTATATTATATTATTAAAACTTTTAATATTTTTATATTTAAAGCTTAAAATATATTTTTTTTTTTTATATAAAATATATTTTATATTTTTATAGTAGCATATTTAAACGTTTATTTAGTTTTAATATAAATATAGTCCGGAATATTAGCTAGCTATAGCTTTTTGTTTTAAAATATTTTTATAAATAAATATTTAATTATATATAATGTTTAACTTATATGTTTATTTTAAAGTTTTAACAATGTTTATATTAATAACTATTTATTATTATTTTTTTTTGTTTATATTAAAGCGTAAAAAATAGCTAAGCTAGTAAACTTAACTTTTATTAAAGCTATAAAAATTAAAGCTTTATTTAGCTAAAATATATTTGTTTAGCTAGCAACTTTTGTTTATAAAACCTATTTATTTATTTTATTTTTTAAATAGTATTTTAAAAGTAGTATATAAACTAATACTACGAAGCTTACAAGCTATATGCTCGCTAATTATATAAGCGCATATAAGCCGCTTTTTAAAAAAACAAAAAATTTTATATTTAAATGTTTTAATAATATTAAAATAATATTTTTTGCTTTAATAGCGTACTTTAGTTGTTTAATATTTTAATAGCTATTTACTAGCTTATTTAAATAGCTAGCAAAGTTTTATAGCATATTAATATTAACTTTTTTATTTTTATTAAGCTTTTCGAACTAAGTATAAATTATCGAAAAAACATTTTTATAAATATTAAAATCGGCTATTTTAAATAGCGGTTATTATATAAAATACTTTTTAAAAAATACTAGGGCAAAAAAAAAGCAAACTATTACTAGTTTATGCTTTTTTTAACTTTATAAGTTTATAAAAATATTTAAATTAAGCAAACAAATATACTAATTTAATTTTTTAACTTTAAAAAGTCGATTAAATATATTTTATTTGTTTATTACGAAGTAATTTAAAAGTAGTTTAAACCGCTAGTAAAAAAAGAAGGTAGAAATTAAATAAAAAATAGGGCAAAATGCTAAATGTTAGCAAAATAAATATAAATAGCGCGGTAGTACTAACAGCACCTTGCGCACGGATGATAAATACAAGGGAAGGTGCGTGGCTTAATCGTATTACACCGGAATGAATATAAGGGAACCGTTCACGTACGCTAACTTCCCACCATCAGATAGAGAGTAGCAAACGTAGTAGTATGTAAACCCCTCAAAAATAAAAACATGCTATTGATTTCTGCGACCCTCTAACCCATACAAGATAAACCTTTGTTGTACATAAAAAGGGCACGAAATGAGTATATGGTTCTAATGCGTCCTTCTAGAATGCTGCCTTCATACTCGGCATCCCAATCGCAAATAAGAAGGCGCCATGCGCCAGGGGGGTTCCCCCCAATCTTCCCGTATCCTGTGAAGACAATTTTATACAAAACCAGCACCAAAACTGAAGTGCCTCCTTGGGGCACAGGTGTTCTTCCGCCCAGCAGCGACACCCGTGTCTACTGCCCCGAGTAGTCTTGGAAGCCGGCAGTCGGGCCGTCGCGGTTGAGTAACCACGGAAACCGGTCCGGCTCCTTCAGCAGGAGTTCCGGGATGTCCTTATTATTTTCTATCTTGTCGTAAGTCTGCCCCTCGCGGTCCCAGAGGTCCTTGCCGTTCCGCACCCGATCGGCAATGCGATCGCGATCGCGATACGCGTCTTGGTTCATCCAGACGTGGGAGAAGGACGCCAGCTTGGTCAGGACCTCATCTATCGTGGAGAAGCAGGTCGAGCAGTGCCAGCCCGCGCTCCACAGGTTGCCCATCTCGAGTCGTATGAGCGGCTGAAGCCCGCCATCCGCGTTGCGCAGGTTCACTGGCAGGATCGTCCGCCAGCCCTGGTAATAGGTCGCCTGCGGGTGAGCCCACTGGGGGCCCCTGTGCATGAACTGGAAGCTGTAGTAGTAGAAAGAACTCCTTAGGGTGAGCCGCTGGGGAAACGTGCATGCCTTGAGCACGAGTATGGTCTCGGGACGCACAAGTTCGTCAACGTCGGCGACGATGAGGACGTCGCCGTCCACGGGGGCTTCGGCGCCGGTCAGGCGTGGCAGTACTTGATCATACATGGCATTCCTCTGTAGATCCTCCCAGGCCCAGGCCGGGTTGGCGCGGTCCGAGTGGAAGCCATCCGGGATCTCGAGTTGATGATAGATGATCTTGTCGCGATATGCGGCAAAGCGGTCCATGTTGTCTTTGATGAACAAGGGTTTGTCGCGGTTTGTGAAGGTCTTAGCAGACTCCACGATGACAAAATAGTCAACGAAGTTGTAGGTGCCGTTCAGGCGAATTTCAAGCCATTCTAGCTCGGTGTTGACCATTATCAGGTCGTAGACCTTTCTACTCGCCGCATTTTTGAATGGCTTCCATCCGTGCTGCTCACAGAGACCCTGGGCCACAACGGGATTTGCCAGGTCTACGTCGCGGGGATCAAAGCGACCGACACGGTGGACGGACGTGTCTGTCCAGTTGGGATTCAACCACAAGAGGAACAGCAGGACCAGACCGAACACAGAGGATAATCGAATGCATCTCCGCCTGTCAAGGCGCGAGGAGTATGCCATGTCCTTACCGTGTAGACATTTATAGGTGATATTAGCAACAAGAGTGTTCAGGGGAGGCAGTATGCGACCTAAAAAAAAAGTGGACAGCTCTTTAAAGGTGCTTACAGTACCTGCAGGCTGCAGCAAAGTCACACGTTGCCGAATTAGGCATATCTGTACAATCCAGCAACCTTATGTAAGTAAGTATGTAGGCCGGGCCCTCCTAAAAGCTGTATATTCCTATGTCGCTCCATTACCGAAATCACCACTATCGGTCTATCACACTATGTTTTTAGTATCACTTGGCAAGAAGCAATGGGATTCAACATGGTATGGCTTGCCTGGAGAAATCCGACTTCTTATCTTAGAAGTCCTGATGTAAGACGGTTGCACACGGGGTCGCTTGAGCACAGTGTCTCGAGAGTGACAAACAGAACTCGAGCGATATAACTTCGGTCGAATCAAACTGACACCATCGCGCCTTGTTGCTTTTAGTTCGATGGTTCATCGCAATCGGGCTCTCGTTCGTTATATCTGGTTTTGCTTGGAACTTGATGACTATGATTGCACCAAATGCGCGCCTTGCCAGGGAATGGTTACAGACGTGGAGTGGGAAGAGGCATTTGCTATCATCGATACAAATAACTGCCCTGTCACCACGGCATTCCAGAATCTGTTCTCGATTCTTAGTACATGGGATCCTAACGGCGATTTGACATTCGATATTAGTATCTACTCGCCTAGTGACTTAAACCATTGATTTAAATATCTAACCTTTATGCCCAACACCCCAAAGATATACTAGGTGGTGGTGGTATGATGCAGACGATATTAGACAAAGTCCATAATGATCCTCAACATGGCTGGGTTGCTGGTTTTCGACACTCCGCTCCGCCTAGGGCGGCTATCCTCAAGGTTTTCCATTCAGTTATGGGGGAGGGACCGTTTGATAGTGAGCAGTCAGAGCTCCAATGGTGGGATCGGCTTCCATTGGTCCCGGCGGTGACCAGTTTACTTCTCCGGCAACAGAACCGCCGGAGGTGGAAGCCGGGCTCGTTTGCACATATGTTTGCCCGTTTTCCCAGACTCCAGGAAGTCCACTACGAGCCCTGGAGGGAATGGGACTCTATGCAGAGAGTCATACAGATAGAAGTGAGTATTGCTGCATACCTGCCTAAGTTGTTGCTAGCTCTCATTTGTATGGGTACTCTTTTGCTAATAATCCGCATCCGTCATCTAGATTTCCAATATCTTTTCGAGTCGATCCAACATTTCAACAACAATCTCAAGAGACTTGTAGTCTTTGAGAACTTTAATCAACAGTACTCAGCTATTATGCAGCGATTCCTACTTGGGGTTAACTTGAGCGGATGCGACAGTGCTCGCAACCCAGCCCCAGCAATTAGCCGGATGATCGCGCTCGTCAGCCTCAAGCTTGAGCATCTCGCAACATCCCTCATCGTAGATGCTAGCCATTTCTTCGAGATGGAACCCTCTTGGGAGTGGCCAAACCTAACCTCGCCTGTGATTATTTCAAAATTACTTATGGCCGACGAGACTTCGATCGAAATTGGAGCTATGCTTCGGGTAGCAGCGGCAGCGGCCATAAAGATGCCACGACTAGGAACAATAGAGATTTGGAACGGACGAAAGGGCTTAACGACGCTCTTCAAGTATCAGGCGTTCCGCGATATACAGCAAGCTCTAATTACTTGGAGAGGCACATGGAAATTGACCATGGAACCATCTATAATCCAGGCTTGGGAAGCCGTCGTACATCAGTACGATGGTTGGAGACTCAATCTGGTTCAGGAACGGCTGGATGAAGCTGCTATCAAGTCTCACGGTGATGCAATTCACTACCTAGGGCTTTCAAGCCAGGTCATTCGGCCCATCTCGTTGCAGCAGATCCGGATAGAACAGAAAGCTCTGGAGGGCGTGGAGACTGTGTAATACTGAATGAATTATGGATACCAGAAACAAAGAGCCCCTACGTAATATGAGCTCACGCAGGTCTCCCACCCACCCAGGCTTTTCGCATCGCACCCGTTGATGTTTGGAGCAGCCTTGGCTCAGTGTTCGTGCGTTGCACGAGACGTGGGAGCTGACAGGGTAGATGAATCGGTCGCTCGAATGCACAGCGGGAGTTACAGAACGAGATAGAGAGAACCCCAGGGCTCTTGACCGCTTCTAGAAGCAACAGCAGACGCACAACAGAATAGACAGGAGCTTAGCTGTTAAGCAGTTCCTCATGAGATGTACCCGCAGGAGACCAACTTTCCCAACACCCAGGTTAACAGCCTGTAGCTTGGTGATGGGCGCGCCGACCAGCAATCCTGTGTGCGTGCTGCGGAGTGTGCAATGCAGGCGTCGGCCGAGAGAGAGCAAGCAGGAAACCGGGAGTTGAAAAAATTGTAGTGATGTCAAGAATGAAGTGATATCCAAAATGATCGCGTATCATGGAAGCCCGCGATGAGACTGGTGCAAACACGCTGCATTACGTAGTGAAATAATACCTTTGGCCAGCAGATACCTTTGGCAGCAGACAATTTTTGCCAGCAGACACGTTTTGCTAACAAACACGTTTTATTAGCAGATATTCGAGTTTGCTGCGGCCTGAAGGAAAAGGGTTCCATTCGATACGTTGGCGAACAAGTATGTAGCTGCGAGGCTGTTCATCAATATGCTGTTATCGCTGCTGTGCGTTCATGGGAGGCTTTTCTACTCGTACAAGACCAGGTCATCTTCGCGCTTCGTCTACTGTAGGAAGGATTCGGCCTCGGAGAAGCCCACCAAGACTATCGGACCCTCCAACGGGACCCTGAACCCCTACCTCGGGGGTCTCCCAAGTCTCGATGGTGTTATCACTCAATAATTGCTCATAGGGGGATCCATCAGCTCTACCATGCTCTCGAGTGCGCCATCGACCTGCACCGAAGATCAGGCTACAATAAAGTGCATTCAACGTCCTTTGGGTACGTATGACCACAGAGGTGATAGCCCACTCCATATCCGAGTACGTGAAAACCAGCAATGGTAAGTGTTCGACCATGGTGGGCAAGCTTTTACAAGCCTTAATAGGCCGTTTTCGGGGTTGTGGCCTACACTCCCAATCAATTTTTAGCATATCCTTTTCACCGCTACACCCGGTCAAACAATCAATCGGGGTCAACCTTGAATTGAACTAGACTAGGAGGGGCAGAGAGGGGAGATGACAGACTTCGATTTCGTTAACAACCCGGCAACATGCGTCTTCCTTATCTGACTTACGTGCCTGGGTATCTACCTACAGTACTCATTCATAATGAGCCATAATGAGCCATAATGAGTGTTTATGATCTTGTGTTCAATTGCCAGATACCATTAAGATGGTGGCCTTGTTATATAGCAGACACCCCCTTTCCGCCGCCAATACCCGGGGGCTCTGTCTGTGGTTGAGCAGCCGATGGATGAGCCGAACTCCACCAAGCACTAACACCCCGCCATTATTACTCCGAGGTGGGATGCTACCATCGCGAACCTCCCCGCGAGCATATTCGGCCAGCTACGCGACCCGGAGCGCTATAAAAATGGAAAACGCCACGAGCCACGCAAGCAGTGCCGCCCCGGCCAGTAGCTGGGTCGGTCACCAAGGCGCCGCCGCCTTTGACCTGAGGAGTGAGTGTACCTATCTGGTGGCCTAGTTTATAGTCTGTCTGTCTATGGCACAAGAAGCCGAAGCTGCCGGTTTTTTTTGTTTTTTTTTTTGTTTGGCCTACCCCCTATAAGCAAGCATGGACTGAACTGAACTGCGCCTAACCTTGGGGGTTTTTTTTTCCCGCCTTGCTTAGGCGATACCATGACCACGCCGACGCTGGCCATGCTCAATGCGATTCAGACCACCACCTTGCTGGACGACGTGTTTCAAGAAGACCCGACGACCACAGAGCTCGAGGCCCACGTCGCGGCTCTCTCGGGCAAGGAAGCCGGGCTCTTCGTCCTCTCGGGCACCATGGGGAACCAGATCGCGCTGCGAGCATTGCTTACCCAGCCGCCTCACGGCGTTCTCTGTGATCACCGGTCCCATATCGTCCGATATGAAGCCGGCGGGTAAGTGATAAAGTTCTTTTCTCTCTCTCTCTCTCTCTCTAGATTGTGAACTCGATATCCCGATGACTTACCTAATGCGCTATCGCTCCCTCTTAAAGTAAAGAAAAAGAACCTGTCTCTATGTACTGACCAGGCGAATGCGCAGTGTCGCTTCCCTATGCGGAGCCCTCGTCACGGCTGTTAAGCCGAGCAATGGCCGCTATCTAACCCTAGAAGACGTCCGAGAAAACGTCGTTCTCAGCGACGACGTCCACGCCTGTCCGACGCGGGTCCTCAGCCTCGAGAATTCGCTCAACGGCATGGTCATGCCGCTCGAGGAGGTACGGCGCATCTCGGCATTCGCGCGGGAGAACGGCATCCTTAGTGAGTAAATTTCCTCTTTGGGACGAGAGAGAGAGTGTGTCTAGAGGCTTGTGAAGCCCTCACACAAGTCATGCTCTAAATGGCGATAACTAACCCCGAGTGCTTGTAGTGCACTGTGACGGCGCGCGTCTCTGGGAGGTCGTCGCTGCGGGTGGGGGTTCCTTGACTGACTTCTGCGCGTGCTTCGACACCGTCAGCCTGTGCTTTTCCAAGGGCCTGGGCGCCCCTATCGGTAGCATCGTAGTCGGCACCGAGCGCCTGATCAAGCAGGGGAGGTGGGTGCGCAAATCCATCGGCGGCGGGTTACGACAATCGGGCGTCGTCGCGGCCGCCGCTCGCGTGGCTGTCGATGTGACGTTTGGCAAGGGGCCTAATGGCGAGGGCGGACTTCTCAAGGCCACACATGCCACGGCGCGACGCGTCGAGAAGATGTGGACTGATCTCGGGGGCCGCCTGGAGCACCCCGTCGAGACGAATATGTGCTGGTTGGATCTTGGGTCGTTGGGCTGCAGTGCGCAGAGGTTCGAGCAACTTGGCCGAGAGGCGGGTTTGAAGCTCATGGGACACCGCCGTAAGTGCCATTTACAACTTCCCTTAACTCCTACGAGCAATCTGGGCGTTCTTATTGAGTGAACCCGCCTTTTGAGCCGCTCGTCTTTAAGAGCCATTACTGATGCTTGGTTGCCACAGTTATAACCCACTACCAGATAGGAGAGGAAGCCATTCAGAAGTTAGCCGCTGTCTTCCAGCAAGTAGCGCGGGAGAGTACGGCTGGTGGTGAACCAGCGAAGAACCAGGTAACAGGGATTTACGGACGGTGACACTATTTATTCAAAGTTGGATACCTAACTATGACCTACATTACACGCTCGGGACGTCAAATGATAGTGAGTCATATGTGCTATTGTCACTATCTGTTAAGACCTTGCAGCATAGAATTGAATTACAGCACGTTGTTGACGATTGTGCCGGGTTATAAGGCCGTAATAAACCGCTGCGGATGAATACTCCGGTTTTTATATTGTGTTGAGGCAGCTCAAGTTTGCGCATCATCCAACTGTTGCTGGAGGGGCTGCCCTTAGTACTTGTTTGGCTGAGCAAGAATTCTGCTTGACCTAAAGCATCCTAATTTTAACAGGACACATCCATTTGAGACACTCCGTCTGACTCCCATTGCGCACCAAATGGTCTAAACTCCTCTTGCCTTCCGACTACCGACTAGTCCTGCAAATATGTGAGACGTTGGATGGATATAATGATGTTTAGCTGTTGTCAGCTCTCAAAGCACATAAAAAATAATGATATAATTCCAATCCTGAAGAGTCTGTGACCTCTTTTAGGTTCCTTCCTCTTATCATGCTAAATAAGTCATATTGGTCTTGACGATGCCTTTCGCCTCGAGGACCAGTAAATATGTCGAATGATGGATATGAATAATGACATGATGCCTGTGGTGTATTTCCTTAGGACCGTCATGTCGAAATGACAATGGTATACGCGATGCTTTTTATGAAGTATACCCCCACAACCATGAACGCCGAGCAATGACTGCAAATTATCCTCGTAAGAAAAATCAGGATGCACTTTCCTTCGATTTCTTGCCGAATATCCCTCGGCTTTTTGATTTGCTTCTTTCTTTCATGGACTTGGCGCTACTGGTATCATCACTGTATTTCGCCTTGTGTATCCTGGGACCACTCATTAACATCTTTCAGTAGGCACATGCGGGTGTCGGCAAAACGTACCAACTGTTTCCTGGCATTACCATACCCTTTGCTTCGGCCATACGGTAGAACTTAGCGCTCTTTTTGAGATCCTTCTTACAGCCGACGCCCTGCGCATAACAAAAACCCGCTTCCGTGAGAGCGTCGACATCACCCCAGCCTATCGTCTACTTAGTATTGGTCGTCATAGATCTGGTGCGAGAGCAACTTACTTCCGGAAATCTCGAAGCACCGAAGTGCAAGTGCTTTGTCTTGTTCAATGCCCCATCCATTCATGTGGCTGACGCCCAATTCATATATACTCAACGCAAACTGGGCTTTTCGAGTTTTCCTTTCCATAAAATCGACTGTCTTGCCTTCTTTGGCATGGTCCTCGTCTTCTGCGATTTCCGCACTGACGATATCAGCAGCTTTTCGAAGCCACTGGACACCTTCCCGTTGGTTTGGCCGCATGCCCCAGCCATGTCGACACGCTAAAGCGTATAATAACATCCCCGTTGGATCACCGCCAAGTGCGGCAAGACGTAAGTGGTAGGTCGATTCTTTCACAGATCCTTCCTCATGACACTTGATACCTTTAGCTAAATGCTCCTCCGCAGTCATTTCAGCAGCAGTGGGCGCGGAAGAGTGTTGTGATTTAGTTGGTTTGATAGTACTGGCAGAATCACTTGTCGAGACAGACATGGGCGTTCGAGCTCTAGCTTGAACTTGATCATGAGTAGCTGATGTTAAAGGTCGCCCTCTAGATATATCTGTGGATGGTCTGCTATCTCTAGTTGATGGTCGACTAGCTTCTGGAGATGGCTCACCATCCGCTGACATTTCGGTAGATAGCTTGCTGCGTTCTAGAGATGGGCGACCAATCAGCGGGTCTCCCACGACTACGCCGTCCTGATATCGAGAAGAAGCACTGGAGGGCCGAGAGGGAGGGGATGGAGGGGCCTGCCTGTTCCCTACTGGCACAGTGGGTGCTTCCCAAATGGGTGAAGAGGAGGATGGCGACTCCACATCGTGGAACAGAGCAGAATTGCGCTGCAGTGACTTGCCACGCGGTAGCGAGTATTTGGAGTATATATATGAAGGTGCCGCATCCCCCCCAACTGGGAAGCCTTCCGTAAAAGCATCACTATGCATACTGACGGGTGTATGTGCGGTATCATCAGCTAGTATAAATGAGGGATGGCTATCCGACGACGCCTGCCGAGACGGAGCTTCCAATGTCGGCGTCCCTGCGCGACTTAGCGGACGAGAGAAGTTGAACGAGGGTCTTGGCAGCGGTGCAGATGCTTCTGAACTGATTGAAGGTGATCTCTGGTAGTGAGCAATGGGAGATGCGAGGACTGGCCCGGACAAGGCACTGCCGGATGATAGTTTCCGCGGAGGCTGAGAGTGAAATGATGCACTGAGAGTGTCGTCATTGTAGATGTCCAAGGGTGCTGACATAATACTTGACGAACGCTTTGGAAATAGAGATCGAGGGGGAACTAGACTAGCCGATTCATTCGAAGCCGTTTTGGTGAGCTTTTCAAGTGATGTGGGAAACCGCCCGCGTGATGGAGAGGCATGCCCTACGCTCCCCTGAGGGCCTGCGGATCGAGGCTCCGACTCCAGATCTCCGGGCGACTGCTCCCTGCGGGCACCGTACATGCCATTATCCTCCTCAAGTTGCTGCAGCGCACGGCCACGCAGCCCGTCTTTGAATGGGTTCGGGGGGACCGGTATGGATTCATCAGGCGTAGGCGGGATGCGACTCATTCGCGGGTGCATGGAACGTGGGCGTTCTAAAGGCGTTTCAATCTCTGTGGTGAGGCCGAGCCCGGCGGGCTGCTTCGGAGAGAGGCCATTCTGTTCATCGCTGGAATCGTGGGACAATGAACGGAAGTACTCGGAGCGGCCCTGGACAACTAAGGGGCTTTCGGTGGTCAATGGGGGAAGACGGCTCACTCGATTGCCGTTCTTAGCGCTCTCCTCTAGTTGCTTCGCGAGCAGGCGACTCTGGAGAGCAAAGGCGTCCAGAGGAGACAAGGCAGGAGGGACTTCGCCTGCGACATGTAACCGAGGAGATCGCAGAGGGCGGGAGGATGTGGTGGCGACCGAGTTGGAAGAGCCTGCTCGTAGATCGATGAAGTTGGGCCGATTTGCCATGATGAATGGATGGATGGATGGATGATAGATGAAGATACTAGCTATGGTACCTAATCAATATGCGCGTGCAATCGGGGAGCGCGAGGTTTGAGGTGCGGTCTGCGAAGCGCAATGCCAGACAGACCACATAAACTAGGTCATCAAGACGGCGCGTCAGGATATATACTGTGTTGCGCCGTGGCGAAAACACAACGGATGTCGAAGGCAAGGCGTAGAATGGCAAAGGAGTCGAGGCTACTATGCGCGCTGGTGGCAGCAAGCAGGGCTGGGCGATGCATGAATTATGAGGTCAACGAGGTCAATGCTGCCCGAGAGGTGCGGAGGAGCGGTAGAATATTCAGGGAACGAAGGATCGACTGGAGCGGGCCGGAGTGGTGTAGTGTTGCAACAAACGGTGGCATGAGTCAGTGTTTCGCAATCAGACGTCTGCGATGTTGTTTCAGCCGACGTCGATGTTTGAAGGGTAAACGATGGAAACTGCGCGGATGCGCGGCGGCGACGGCGTGGAAAGGGATGGTTGTTGTTGGAGGGCAGAACGAACGATTGACACGACGGAGGAGGTATGGTAGGCAATCTCTGGGGAAGTGTCGTTGAAGCTGAAGAAAGGGGGTACCTAATTGGCGTACACATGTCCAATGGCCTGTTACTGGGCAATAAGAGTGGAGAGAGGCCTTAGCGCAAATTGAGATTGATGGGGTACATTAGCCAGTCCAAGCCTATCCAGTCTCCTTCTGACCATCAGCACAGTTTAAGGGTATTACCATGACCGTACCTACCCGTGCCTACCTAGGTGCCTACAGACCTGTATCATGATGTAGGTACGCGCGTTATGCGCATACATAGTACATAGCCTCTGGGTACTGTAGCTTCTTTACTGTATTACGCCACAGTACTGACCAATCATCGCACATTAATTAGCTGGTTCACATGATACGGCATCGTGATCCTGGGTTGCGAGCAAACGTAGTTGCCACCAATCAGGTCTAGGATCCCAGCTATTTGGACGACATTATCTTAACAATATTTTTTTAAATTTAAGAAAACGGATCGAAATGATGTTTTTATCTCTGAAGAAAGCCTGACTCCATTGAATGCAGCAATCACGAAATATCAACCCAAGACCTACCTATTCTACAGTTAAAAAAACGCCAATTCCGAAGCTATATTATAGATTCTTGGACTGGAGCTTCTTTATCCTCGTTGCCCCTTCATATACACCACGATCCACCGCCGCCGCTACTGTTAATGTGCCACCGAGTATAGCGCAGAGACCCGTTAGGAAACCTGAGAATGTCTTGGCTCGCTCCTCCCGGTTAATCACCTTCATTGGTGAGATATCCTGTGAGGGCCAAGGTCAGCATGGGTCCACGGCTACTAGCTGCCTTGTGACACTTACATAAGAGAAAAAGACGCCTGGGATGCCGCCTCTAGCATGCATCCGCTCCTGATGGCCTTCGGCCGCATCGTCGCCACCATTCAAACTTCGCTTGTGGCTCGTGACAGAGTACTGGTGAGTCTCCATGCTACCATCGAAGCCGCTACCTAGGCTGCCTAGCCACATATTGTCATCTGTGCTTCGATCCTCTCCAGTCGACTTAGACGCGCTCAACGGTAAGTATGCCGTTGGGACAATCTTGAGGAAATACATAAAATTGAAATTGGGGTCGTCGGTGATCTGCTTAACTTGGTCGAGCGGGTTCGAGTGGTGATTGGTAAAGGGACTACTTTTGGCGTGTTTCTTGCCGACATCCTCGGGAAGCTGGGGACCAAACCGGAGCTGATGGATCTCGTGCTCGAATGAATGCCTCACGCGGCTGTCCCAGTAGTTTTTCAAGTCATGAACGTGCATGTTGCCGTTGCTGAAACTCCGGCCTGGGGCGATATGGAAGTTTCCTATCACCTTATTGACACGAATAGCACCCTCAATGCGGCAGCCTTCATGCCTTTGTTCATCCAGTTTCTCGGCATAGTGCTCGCGCTGGCACTGCTCAACACCTTCGCCCCTACCGAAGGCCCACGATGCCTGCGCATATGCCTCTCGTACTTCATCGCAGGTATTGCAACATCCTGGTTTCGACGCGCTAGATGGAGCGGTGGCACCGTAGCAAGTGCCACAGTAGCCGGGGTCGAGGTGAGTGGCCGCCTCACTCTCGTCGTGCCTGTAAAGACCGTTAATGACAATGGCCATGTGCGATAGCGCGATCGCATCGAGGGGGTTAGACTGACAGCGCGAGTGCGGTGATATCAATGACTCTTCCACCTTGGTCGGCGGGCTGGAGCCTGACCTTCTTCACACCATGCAAAACACCATGCTGCTGCTCGCCAGACACGTCCATGACGTCGAGGGTAAGGAGCTCGCAGGGTAGCTTCGGAAAGGTAACATTCATGTGGATTTCCATACGCTCGCCTGGAGGGATTGTTAACAAGCTGCCATTTCGAGGGGTAATGCTGCGAGAGAAAGCTCACTTCGACCCTTGTCAACTATAAGCTCAGGATGTATGACAATCCTTCTATAGTCGGACCATTCTCCCCAGGCAAGGTAGAGAACAACAATAACGGATATGATTGTGACAATTCCACCGGATGTAGTGCGCACCCTTGCATCTTCCACCGTCTTGGTAAAGGCGTCGAGCCTCGTGAACCTCGACTTGGGAGCCATGGCGGTTGGGTTGGATCAGAAGGGCGCTGCTCAATGGGCGTTGGCGACGCTCCGGGGCCCAGGCGGCGCAGTGGGTGGTACTTGGATATAGGCGATAGGATACGACGACGAAGGAATAGCGAAAGGAACAGATCACCGTGAGTGCGACATTAGACGTACGGACGCGCGTGTACGGAGCTGGGGGATGTAGCACGTCGACCAAGCAGCGAATCCACAGCAGGAGGTAGGTAGGTAGGCAAGCAGTTCGAGTGACCGAGAAAAAAGCTGACAGCCTAGGTAGATACCGACGTTTAGTTGGTAGTAGGAAGAATTGGTAGGTAATGAAGCTGGTGAAGACAGCTGGCCGGTCGAGGCTGCTGTTCGAAGCCGCCTTGAATGTTTCCACTCAAGGGATGCGCAATCGCACGAAAGGCCACCTTCGCTTTCCAGGGATCAGCTAATCAACCTAGCCAATTGGGAGCTAGTCCAGACTTCCCTAACGCCTAATAGGACCCCTACCAATACATACAGGCAGGTAGGTACCTTGGTACTGCTGTATATGTACGTCTCCACGTGCTTGCGGTAGCGTCCGAGGTCTGGATCGAGACAGACCTGCGAGTAAGTCAGTACCACAGTAACAACGTAAAAAGATACAGCCATTCCATGACTGCGTGGCTATTGCTATCAATAGTAAGCTTTATGCACCTGTATGTGATGCATCTGCATTTAAATTTCTTTTATCAACATTTACCTTACAGTAGGTGCTGCTGTAATATGTTATTTCTGTCGCTCACGTCGGTTCTTGCCTACCACATATGTGCATGATTCAAGCCTTGAACCGTCCGCCATTTCTTTGTAACTACCTACTTAGGAATCGATGCAATGCGAACATGAGATACGAATGCCCAGCAGTATTTTGCTGGACCAATTCGAGAGAGACATACAGTCAATGTGCTCATCCTCCTAAAAGTCCGTATATTGATATCAATGTTGCTTACGGCGAGTGACTCACACTCCAACACGGTCTTGGGACTTTCTCTTATAAAAGAATCGCCTCAGACTTCGTAAATGAAATTCACGAACTCACTTTGAAAACTTATTGATTTTCTTTACCCTTAAGGGTGTCATCATATGCGCAACAACACGGCCTAAGCTAGTGGTTCTGCTTGCCATAAGACATCAGACCTCTTTCGACTACATCTTGTAATAGCACCAAGGAAGATCCTCACTACGCACTGAACGACTCACGACTGCTCAATAAGATCAACGACTAGGAGCAGAAGCAGTTGCTAAGCACACTGGACGATCCGACAAAAAGAGCAACTCAAACCACCAACATGTCAACCCCGACGGTAACCGCCGTGGACCAAGCACCAGCAGCCGGCGCGTCAGAGCACAAGATCCCCACAACCGCCATCCTCACGACAGAAAGGTGCTACCTGCGGCCCTATGAGTTCTCCGACGCCGAGGCCATGGCCGGGGCGGCCAACGACCCAGAGCTGGTCAAGTACATGCGCGCCCGCTTCCCGTCGCCGTACACGCTGGCCGACGCCCACGCCTGGGTGGAATACTGCCACTCGGGGCCGATTCTGGCGTTCGGCATATTCACCCTGGAGGGGGAGTATGCCGGGTCCGTGAGCCTCGAGTCGCCCAAGGGCGACGGCATCTACGCCGGGACGCGCGAGCTCGGCTATTACGTGGCGCGGAGGTTCTGGGGCCGCGGCTTGATGACCGAGGCCGTGCGTGCGTTTACGCGGTGGGCCTTCGCCGCATACCCCGAGCTCCTGCGCATCGAGGCGTCGGTCTTCAGACCTAACGAAGGCAGTCGACGTGTGCTCGAGAAGGCCGGGTTCGTCGAAGAGGGCATGCGGAGGTTAGCCGTCGTCAAGGATGGGAAGCAGATGGATGAGTATATCTTTGGACTCATTAGAACTGATGTGACATCTTGAGACTTCACGTCTACTAGGTCCGTAAGACTGGGAGACCGTTCTTATGAAGGCAATTTCTTGTCATGCCCGTTTAGACAGAGCCCGTGGCTCCATTACAAAGCAGCAGCGTATGCACTCTAGTTAGGTTCACTATAGTCTGTGAATACATGTTCCGTAACGTAAGATGCATGTTTATATGGTATACAGTGACCCGAGGGCAGGCGGACCGAAAGGGCAATAATTTTGATTAATAAAGATGATTAAGTATCTACCAGCACGGAGTATGACTATCCAACAGGATTCTAATCTAGGCCGCTTTGGGTATACAAATAGAAAAATAAATACGCCAGTAGCATCGCGAGCACGCTTACTTACGCAGTCCTTCTACCAAACTTCTTAACCCATCTGGCGTCAACATCAGACAAGAAGACAGCACGCATGCTCTTTTGTGAATCGGTTTCCGCTGCGTCTAATTGACCGCAGTCTGGCCGTTTGACTATATTTGCAGTTAGCGAGGCGGAAATTCTTTTTAGGGAGGAAGTGAGTATGCAAAGCTCAAGAGGGAACCTACGCTTATTACCAAAAGTGTCCACGGCCCAGATTAGCACGCCGTTCGACCACCCGAATCCCTCGACGACTTCGTACTCGCCACCACTGCCGGCTACATCGATCGATTCGTCCGAGTACTTCTCAAATATGATGCCTTGCGCCTCGGGATCCTCGATGCCACCGAGACGGGGCAACTCGTCGGTCGAGCCACCGGTTGATCGCCATGTGCAGAATGTGCTGTCGAGATAGCGCTGCGCCAGTTCTAGGGCCAGTTCCTGTGTCTCCACATAGTAGGGATCCTCTTTCCCGAAGGTGGGGGGCGTATTGAGTAGTCCCTTCATTATAGCGTACATAAGTGGTGGCCAGACGTTCGGTTGATCCCACCTAATCCAATAGTTAGTCTTTCTCTGTTGTGTCGTGGCTTTCATTGGAAGCATGGATACAGAGGTTGAAACTAATTCCCCTTCACTCTAGACATCATCAAGAAGCGGGGGGGTTGAAATTTCTCTTACTGTTGACCGGTTTTGAGGCTCGTTGCGGCGATACCACCTGCCTTCTCAGAGAGAAGGTTTGCGACGCTCTTGTATGCGTTTCTGACAGCGAGGGGGTTGTTCTTTAGGTGGCTGGGCGCAGCACCAAGCCAGAATGGATAGAATTGCGCAGCGTTGAATGCAACCTGGTAACCATCGGGCGCGTCCGCTTTTTGTGCCTCTGTCGTACCCTCATCTGCAAGGGCATACACATTTTGCGCGTTAGATGTCATGTTATAGTCGAAATAGCTGCCGTACTTGTCGTTCCACATCAAGTCGAACATGGCGGCAGAACGGTTCTGGGCCAGCCCTTCAAACTCGGCGGCTGTGGTGTCGTCGCCAGCATCTCTCAGGTAGCCGGCAATAGCAATCTCATTAGCGTATAGTATGGAATTCACATCGACCCCTATCACGTTTACCGTATTGAGGGAGCGTAAGGGGAAATACACATCATCCACGGCATCGGAGGGGTTTGCAATCCAGCGGCTGCCATAATCCCAGCCCGATTCGGCTCCCGAGGCAAGATTTGCATACAATGCAGCCTTTTCAGACTCGCTCAGAGCGTGCGTTTCGGGATAGACGATACCTGAATTTGCGTAGTATGAATGGTTGTTTGCAGTGACCCAGTCTTCACGGTACGACTCGGGCCGGGGCTCCGTGTTGAGCACCGCATAGCTGTTGTAGCCAGAAGATTAGCGAGCATATTGGGGTGATTATTGGATATGCAAACTGGGACTTACTGGGCCAAAGAATAAGTGCAACCATCTTTTGCCTTCACCTCAACGGTCCGGTTGGTCGTCCAGAAGCTATGCTCCTTGATGAGAAGTGGCAAGGCGCGATCCAAGATGCTTGTGTCATGTGTATAGTCAACATATGTCTTGACCACTGCAGCACTTGTGGTTAGCCATCGCCATTTTCGGCGCGATCCGGGAGGTTGCGAAAGCGTGGCAGGCCTCTAAGGTACAAGTCTGGCTCGAAAAGGAGCGTTTATGCTCTTGAAGTAGTCTAAACAGGAAACAAATGGAATTGAGAATTACTCACTCTGTGTTAGGAGTGGGGGTTGAGATCGATTGAGATAGTAAATTCGAGCGCCATTGGGAACAAAGCCGAACTGTTCAACAAAATCAAGGAAGTTCTCAATTATGTTTCTACTCACAATGTCAGCATCTCTTGCGGCGGTATATTCTCACGATCATAAGCCTGTGTCACTGGCGTACCGTGAGATTTCAGTAAAGCTGCCCCTTGTTCGCAGCAAGCCCTCCAAAATCCAGAAAGAATCCCAGTAGTAAGGCTCTCGGAAGCGACCTCCAGCAACAACAACTTCAGTGCCAAGAATTAGCAACAATTTTTCCAAGCGAAGTCCAGTTGTGACTAGGGGTCATAGGCCACCCAAAGATCGTTCAAGGAGGAGAGTAAGGTACGAATATCGATTGTACTTACAGGTGCGATTTACGGGAATGTAGCTGTTAACACAGCCATCACACCTGTCAGCGCCGACATATTTTCTCGTCAAGTCGGGCCAGATGCCGATGACCTTTTCAGTGAACTGCTTGATGACAGAATCCTTGATCTTGGCGAGGAAAACAGGGTCAGTCTTTAATTGGTCGGCAGGCACAGCTTCGAGTTCCGAGCCAGCCTCTCCAAAGTACGTGGACAGGAAATCATTCAGTTCCGTGTTGTTGGTCAGAGGCTTGGCTAACTTTTCGAAAGCCGATAGAACTTCATCTAGGGGACGCTTTGTTGGGCTGCGCACGTTTTAGTGAGCTGGAATTGCCACATATTTGGTAGAGGCTATCCTTACAGGTCCACGAATGTTTTCGAGTCAGAAAATGGCCTCGCCAACTCGACTTGTTCAAGGAGCTCGCCACTGCAGTACACGGGTGAATCGCATGGCGTGAAGGTAGAGCCGTTCTGAAAGAGCGCCCACGCTGGCGAGACACCGGCAAGAAGGACGGCGGCGGTGCTGGCCAGACGCTGTAAGGGCGCCATGATGGAGCGTCCGATAATTGATGAGCGGACAGTTGTCGCTAAATAGTTGGTGAGAGCCACCTATCTAGACAGTATCAGAGATTACGTGAGGCGAGGTGCACATGGAAAGCAAAAAGGCGCCTAGGGAGACGAACAAAATGTATTAAATAGGTAGCCAGGCTAACAGGGCGACAAGAAGGAGGCAATTAGATTGGGAAAACGTCCATGCATTCAACTACTATTACACATCACAGTAAAGTTACGTTATTACCTACACTAGTATTAGCTGCCTACCCTCATCCAGGTACAGATCTAGCTTCCCAGCTACCTGGGTCTTAGGCAGGTGTAATGTATACATAGACTGTAGTAGTCTGGCAGTGCCAAGCACACGTGGATCGTATCGGTCGGCTTGTCATGACCTTGTTTTGTGTCTTCTTACCTGCCAACTACGTCAATGGTCATATGCAGATTGCCCCCTGGTACCTCGTGGCTTGTGGGAACATGGCGGAATTAACCACACTTCCTTAACAATGGCACCCAGAGGCTATTGTAACATGGTGGCTCTACATGTAGGTACATGGGTAAGTAGGTGGGTAGGTGCTACACTACGAATATGCATACTGAAGATGGCGCCTACTGACCTCTATGGCGTAGTTTTCA
The DNA here is from genome assembly GCA_022495125.1 of Xylaria acuta. NCBI lineage: Eukaryota > Fungi > Ascomycota > Sordariomycetes > Xylariales > Xylariaceae > Xylaria > Xylaria acuta. The sequence continues at coordinate 326,754 of MU383128.1, read as the reverse complement.
ACCACACTCAAAACGCAGGAAATACATTGCGAAGACTACGGACAGGAGACTGAAGACTGACCGATGAATTCGTACTTACAGAGTAGTATGCAAGTATATGTAATTTGATACATATAGGCAGGGATGCACACCTACCCTACAGTCAGCAGCGGGGGAAAAGGAACAAAGAACAAATTACCCAAGTAAACAAGGGCGGAAACATGCATGTGGGCAGACATGGGGAAGGCGAATACGCCCAGAGTTGCCGAGTGAAAGAATGTGGGGGAGGCTGGGGAAATGCGGCTGAAGATGGGCAGGTTTGGGTCGCCGGCTACGGTTAGTTTTTTTAGTCATGACGCGACGTGCTAGCATTATGATCCTTCGAGTTCTCATCATAATTTCATCCCCAGTCAGGCCATCATCAAATTCCGCACCCCGCGCTAGAAACTCGCACAGACTAACTAAAAGGTACCTGCATTAGGTAGGTAGGTTAGACGCTACTTGAAAACTGCCCGTCCGTAAACCGATATTAGGCCACACAGAGCAAAAGAGCCAAGAGAGCACGATCCATACTGCCTCGAAAATTGTCTGTTTATGTACTTAGGTATACTTTACCGACTGATTCGGCACATTCGTGCTGTTATATCTTTTTACATTCATGGTACTGACAGGGCTTCAACAATCGGTCCGAATACTTACTATGCTGCTTACACCACAGCACAAGAGATGCATCGTACCATCATGTGTATCGACCGCTACTACCTGTGGTGACCATATGTGTAGAAGAGACTGCTCGACGTGAATTGACCTATAGCCTTCCCGATGAGGCCTATTGCTGCTACCTACCTAACCTCAGGTGAAGAGAAGGAAGCCGTGCTTCGTTCTCTTATTGAGAGCTCTCATGGTTCTTGCACGTAACCCTTTGGCTTCGTACGCCCCTCTCTCTCTCTCCCTCTCAGAGATAAGAGTGTCGTGATCCCGTATTTTGTCGTCACTTTATGTATACTGTATGGCTCATGAATAACAGTGCTAGACGGGTACAGGTGGGTTGGATTGTATGACAGGTCGCTTTTCCTCGTACATCGATCCCCGGATTGAGCATGGCATCAACGGTTGCATTTTGGTGATTTACCATAGCGGCTTCGACGGCCGTCACGAGGCCAAATCAGTTCCCCTTCGCGAAACTCCACGTGAGAAGTACCCAAGTTAGCGAATGCGGGCTAATCATCAACAACTGCAAAGTTTATTATAGGGCATGAAGCATTGGCATCAACATCTCACATATATAGTGGTCGATCTCACATGGACCTGGAGTTATGCATTTATTTCCAAGTTTGGGCGCCCGTATGCTCACTATATACCAGAGAAGGGGGGATTTGAACAGTTGTAGGCGTAATGTGTCCTATCTCGTGAATGGGCGTATTGGGTTCTGTACGCTCCAGGCCTAATCTGGAGAGAAAACAAAATCTTCATCAATCTCAAAGTCAAAGTCGACGGTGGTGATACGCAAGCTGATACCTACGAACTCGGGGTTGGTCCCAAGCCTCACGATAGCCCTTCAAAGTAGACTATGGCCGATCAAATGCCGGCTGAACTTCAGTTTCGAGGGTGATACGTGCCACATGGGCAGCTAATGTTTTTGAGAAAGTGGAGGAATAAGTGTGGCCCTGGACTGTTGCCCTTAAAGGGGTTATGAAAGGGCATGCTGAGAGAACCACTGATGTCTGCAACACCGCCAACACTTCGCGCTACGCCAAAACATCCCCAGCAAGTCTTGCGCCTAAACAAGAGTCCAGGGGGTATGTAATGATATACGCAGATCAACCATCATCAAGTCTTTGTATTACAGCACAAAAGTTAATGATACAGCTGCCGGGTCAGGTCTTTGCTATTCGCGCTCTCAAGGGTCAATGTCCATCCTTTCCTCGCCCGTTGCTTCTAGCTCATGGACACTAACGTACTTGCCAATGTCATCCTTGGTGATTATTTTCTCGTTTAGCACTGCTGTGGTGCCGCGTCTGAACTTGTAGTTCTTCAACTTCTGGCTACGCTCATTCGGTTTCACGAACCCGCGGTGTAATGTGGTCTTGTCGGATGTGATAACAGCCAGATCAACGTTGGAACCTGACCCCAGGTCGTTGAAAATACCGGCCTGGATAGCCTGCGAGCAAAGGCTCATGGCTTCCTCCTTGGTGCAATTAGGCTTCCACTGAGACTCGAAGACGGACATGGCGGCTAATGAACCAGAGCCCATGGTGACATAAGGAAGTTTGTCAGTACTGCCATGAGCGTGGACAGTAAAGAGGTGGGTTCCAGTAGGGTCGACGCCAGCAACGACAAGATAAGCTCCAATGTGGCCCTGATAGCGGAAAAGGTGTTGTTTGAGAAGGGTCATGCAGGTGACGACGCGGGGTTTGCGACCGGTGGAGAGGGAGTGCAGCTCGAGCTGGGAGGAGATGAGGGCTGTGGTGAACTCAGTATCGGCGGCGGTACCGGCACCAGCACACCAGATCTGTGGGGAGATATAATGAAGCTTCTCGCAGTTCTTGTCGGCGACGATGGGGCCGCTTGTGGCTCGGGTATCGGCAGCGATCTGGGCAACGGCGTCAGAGTGGGAGCGGCGGAGAGGGGGGCCGTCGAAGGTAGGAGAGAGGCTAACTTACCACGACGCCGCCGTCATATATGCATCCAACAATGGTTGTGCCTGTGCTGGTGGCTTTGGGCAAAGGCACGCCTTGTGCGTGCAGAGCCGCATTGCGGTTGTAGTTTGAGAAGTCGAAGCCAGGCATACTGGCGTAATCGGGCTACGGTGGAAGTCGGCGCACAAGCGGTGGTGACCGGGAGTTAGTGCTGGGCAGGTTGTGCTAGTTGTGACTTGGCTCGTTGTTGCAGCGGTTGGGATGGCGAAGAGGTGAGCGATGTTAGGTAGGCATCTACGTGGTGTCTGTTGTTTGATGCTTCCAAGGTTGCTGCGAGAGCTTACGACCAAGAGCTAGCTGCCTTGTAGGTACAATTGAAATATGCACGCCATTAAGACCCAAGTACTTCTATGTATCTTTAGAGGAAATATAGCTGGGCACTTGGAAGAAAGCTACTTCTTGCTACCTGTCAACTATCGAATGCCATACCGCGAGTGGGTACCAGCAGCTGGTGAGGACCTGGAATGACCTGGAATGACCGGGGGTGAGTCTACTAGGGTACCCAGGTACATTTCACTGCAGTGCTTTTAACCAAGACTACAGTACGGGTGCTGCTCAATCGCGTCGGCGTGTAGGTATCGAAAATAAAGAAAAAAGTAACACGGCTATGACCATGACCGGCTTTTAGTCAATAACTCGGCTTTTCTAGACACCGCTGCATAGCTCTAACCTGTCGCGCCAATCCGATCAACGTTGCTCAGTGTGCAGTGACAACGCGGCGCCCACGACGGTTCTGGTCGTCACCATCGCCATAGCTCGAGTCGACAACCAGCATCCCCGTCCGCCTTGACCTGTATATGCTTGCTTGGACTGCGCTGCCGGGGGCGTTCTCCTAGCTGACGCTATGGCTTTCAACAGCTTCGCTAACGCTGGAGCAGGCAGCGTTCAAGGCCCAGCTCTCCCCGAAGTGCAGACCGAAGGCTTAGGTTTCCTGTCTTTAGCCGGCGATGCTAAGTTGCGCCTGTCGACGCCATGGTCGCCACCTCCCGCCCCGAATGCCTCGCTCATGAGCATTGCCTCACGCCGGGGCCTTGTTGCCGCCGCCGGCCCCGATGCGGTCGCCGTGGCGTCCACAGATGCCGTTCGAAAGGCCTTCGAAGCTCCCAAAGACGGCGAAAGCGAAGTCCGCCCATTTACGCCCCAGCTAAAGCTCCCCCTGCCTATACGCATTAGCCAACTCGCCTTTTCCGCTGACGAGATGCACCTGATTCTATCGGCGGAACAGGGCGGCGGCCTGGCTGTCTACGATGTCAATGCTCTCCAGCAGGGCACGACCCAATCCGCATTCGAGATCCCCACCAACGGCGAGTCTCTCCGGGCCCTGGTTCCCAACCCGCTTCCAGAAAAGGCAGAGCTGTGTGCTGTCGTCACAAACGGAGGCAAGCTTCTGATGGCCAACCTCAAGGAGCGCAATTTCGTGTCCAAAGGTAGCAGCCAGATCTTGAAGGAGCAGGTCAGCTGTGTTTCCTGGAGCACCAAGGGCAAACAGTTGGTAGCTGGGCTCGGTGACGGCACTCTATGTCAGTTGACGCCCGAGGGTGATGTCAAAGCTGAGATTCCCAGACCACCTGAGCTGGATTCCAACTACTACGGTAAATATTACACCTAAGCTTCGTAGCAACGCGTACTGATGCCATCTAGTTTCCACGGTCGTTTGGCTCGAGAACAACTTGTTCCTGGTTTTCCATGTGTCTACTTCGAATGGGCCTCAAACTAAGTGTCATATGATTACGAGGCAAGGCCAAGTGATCCAATTTCAGGGACTGAACGATCCGGTTGACCCTTACACGGCGGAAAAAGTTCCCCATCACACTGCTCTTCGCCTTAAGGATTTCCCTCCGAACCTTCAGGATCTTCTCATCCTTTCTTCAAGTGCTGTACCCGATATCGGACTCCTAGCTCGATCGAAATCGCCCCTTGCCCCCAATGGGGCGATTAATGTATTTACAAATATCGAGTTGGCGGATGATTCTAAGCGTGCTACGTTGCCTATGGGCGAGGACATTGAGAGCCTTGAGACCCCCGCCGCCATCGGCGCCTCTTTGGACCTATCTAGTAAGAACAAAGTATACAAGCCCATTCCCACGGACGAACGGGACGAGTCACCTGGCCCTCTACCAGGGTATTGGGTTCTGAATGAACAGGGCATACTCTCTGTCTGGTGGGTTGTGTATTCAGAGTCGATCCGAGAGGGGACTTCGTACCCTGGCCTTGCTATTGTCGAGACTAGTTACACTAAATCTGCATCGACGCCAGCACCTCAAACCACTCAGTCTGCACCTTTTGGGGCATCAACTCCCTCAGCTTTTGGCAGTGCACCGGCGTCGACAGCACCCGCATTTGGTGGTCCTTCGGCACTTGGGGCCAAGAGCTCACCATGGGGCGGCGCTCCAGCAACTACTCAAGGTACAGGAGGCACCACATTTGGCTCTACCAGTTTCGGGAGCAACGATGCGGCTGGGGCACCAAAACCAGTCTTTGGTACATCTAGCTTTGGTATGAACAGCGCAACATCGGCACCACCCTCATTTGGACAATCGACAGGCCTAGGCACAACAACGTCGCCTTGGGGGTCCAAAGGCGCCTCAACGAGCACACCGGCCTTTGGCCAATCTGGGTTTGCTAATAGTTCTGCCGGAACACCTGGATCATTTGGAAGTACAACTACAAGTAACACAGCAGGCAGTAAACCTTTCTCTGGTTTTGCCGGCCAGGGAGGATTTGCTGCTCTGGGATCGAATGCAAGTGCAGACAAACCTAGCATATTTGGCTCAACAAAACCGGGTATCACTCATGCCGCTATGGATACCAACGCCAATACCTCGTTTCCCCCCTCAAGCTCCAAACCAGATGGTGGCGCTGGGAACCCCTTTGGATCACAACCCTTTAAGTTGACATCTAGCTTCAAACCTGACACCAACATAGGAGATAGCGACGTGGGGGCTTCTACCGGTGAGGAGAAATCATTATTTGGCACTGGCTTTACTTCTTCGATAAATGAGGCGTCGGAGTCATCAAGCAATATTTTCGGTAGTAGCCAAACGTTATTTGGAAAGCCAGCACCGAATACAAATGTAGAATCCACAACACCTACTACGACACCGTCGCCGAATCGGTTCTTCTCACAGGCATCATCAGTACCAGCAAGCAGTGGACCGTTCAGCTTCCCATCAGCCTCTTCTGGCGGTATTTTCGGGAAAACCCCCGCCAAGGCGTCCGCAGTCGAGCCTCCCCAGCTGCAACAACCCGCGGCAGCAGAAGCTCCACTGCCTCCAGAATCTACCAGTAAGGCCACTTATCCGTTAGGAAATTCATCGTCCTCATCTATTTCTACTACAGACAACGCCGACGTGAAGACGACCCAGTCCAAGGTTGAGGATTTGCCGCTACCACCGGACTCTCCTATATTAACTGCAGAGCCGAAGGCGACTACTGCTCCGATGAAGAAGACAGCACAACCCAGCGCCGCACCATTGCCACCCGATCCCGTAAAAAATAAGGCTGCCTACAGCACCCCATTACCGCCCCTCCCTGGAGAAAGCGCGAAGCCGAAAGCCGCAAGCGATGCGCCCTTACCACCGGATCCGATAAAGAATAAAAAGGCATATGCTAACAAACTTCCGCCTTTGCCAGGAGCGGTTACAGAGAAGAAGACCGCGGGTGACGCGCCTCTCCCCCCGGACCCTATAAAAGAACCTAAGGCCTATGAAAATAAGCTATCAGCATTGCCCATAGCTAAACAGCCTTCTGCTATTGCTGGGCCAGGATTTAAGTTTCCTACCAATCTTCCCCCTGTTTCCGATAGCGACGATGACGACCTGGAAGACGAGGCCACCGAGGCCGCTAGTGAAGGCAGTGGCGTTGATGTGACTAAGGATCTCAGCCCATCGTCGGTTGGAGCGAATCGAACACCCGGCTTCACACCTCAGGGCTCATTTGATGGAGGATTAGGAGGAAGCTATTCAACCATTTCTCGCCCTGAGCCTGAAAGGCGAAGCCTCTTTCTAAATCAGAACCAACCTGTATTTCCCCAACCCAATCCCATTAGTCCCCGTTCGCCTAGTCCGGTACGTGGTGCAATCCCGCCGAGAATGATAGGCAATGAGCATGCCCGATCATTTAGTGCCCCAGGCATGGCCTCACAGATACTTGGGGCTTCCAGGAAACAGCCACAGTCGCGCCTGAATGGCTCGATTGTAGGGCGAGATGCCGCCCTCGAGAACGTTGTTATGGAGCAACAACGAAAAGCCAAGGCAAAAAAAGAAGCAGAGGAAGCACAACTGCTTGTGGATGAAGAGGATGATGCTGTGCAACGACTCCTAAGGACGGAGGTTGAACCGACTCTAGAGCTAGATGAGTTCATTGCACATTCTGGTGTTGTGCCGCCTGCAGGAGATAGTGTGCCTGCTCAAGTAGAGGCTGTGTATCGCGATATAAACTCAATGATCGACACTCTGGGCCTTAATGCTCGATCACTTAAAGCATGGACTGATGGTCACAAAGAGCTTTCTTCAGATGACCATTCCAAGCAAGATCTTGCATCGTCCGATGAATGGACCTTAGGAGAGATCGAGCAGTTGACACATATAATCGACCAGGTCCTAGGAGAAGCCTTGGATGAAGCGAGGGTCACGGATGTGGAAGAAAAGGTGGGACAGGTGCAGGACCTACAGCGGGAGCTTGCGCGCGACTGTAACAAACAAGCCGACATTCGCAAAATCATCGCTTCTCGACTGGACGCAGAACAAACGGCCGCATACCAAGCTCTCCCTCTGAGTGCTGAGCAGGCCGCCCAGCAGAGTGATCTACGGCGGCAGTTGAGCCACTTCCAAACTCTTCTAGCACAAGCAGAAGAAAACCTAACCTTGCTCAAAGCCAAAATTGTCTCCATCAGCAGTGTTACTGGTAGAGGGGGCCCCGTGCCTACGATTGACGCTATTGTGCGCACCATTACTAAGATGACTACCATGGTAGAAAAGCGGAGCGGCGATATCGATGTCCTCGAGAACCAGATGCGAAAGTTACGCCTAGGGTCTGCCGGCCCCTCGGGAAGCCGCGAAGGTTCCCCGTTCACCACACCCAACGCTAAGAGAACATTAGGCTCATCCATGTTCTCGCCCGATCGATCAACCCGGGAGGCCACACCCATGCGCGGCAGCCTCATGCAACATTCGTTGTCTAACTCTATCTCGGGAATTGGAGGGGATTTATTCCGCACGCCGCCACGTAAAAAGCTCAGCGGGTTTGCGGATGCCGAGAAGAAGACTGTGAAGGAAAAGCGGGAAAAGCGTGCCGCGGTCCTCGGGAAGCTAAGGAATAGTGTTCAAGCCAAAGGGCCGAGTGTTATAGCTCTAGATGATATCGCGTAATGCTAGGATTTGTAAAATGAACGAAGCCAAAATTTCTTCTTCGCGAAGGCTTACACTCATAGAACGGATGAGATATAGCGGGGAAGCTGGTTTTGGCAGTCAAAAAAATGTAGTAATATGTACCCGCAGAATTGAAAAGAGAATGCATGTATCATGACAAACTACAAACATCAACAACTACGGGCATGTCAATTATTACCTTGTTTCACAACTACGTTCTCTTTTCTCCCGACATTGAGCTAGTAGAAAGGAGCCGGGGCAGGCTAGGCCACTTGCATCATTTAAGGCATCACAAATCAATCGAGTTGCAAGATCTATCTACCGATTAAGCATGAATGGCTGTCAGTTGTACATTGTCGACTGAACAGACGTCCATATCCTCTAGTGGGAATTACAGCAGGGGTATAATACAAAATGAAGGCATTGCTCAGAATGTGCGGTAGTAGATTGTTTAACTCCGTACTCCATTTTGCCTTTTAATAGACATCATCCCATCCAAGCCGCACCAGCACAAGGAATAGAACAGGTTCCAAGGCAATTACAGTACGGATGGATGGATGGAGAGTTATGCCAGACCTATCACACCGGCACTGGCGGCCTCGAGACGTGCGACGAGTTTCTTGACGCTCGTCCATTCGTCGCTCCGGACGGACTCCTTGCCGCCCAGGTCCGGGCCCACTTCGAAGAGACTGACGACGGCGTCGATGCCACCCGTAGCCAGACGTCTTCCATCGGTGGTCTCCCAGGCAACTTTGTTCAAGCTCTTGCTTAAGAGCTGGCGGCCGTCCTTGCGGGGCGTGGGACTGATCTTGGCTACGGGAATTTCTGTTTCAACAGTGATATCCCAAAGTTCAAGAGAACCTGCACCGTCGACAAGGGCAAACACTCCGGGGCGTACCGGAGACCATGCGGCGTCGTAGACGACGTCCTCACGTACGAAATCAAGGAGCGGTGGTATGGCGGTACCGGCGCTCTCTACAATAGTGCTTGTGGCAGCTGGGGCGCGCACTTTCCAGAGCTTCACAGACCAATCCAGCGAGGATGAGAGAACAAGGTCGCCGAGATCGACAGGCCCACGCGCCGGGTGGAAACCCACGCTCATGACAGGCGCGGCGTGTCCTTTGTAGGAGACTCGCGAGTCTACGCCGGCTTTAGCCCCAGCGCGATCGTAACGGTGACACGGATATATGGGGCCTTCTTCCGAGCCAACCAGGAAGTAGGTAGGGTCTGCCTGAGGAAAGGCCATGGTCGTTGGGGCCAGATCCTCGAACTTATTTGGAGGTGGAGTCGTGAGCGTCAGGGACTCCTGCGGTTGAGAGAGCATATCAACACTCCATACGCACAGGGCACCGTCTGTCGAGACGGATATGATATTGTTTGCGTTTTGCGTGCCAACGATGTCCACTGAATACACTGGGTGCGAGTGACCCGAGCCTGTGAGTGGCGTCTTTTGAACGGGCGCTGTCTTTGCGCGCGTATCCCATAGAAGCACTTGCCCGGAATATGTGCCGCCAATGATGAGGTTAGGATGAAAAGGGGAGAACTTGGCCGTCAGAATATCAGACTGGGCATGAAATAAAAATTCGGGGCGGTCATGGAGGTGCTGATTCCACACTTGGACAATACCGTCCGGGTCGTGAGGAGCTGATGGGTTTTTGGTGTATGAAGCAAGCACAAGCTCTGGATATTTGGGAGAGAAGTCGATGCTGCTGATCATGCGCTTCTTAGACCATCGATCATCGTAGAATTGCACAAGTTCTTTAACACGCCTTCGCCCCTTGCCGCCTGTGTTCCCTGCTTGCTCGTCCTCATCTTCGATATCATGAGCCTGCAAAGAGTAATCTGTCAAGATATCGTACTCATTGCCCATGTCGAGCGCACGCTCAATCACTTTGGTCGATCTCTCTACAAAGTCTACAAACTCGTCAGAGGCGGTCACGGCAGCAAGTTCTTCGGCAGTCAAGGCTCTCGCGGGGAAGTTGGAGGTGGCCACGGAGCTGGACTGTAAAACCCCGTCAGCCACAAGCTCACGAGCAGCCCTCAGCTCCTCCTCAATCTCCTTCCTTATATTCTGGCGCAGTTCTTCCTCTCTACCACGGCCCCAACGGCTCATGCGCTTGCTCGGCGTAGAAGCAGTAGCAGGCAGGTCGTCATCGTCCAGTTCGGAGATGGCGCGGGCGCGCGACGCGGGGGGGGTCCAGTCATCGGCTGTCTGTACACCTTTGCTATACGAGAAGGTTTCCTTGACGGGCGAGGGGGGGCACTCGTAGATGGTCTGCAACGCTACAGTAGTCAAGACTTGGGGTTGCGAGGGGACCGCAGAACCGGGCTGGGCGTTGGTCGGGGAGGTATATTCCGAGATCTCGGCGGCGCTGAGCTCACCACCGCTCAGGACGCTGTTCGGGCGACTGCCGCGACGGCCGGGCGAAGCAGCACCAGTGGTCGAGGCGGGGCGGCTGTCACCCACCAGCCTCTCGATCATGTCCTCGATCTCCCGTTTCCGGTCATTCTTGTGGCCGGGGATGGGGGCGGCCAGCTGCGGGAACAGAGGCAAGTCAGCTTATGTCTGGCAGAGGCAGGGAGTCAGGTATACATCGATAGGACCGCCTATGCTCACCCGCCCTGCAGTGGCCTGGTTCGCCCGCAGCTCTCTCTGGCGCTTGAGCTCGGCCAGCTTGGCCTTCTTGGCCAGGATCTCATCTCGTCGTTGTTGCATCATGTGGTCGACACAGACCCATCGCCGGGTCTACGGTCGGCCGGGGATTCTCTGCAAGCGGGAGAGGGGAAGGCACAAAGACCAGCGACCAGCGACCGGCGACCAGTGACCAGCTTGGGCTCGGAAATCGACGGCGGGTGGTGTTATCCGTATTTGAGAATGCGTGGGCGCAACAGTGGCTGGGCACGGCGGGAACAGGTTGGCAAACGACGGCAGTTACTGATAACAGTGCGATCTTGTCCTACGACATGGTCAAGTTGGCGGGTTATGTATTACTGGGGCATCCGCTCACATGCACGCGTTTCTGATATTGTTCTTTGACGATGCGTCAAGCACACGTCTTAGTCGCTGCGGGTTCCCAGCGCAAGCCAATCTAATCCCTGTCGGGCCGAGGCGCCCTGGTTGCGGCTCGGCTATACGAATACACTTGCATATAAGCATATATCAACCTGAGGGCCCCACCCAATCTTCCCGTCAGCGACCACCGTCCCGAATAGGCAAGGTACCTACCAACCTGGGTAGCTAGCTACAGGCTAAAGCCAAGCTACGGGTGGTAAGCTGCCCGCTGGAGCGTACTGCACCGCGAGTCCAATAATTTTCAGGATCCCGACTTTGACCGTCCGTCCGCCCGCCCGCCCGCCCGTTCCCTCAACACCACGCACGCATCTCGGTCAAGGCTTTCGACGACCTCTCCACGCTGCCTCCCTTTATTGGCCCGATCCGGAAGGATTCCACCAGCAAGAGCGTCAATTGGTCTCCTTCACGACCAGCGTATCGTGCCTCAATTCCCCTTTACCCCCTCCCTGGACCTGTTGCGCGAAAAATCACCTGTCCACAATGTCTGCTACCTCGGGAGTCAACGTATGTAGCAACGCTCGGAGCGCATATGCACGATCAACAAAAGTTGCTGACATTCCTGATTCTACAGGTACTTCGGTACTCGGCCCTTGCCTTCGGCGTCTTTTACGGCTTCACCCACCAGCGATCCATTACCGCTTCGCAACGCGCCGCCGCCGCCAAGAAAGAATATAAGCACAAACAACATTTAATAGAGCAGGCCAAGGCTGAGTACTCCAGGTCCAAGAGTCCTGCTGCCGCATCAACCTCGGAGAAGAGCGGTCGTATGTCTTTCCATACATCACCCTTTGCACCTCAGAGACTCACGTTTATCCAGTGAATCAAGACCCGATGGCCTCGAATTTCGACCTAGAAGCCTATATGAATGCTCTGATGACGCAGAAGGCCTAATACGCCTCCCAGTAATACATTAGACGCGAATCAAGTCGGACATGGAATAGACTGGGGAAAACAAAAGGGCACTCAGGGCCGAGGATAAAGCTGAGCGTTTCAGTAAGGGGGATGGCAAAATAACGCTCTATCTGTATTACCTATCTTTCTGCGCTGCCGTAGAACAGCCTCCCTCGCCTCGGTTCCCATGATTGTATGATTGTATCGCTTCCGAAGAAGCCACCCGATAGATTTCCTTGTGTTCTCTGTACATCTATGCTTATACCAATTCAAACTTTCCTGGCGTCCCAAATGGGTCAGACCTAATAATTATCTGCAATACTGACCATAAAAGTACTCTGGTTTTCGCAACTGGTTTACGAGCTCGGATGATTCAAGAGATGATGGCCGGTAGGATATCCCGTTTAATACGCTACACACCATCACGCAATGCGAAATATCTCCGAGATATTATCCGCTCAATACCACCAATGAAGGGAATAGCAATAGGCGTTTTACACTAGCAGTATCGCCCATGCAAAGATAGGAAGCCGAGAATGAAGCTATATGCATCGATAGAGCGCACTGCTTCGTATGAGATGCATGCAAAAGCACCAGACACCTGGTGCTCGGCACTGCCGCGTCAGTCTGTTGAATAATGACGGCGGATACTTCATTCTCGTACTGTTACATCTCTTCGTCCTTGCGAGATCGATCTACTCCCTCCCTTAAGTCAACTCTTACTCGGGAGGTAAGATCGATGTTAAAACAATCACAGAACGACGATCTGCTAGGAGGGTTTGGAATCGGCAGTATGGATTGTGGTTGCGATAATGGATAACGAGTTCTATTCTTTCGGAATCCTGCTCGTGGATCTTATATCTCAACCACCATGTGGGAAACTACAGCCATGGAAGAACTCCTTCCCAGTAAATAGGCTACAAAGAATCACACGTCTAATGCGCCCAAGGCCTCTAGTTCCCATTAAGAGCCAGTAAATGAACGCTTCATCACCAGGAGTAGCTGTTCAACGTGTATCCCGCATCAGTTGGGGGTTATACGAGCCTTGTTTCCAATTCCAAGTATACTGACGAGAAAATATTAATCTCACCCTTCTGAGGACTATTGTTGTTTGGACCTTATGCAGTTGTTTCTCGCCGCATGCAAAGCCATCCAGCGCTGAGCACTTCCAAGGTTGAGGTCAAATAAATGCCTGCATATATACATATCTCTTATTATGAATTACGTATACACGGGTAGTATGTCTACGGCGCAACCTACATGCAACTAAAATCCATGTATATTACGTAAGTAGTGCCTACCGTACTAGTACTGTAGGTACCTCGCGCAGGGCATTGGAACATGGGGATGACGATGTGAACAGCCTTGATAAGCTTTAATCGACCGATAAGCGTCGATAAGGTGTACCAGATAAGCGGGTCCAGTGAAAGCTACAGCTGTCCTCTCCTACGGACCACGGTACCTGCCGCTGCTTGGTTTTGGCAGGTGGAGCAAAGCATCGCAGAGAGACAGGCCAAACCGCAGCAGCGCATTTCCCTGCCACACCTTCGAGCTACGAACAAACACCTGTAAATTTACTTCCCAAGCCCAATTCGCTCATGACAACATAGATGTGACGGCGTCAACACCATCTCGCCGCATCGCCGCATCCTCTCGTCACAATGGCTGTCGGTAAAGGCGCCAGCGCCGGCTCGACCCCGACCGAGCTGCTGGTCTCGCTGGGCCGGAACCAGAGCACCAAGACGCTGCTGAAGGTCATCATCCTGGGCATCATCGCCGCCGCCGCCGTCGCGAGCCGTCTGTTCTCCGTCATACGTATGCACACTTCTTCCTGGGCCTCCCCGGGCGCCGCAGAGACAGGCCATTGCTAATCGTTGTCGTTCCGCGTAGGCTTCGAGAGTATCATCCACGAATGTATGTCCACAGTCCCCTCGCCTCCACCGCCCACCTACTCCTGCTCCTACTCCTGCTCCTACTCCTGCTCCTACTACCTCCTCTCTCCGCCCAGCTGACGCCCGCTGCAGTTGATCCGTGGTTCAACTTCCGGGCCACAAAATACCTCGTCGCCAACGGATTCTACCAGTTCTGGGACTGGTTCGACGACCGGACATGGCACCCACTGGGACGCGTCACCGGCGGCACTCTGTACCCCGGCCTGATGGTCACCAGCGGCGCCATCTACCACCTGCTCCGATTCCTCACCGTCCCCGTCGATATTCGCAACATCTGCGTGCTGCTAGCCCCGGCCTTCTCCGGCCTGACTGCCTATGCTGCCTACCTCCTCACCAATGAGATGACCACCTCCTCATCCGCCGGCCTTCTCGCCGCCGCCTTTATGGGCATTACCCCCGGCTACATCTCGCGCTCCGTCGCCGGATCCTACGATAATGAAGCGATTGCTATTTTCCTTCTCGTCTTTACCTTCTTCCTCTGGATCAAGGCCCTGAAGCTGGGTTCTGGCCTGTGGGGTGCCCTTTGCGCCCTCTTCTACGGTTACATGGTCGCCTCCTGGGGTGGCTATGCCTTCATCACCTGTCTCATTCCACTTCATGCTTTTGTTCTCATCTGCATGGGAAGGTTCAGCATGCGCCTCTACGTCGCATACACCACATGGTATGCTCTAGGAACGCTAGCCAGCATGCAGATTCCTTTTGTTGGCTTCTTGCCTGTTCGCACCAGCGAGCACATGCCCGCGCTAGGTGAGTATTTTATTGCGCACTAAGCTTCTGTGCATGTAATTGTCTTACTAACGCCGAATCAGGTATATTCGGTTTCCTCCAGCTTGTTGCCTTCCTCGAATACGTTCGATCCGCTGTCCCAAGCCGCCAATTCCAGACCTTCCTATACGTAGGCTTGGGTGGCATCTTCGGTGTTGGTCTACTGGGTCTTGTTGGTCTCACAGCAGGCGGGTATATTGCACCCTGGTCCGGCCGGTTCTACTCCCTGTGGGACACAGGCTATGCTAAGATCCATATTCCAATCATTGCGTCTGTCTCGGAACATCAGCCAACTGCGTGGCCTGCCTTCTTTTTCGACCTTAACATGTTGATCTGGCTCTTCCCAGCTGGCGTGTACATGTGCTTCCAGAAACTCGAGGATGAGCATGTTTTTATTATTGTTTATGCTCTCTTCGGCAGTTACTTTGCAGGCGTCATGGTGCGCTTGATGCTCACTCTAACACCCGTTGTGTGCGTGGCTGCTGCAATCGCTGCATCTCAACTGCTCGATACCTATCTGCAATATAACTCTCCCGAGGTCGCCGATAACAAGGAAGATGAATCATCAGAGGGGACCGCCAAGAAGGCATCCAAGCAAAGCTCATTGCGGTCAACCTCTCAGCCTGTGGTTGGCATTTATAATCTCTTATCCAAGGCTTTCATTGCCGGCGCCATGACACTCTTTCTCCTTATTTTCGTTCAACATTGTACCTGGGTCACTTCCAATGCATACTCTTCCCCGTCAGTCGTGCTAGCGAGCCGGATGCCGGATGGTAGCCAGCACATTATTGATGACTACCGTGAGGCTTATCAATGGCTTCGACAAAACACTAAGGAAGATGCCAAGATTATGTCGTGGTGGGACTACGGTTACCAAATTGGTGGAATGGCCGACCGGCCTACTTTGGTCGACAACAATACCTGGAACAATACGCACATTGCTACCGTAGGCAAGGCAATGAGTTCCCGTGAAGAAGTTGCCTATCCCATCATGCGTCAACATGAGGTGGATTATGTCTTGGTTGTCTTTGGCGGCCTTCTCGGATACTCTGGTGATGATATCAACAAGTTCCTGTGGATGGTAAGAATTGCCGAGGGTATCTGGCCGGATGAGGTTAAAGAACGCGACTTCTTCACTCCCCGTGGCGAGTACAAGGTTGACGCCGATGCCTCGGAGACTATGAAAAACAGCTTGATGTAAGTTGATGAAACAATGAAGCGCATGACCCCGAGCTAACGCCTTCGGTAGGTACAAGATGTCGTACCACAACTACGCCTCGCTATTCCCTCCGGGACAGGCCCAGGACCGTGTACGTGGTGCACGACTCCCTGATCAGAGCCCTGTTCTCAACAGCTTGGAGGAGGCTTACACGTCAGAGAACTGGATCATCCGAATCTACAAGGTCAAAGACCTGGACAACTTTGGGCGAGACCATGCCGCCGCAGCTTCTTTTGAAAGGGGTCACAAGAAGAAGAAGGCTATCAAAAAGCGCGGGCCAAGAGTGCTCAGAGTAGAGTAAAAGGGGGAAAGTCACAAGATTTTTCCTGTCCTAGTAAGGGATTCAAGTGGACCATTTGCGAGTGAAGACTTTACTTAGCAGTGTATTTTCGGGCGGTCTACTGGAAGATAAAAGCAGCCCTTATAAGAGTGGCGTACATTGTAAAAAAAGAAAAAGTGAATAAACGAATGAGTTTTCCATGTTTGGAAAAGTCTAACGGTGTCCACTATTGCTCTCGAGAGGAATTCTAGTGTTATCTAAAATATATATTGTAGCACTCATTGCTATATAGAACATAAAATTCTTATAATAGTTGTATGCCTCTTTAGCCCCTTTAAAGGTGTAAGTATATATATAAGCTTCCCTTTGCCTAGGCATAAGTTAATCAAGGCAGGCTAGATTATAAATGGAAAAACCAAAGAAAGCAAGAACCTAGATAATGCTCGCAGTTAGAAAAATAAAATTTGGATAGAAGTCGAAAAAGTTGAATGAAGACTGCTGCCCACTACTGGAGTCGAACCAGTTGCCTCCTCATTACTAGTGAGGCGCTCTACCGGTGAGCCAAGCGGGCTTTGTACTGTATATGAAATCGGATGTCTAAAACAATTTGATATTACCATTCACTCTGGTGGGGCCTCTGCTACGTGACATCAGGTATCCGGGAGTGCCTACTTCATCATGTCCATTGGCACTTTTATTGTTCATCTATCTCTCCCGTAGCAGAATCCATTACTGCATGAGCTGGTGGCGATTGAAGAACCCATCGGAACGTGTCATGAGATCTCGTCACCATACCGAGTGAGTGTAACAAGGGCTTGGAAAGATATTCGAGTTACAACAATCTTTGACGGAGTCAAGGGGCCCGTGAAGGACTTAACCCCCCCTATTTGGCCAAGTGGGAGATCTACAGATTACATGTCCGAATAGCCTCGCCTCTAGTCGCCGACCTTCGCCCCGCCCCGCCTGCCTCGCTTTCGTACAGCTGTCTCGGATGATCAGGTAAATACGGGTAAGCCGAGAGCTGAAGCCT
This sequence comes from Xylaria acuta, assembly GCA_022495125.1. Lineage (NCBI taxonomy): Eukaryota > Fungi > Ascomycota > Sordariomycetes > Xylariales > Xylariaceae > Xylaria > Xylaria acuta. Next base: position 309,497 of record MU383128.1, on the reverse strand, counting down.
CGCACAGAGTCTCGCACTCATACGGCCATATGCATGATATGCAGGTCCAGCCTGGGTCTCAGTACATGCGACACCGAGCGCGATTCAAGTTTCGTCCATCCACCACTCGGAGATCCCCTCTGTCTTCCTCGTCGATTCATGGGTACGAGTGAACGTGAGCTTTTTGTTGCATCGATGGACGCCACGACCCAGATGATCCCGGGGCGCTGACCGGTAGTTCTGGGTCCTTGCTGGCAGAAGAAGAAAGCCTTGTCCACGACCGGAGCGACGCGAAGAAATTGGTGATGAGTCCGCCGCCCTCGAATGCCTTTGGGACCGAAGGGATGCAAAACACCATGAGCACGGTCGTCATCTCGGCATGTCCGAAGAGGAAAGCGGGCGACGCTTCGAAAGTGACGTCGCCTCCAAAGTTTAACGTAACCGTGTAGTATGCTCGGCCAGCAGCAGAAGCACAAGCTCTGTGGTCAGAGAGGGTTGCTATCAGAATCTCCTAGTAGAGTAAAAATGAGACGCGTTGATTCAACTTACATGATCCCGATAGAGAAAAGTATAGATAGACCGACCTTGCGTTGTTTAGACATTTGAAGCCTCCAGATAACCTTCTGCGGCAGTAGGAGTATCCCTAAATCTATGGCCAGGTTGACAAACGCCGTAAAACTGTCCAGGGTATGTCTGTCGATGCATTTCCCCGCTACCCATGGGTGCCATAGTTTTTCCCGGGGAATGCAAGCGAGGCCTGTTGCGATGGACCCAGCACCGTACACGCCCAGGTTCAGCCCGATCAAGACACAGGCGGCATAGAAGAAGGCGTTACGTTGCCGGTCCGCCACGAAGATCCGAATCCATTCGAGGAGGATAGCGGTTTTAGCGAAGAACATCATGACCGCGTATGCCGTGAGATAAGTATAGGCGTTCTAGCCACAGTGAGCAATGTGGAACGAAATGCGTTGCTGAAGCAAGACGAACGTAGACAAACACCACCACATCTCTGTTGTGGAGATTCCATTGATGGACAAAGAAGCCAACATCGTGAATCATCGAGCAAATTGCGTAGACGCAAGCTATGTAAGCCAGCTGGATTACCCGGAATAAGCCGAGTACATAAAACGTGGTAAAAGCGGAAGAGGTCACGTACGAATGAGGCAAGACATAGATCTTGAACTAAGTTAGTTACAGGGGCAGGGTAAAGTTCATAGATTTGATCAAGAATATTGGCAAAAGCTCACAGTCTTCGACCTTGGGCCTCAGAGAACAAAACAGCCGAGAATACGCTCGGATCAGGAACAAGATCGAAGCTACAGATGTGCACAGGGCCACGACAGCGATGGCCAGGGCATTCTGGTTAGGAGGGTTGCCGTAGTCGGGAATCACATCTGGAGGGGGAGCGAACGCAGGTAAGTCGAGAATCGGATCAAACTCTGGAGGTGTGAGGTCCGGCATTGGAAATTCTATATCCGTAGAAGCATTTAATTCCGGGAAAGAAAAGAGAACTGAGAGCTCCACGTATGGTTTTCCTTGGTGGAATTCAGGCATATTTATCGACAATTCCCTCATCTCATCCCAGTTGTCAGGAGCCCTGTCGTGGCTGTAAAATCCTAAACACCTATTGCTGCGCGAAGGTCTCTGGCATCCTCATGAGCTATATCTAGACTATTGTTGTGATACCGATACTGGCTACAATTATAGTGGCCTAAGACTCACATACTCGGTTTGAGGGTGTGACAGTATTCGCAGACGGTGTGCAGAGCATAAGAGGCTCAAGGACGCCCCCAAATAATCTAAAACTCAGAATCCCATGATACCACCCAACGGCTGCATGCTGTATTTATCCCACAGGGCATGATCTAAAGATAGCGTACGTTGGACGATCCAACTACCGGAGATATTCGATGTAACAGCAGCATCAAGGCTTAGAAGTATCCCCTTCCCTCGAGCTATTACAGTCCCCAGCGCACCATATTAAAGTAAGCGTGTGTGACGTAGATCGCAATCGACTTTAGTAATCGCTTAGTAGATGCCGCTCCTGGGGCAATTTTAAGTGATCCAATAGTATGCAGGATGGTGTTTTCTCCATCTGTGGTATAATAATCTTAGTGTCCGCTTTTACTGGACGCCACAGATCAGGTTTGTGGTATCACAAAGAAAGTGATTAATAAATACCTACCTTCATGAAGACTTAATTTGCGGCACCAAGTCAGCAACGGGCTAGAGGACCCGAGGGAAAGCCGAAACAAGTCCCAGTATTATATACATGGCATGAGGGTTAATAGGCTCTGATCCGCTGTCTCGAACCCAGACAGCTGGTTCTGATCATTTATCGATCTGTACTGCATGGAACGTAAGCATTCCCCAAGATACATCGATTCTGTCATACCGCCTCGCTGGTCATACCATAGTACGTGGTGGCAAAAGTTGTGCTCCCAGTTGTAGCCTATGGCCAACCACTTTAGATTGTTTAAGACTAATGTGCCGGGCTTGCAGAGCCGTGAATTCCATCGTTATATATCAATTATTATAAAATGAGATACTGACGAGATAGAAAGGACTAGGATTTTGAGCAGAATCACAGGTTGGTGCCGAAAAACTCATTGCTAACTCCAACCTTTCGTGTTAAGCGTGTGCTTATTCTTACCTCGGTGTCATCTTTGCTTTGATTTCATTTCATAGCTGGCAGCTCGAGCCAAATCATGACCCTGGATGTCACACGTGCTTGAGACTGGGTGGTGAATATAGTCATACGAGTGCAAGACTTCGTACGAGGCTTCAGCTTTCAGCTCACCTATATTCACCTGATCTCCGATAGTACACCAAGATCTATAAGAGAGACAGACTGGGACTGATTTGGGCAGGACGGAGCGAGGCTATTCGAACATATAAGCTCATATATCTTACCAAGATTAATATAGCTAAAATTATGAAAGGTGTCCACGCAAGAGTACCTCTAGTTTTATCTCAACAATTCGCACAACATCAGGGATTGCATAACACAAGCAAATCCAGTCATTGATTGTCGAAAAGCCTCAATTGGTTCCCTTTCTAGCGATAAGACCGACGCATTTATGGTACACAACACGAAATTTGCTTCACTGTCTTCGTAACTATGGTTTACCTTCCTGCTCATCGCGACTTTTTCTTCTGCGGAATAGCATCCGACATACCACACCGTACGTCCTGTTGCTACCAAAATGCTAGGTACACGAATTACTTGCCCTGCGTCTTCCAACTTCTGCGTACTCTCGGTCGTCATCTCATCTGTTTCTCCTGTTGCGTGTGTCCTTACACTCCTTCAATCTGCTTCTAAAGTACACCTTAGCAAGCTCTAGCAAGTGAAGGTGTCGAGAGAAAGTTCAATCAAACAAAGTTTTGCAACAAATTACAGTAGCAGAATCCAACTGCCATTGTAGTCGAACAGAGCGATCTCAACATATCCAGTCATTGTACTTGCCATTGGGTAGCCTAACAAACAGCTCCTTTCAAGGCAATGTCGAATGAACCGTCAACGAATCCGTTGATACCGGTGGGTGTTTTTTTTTCTGTTATTTTTTAAAAAGAGCCGTTCGATCAAGCAGATGGCAGCCGAATAAGGCGGCGCAGGCGATGACTATTGGTGGTACAAACTGAAGTATAATTCTCATGTTCGTTCACTGAATGTCCGGTGTGGCCAATAAGCGAAGAACCAATAGGCGATTGGGGGTAGTCGGCATCATCGTCGACTTCTTGTCCGTCATCAGGTTGGTTGTACAGATTATTCTTCTGAGAGGGTGAAAGCTCAGCCATGCGTCTACCTTGATGCTTAAGATAAGCGATAGAAGGCGTAGTAGGAGTTTTTGATTTCGCAAAGTTCTGTTGTTCCTCCTCACTAGAGAACTCTATATATACTATTAGCAAACGTCACACGCTAACGGGATATAATTACAGAATATCATCTGAAACGTACCGATTCGCTCAATTGGCTTGTTAGCTCCCATACCCTCGACAGCCTCCTCCACCCCGGCCTCTTTAATGCTAGGGGTGGCAGTATAGTTGTCACTATGGTCCGAATCGGAATAATAGCTCACTATTGAGATGTTACTTCTCGTGACAAAGCTAGTTGTTGGAAAGGTGGAAGTCGCTGAGCCACCTAAAAAGCCTGATATGCTATCAAAGAGCTTACCAGCAAATGCCAGGTCTCGCTCAGCCATCTCCTCTGCCTCCCACTCTATATCCGTGGGATAGTCTGACCATGAGTCGCTCGCAACGCGGGGGGAATGAGTATGGTGAGCGTAAGGCACATCCGTGGGCGTCAACGGTTCAGCATAGTTGAAGAAGAGTTCCGGTTCATCGGCTGCAACCGGTGCATTATCCCCTACTGGGCGTCGCGCGCTGTTATCGGCAGTAGAAAATGGGGGAAGCGCCGATATTTGGTCTGGATTGATTTCAGGGTTGTGATCCAATGGGATCTGCGGCACAGCGGAACGGGATCTATGAATAGAGTGGTAAGTTGACTCGCCGGGCTTCCTTTGTGGGACAGCTTTTGAGGTTACAGCTGCTGGTGTTCTTAAGCACTTAGTTATAGAAGCTTTTAGATAGGGGCTTTGCGCGCCACTAGATGCGTTTGTGGGAGTAGCGGCTTTCGAAGAAGAGACTCCGCTCTTCTTCACTCCATGGTTAACACCAGCCTGAGTATTGTTTCGTTTCGCAGTTTTGTGTGTCTCGTTAGGGATTATCTGGTTCGAAGGTTCTGAAAATTCTCCCATCCCAGCAAGATGTGATGTTGCGGCCATTCCTGTGGCACCATTTGTATCCAAATGAAGTAAGCTACGCTCTCCATCGGATATACGTGCCGACTCATCACCAGCTGCTGAGAATGGATTTTCAACATCAACCAATGTTGGCTGTGGTCGTGGCCGTGGAATGCGGGTGCGGGGTCGAGTGAAGGCTGGCTTGTTGTCACTTGCAGTCCGTACTTTACTCTCATTACTAGCTTTATCAGGCTCCTTTTGCTTTCCTATCCATGAATCCACACTGGAATGCCTCTGCCGAGGCAAAGCGGATGTCTTGACTTCCTCTTGGGTAGTCCTTTTATTATTTTTTCCATAAGTGCGATGACCTTGAGAGTCAGGGGCTTTGTGAATAGACTGAACTTCACACAAATACGATACAGGTGACGAGGCCCTTGAGCTCGCTTCTTCGGCTGAAGAGAACGAACTCGGCGGTGGCGCAAATGAGCTAGGGGGAGCTCTACGCGAGAAGAGCCTTGAAAGAGGCGCAAAGTGGTTGGACTTCTTAACCCAGCGAGGTCCGTGGCGGGATTGCTTGTAGGTATACTTGCCATCTGCAATAGTGTGGCCCTCATCGGAACTCGGCCAAGGTACAGTGGCTTCTCTGCGATTCTGTCACATGTTGTCAGTTTTTATGAGCAATTGATATTTATCGGGTGGAAACGAACCTTTTTGAAGGAAGGGTCGTCAGCCACGTTCCCGTCGGAACTATCACAATCCGTATCTGCCGCATCCTTTAGACAGTTGTAGCAATAGTTCAGCGCTGGTATCTCGCCTCTCTTTAGAGGATGTGCCTTCTGATATCGTGTGGACCGCTTCTTGCCGCAACCAGCACAGACATGAACATGGCGAATGCGTTTGCTGAGATATTCTTTCACGTCGTCGCTACATTTAAGTTTCCCATGCGCTTGCATTGCGTAGCTTAACACATTTTCAACCTGGCTGCCCTGCTTGGCAATATTTTTGGCGCCGCTGACGCGGTTTGTATCCTGCCGGGACATTTCCCCCTGCCCAGTCGTCATGGCGCAGGTCTGAAGCCAATTCTGCTGTGGTGGCGGTGGGGGCGGCGGAGGTATGTTGGATTGGCGAACGGCCGGTATAGCTTGCATATAAGGAACATGAGCGGTCTGAGATTGGCTGAATTGCTGATGATGTGGCATCATCGGTATTGCTGCCGTTTGAAGCACAGGAACCCCTAAAGCATTCGGGTATTGAGCTACCATGTGGTGTTGCGGATTCGCCCAGTTCTGAGCATTCTGGGACATTGGGGCACCGTTGTAAGAATAGCCAGGTAGATGAGTAGGGCGAGAAGCCGCGCCATAGTAATCCATTGGAATGGAAGCTATACCGGTATTTGCTATTGGGTGTCTGTGCCGACTTACGGCAGATGGAGGGGGTGGTGGTGGTGGGATACGACACTGGTTCGATGCCTGAGGCGATAGAAATGAAGGATTTGTCCTGTACACATTGTACTGCTGTGAGTTTGACATGTCTTGGTCACTGTGTTGGACCATCGTCGTAGGAGCAGTGGTCGAAAGGGAGCGTATGCTACTCATCTTGCGACGGATCACAGGTGATTTGGTATCTTTGTACGGATACGCCTGGCGGCTAACGTTGGGTCTCTGTACTTCTTGACTCGGTCGAGGCGTGGCTGGAGCGGTGATCAAGCCTGAGCTCTGGGATACCGAACTCAGCGGCCGGGCCAGTCGTTCGTAGTCTCTGCGAGACGGAACACCGAAGCTCTGGCCCAAGATATCGAAACCAAAGTCTTGCAGGATGTTATTGGGCTTCTTGCGACCGAGAGCCGGCTTTCTATCCTTGCTATGCGCGAGGTAGACATGCTCATTCCCAGGTAAGAAGAAAGCATCGTGGTCTGTCTCTTGTAGGAGTGGCTGCGGAGTAACAGAGATGGTGCTCCTGGACGATTTGTTAGTTCGCTAGCTTATGGGTGGCATGACCGGTGGAGAGAAATGTATGTGTTAAGACGAGGGACGCCGAGCAAAGAGTTACACGGAGTATCGTGGTAATTGCGATGCAAAGCCGTAGGGACGATGGCAGGGAGGGTGGTGAGCAGAAATCACTGCTGAGGTCGAAGAATCATGGCTGAACCTGCGAAATACTCACCGCGAGCGACTTCGCCCTTTCCTAAATAGACCCATTGCGCGCCAGTGCGGTTGTCAATCGGAGGTCCAACACACAATGCTCAAGCAAGTCCTTCCGCCGCCGAAGTTCTGGAAAGCAGGAACAAGTCGAGGTAGTGCACGGTGTGCCTGGTGGCACTCAGTTCAAGGTTGGAAGCACGAGTGAAGTGTCGTGTGACTCAGCGGAGAAGATGTAAAACCGGGATTCCCTCTAGGTGAAAAACATTCAGGAAGAAATTGGGATGGGACGGGGCATGAAGAGAACAACGTGCGACGCAAAACGTAAAAGAGGTAGAGAAGGGATCGAAGGCTTGGAGCGAGTGAAGGTGGGAAACGAGTGGGAGAGAGAGACTGTGACTGTGGTGGTGATGTTGGTGGAGGAGTGGCGGTTGACCTGCAACAAATTAGAAAGCTAAGGTAAATTGTAAGAGCAGACCGTATGTTGCTAAACTCCCGAGGGCAACTGCTTCCAAGGCAGCTATCAACCGGCGTTGCAGAGACAGAAGAGGTAGGTGCATTTTATGTCGAATGCTAGTACCTATGTACCTATCTATTGCCTGCTTTAGCTATGCGATTATAGATGTGTTTACTACAGGCAGATACTTATTACAATAGTTATTACTCCGTTATGTGGTTGCTGTGCAAACCGTGGAAACAACATGAACACTCATTATTGCCTCGATAGACCTACAATGCAAAAAAGCGATCACAAACTAACCTGCAGCCCAGGCCTACAACAACCTAGGAATACCTCAAAAAAGAAATATCCAATTACCTTGGGATTATATGGAGGCTGGACCTTTTCACGAGGAAACCTTCCATGACTCGGCAATCGCCCAACCCTTTAATACTACGCACGTTGGCAAGCGCAGAATCCTCAAAATGAAAGCATGGTGCTGCGAATAGTCGCTGTGGTTGTGGTACGGAGACCGGTTTCACTTGAGATATCTTTCACTACCTATATTGACTTGACATGCTCTTCTGTCGCTATACTAGGGCAAATGATAGTACATGGTCGATTCCCTATTGCAACATCCAGTAGAATCCTGACAAGATCCGTTTCTTCCCCTAAATGTATGCCAGAACCACCTCGTCCTGGTCGAGGGGAATATAATGAAACAAATATGCCAAGTCAACCAGTTTAGCTCACTGCATGTGATTGACGTGTGGTTGGAACTGTATGCTGGTCCATGCTGAAATACCATTACACCCTCTTGCTAGCGCTGCGTAGCACCTCAAGCCGAGGTAAAAGATTGGTGGCGGTAGAAATTTAGATCCAACTAAACGACTAAATGGATGGCCCTCATCGACTACCTTGAACACGGCCTGGCGGCGCAAATCGATGGACTGGAGGACCTGTTCGAGCACGCTCGAGCGCGGTACTGGCAGGAGACGTCTCACGAGAATCTTGCTGTGCCAATTTTCGAACCGCCTCTAAACGTCTTTGCTCAAACGCTCGACAACGCTCGTGCTCTCTAAGCATGTTGCGCATTCTCGCCTCATGATCGATTTGTGCGTTCTCCTTGATTCGAGAATGTTCAAGTAATTTATCAGCCTTGGGCCAAAGACGGTCGAGTTTATGAGCTACGGGTGCTGGTACGCAGGTTGGTGGCTCGTCTATTGGCCTCGCTATCGACGACCCACCCCAGAAGCATTCGAACACGAGCCTGGCCTGGGTACGTGGATCATCACCTCCCCAGAACGCGATATGGTCACCGTGATATAATTTCATCCAGTACTTGCAAGCGACCGTAGTATCCTTGGGCTCATGGGATTGCAGTGGGTTACCGTTAATGCGGATCCCATTGGTTGCTTTAGTCGCAATGTAGAATGCATACGAGTCTGGCTCTGGGGAAGCTCGCGTCACACGGCTCGTGGCCGATCGTGCCGGGTCCCAAGGTCGGAACTCACTAGCGGAAGCCGTATAACCCTCCCTCCATAACAATATTCTGAAAGCATTCTTCGGTACCTTGGATTCCATAGCCGGCTGATAGACAACTGTGTTACTCCTCTCTCGGCCCCACGACAAGATCGGGTCCTGGAGAGAGATCGAGATATCAGACACTAAGGAACCCGAAGCAGACTTGAGCACGCCGACCTCTGTTTTGGACTGATGGGCTGTTACTAGTGTTGACGGTATGCTCGATAGGAGATGCTCCTCGGGTGCTGAAATATCCAGCTTCGAGTCAAACCGATTATAAATATTGTCTAACGGAGCGGTTTGTGGCAAGTCCCAATCATCTGATTTTCCAGCCAAACCTTCTTCATGGGGAAACCCTCCTGGCTGCAATGTACGTGCCCTACCAGATGTTTTTTTGTAACCATGAGTCGGAGGAAAGTATTTCATTGCTAGGTCCCAGAGAGGTGTTTTTCCCGGCCCAAACTCTTCGTTTCTTTTCTCAGCAGCGATTTCGAAGGCGTTATATTGAAGGTGAGTCATTTCCGGGTAATTTAGATGCCAGGTTTTTTCATCCTGGCTGTCCCAATATATCATTTTGTGTTGGGGATAATCAATCTGTCGGCCCGTGTCGTTTTTAATCATCTGGGGAATGCTGGCAAACAACCCATCCTCATCATCCAAGGACTGCACATTCCCTTCCGACTTTAGTCTTTTAAAGGAGGGTTTGAAGTTTGCGTTTGACATATCGTGTTCGTCACTCGTGTCATTGTTTGGTTTCCTCTTGCTCGTGGCTATGTTGCTGATGCGTGAAGATGTTAATCCTAAGTCAGTATTGACAACGGACTTCATATTAAGGTTTTCGAGGATAGAAGAAGCGCCACCTAAGCTCTGAGAACCTATGCCCAACAGGGCGCTGCGGGAATTGTCTGGTTGCGAAGGGCGAACGGCCTCCGGCGGGGTCGAAAAGTTGTCGGACTCCTCAAAACTGTCGCGGACTTCGGATCCGTGGCATTCCGTCTCGCCAAAGCTCGTGTCGGATACGGGAAGATTCAAACGGTCTTCGGGGATTACACCAGAACTGCCAATCGCTGAAACTTCCCCAAATAACCTTGGGGCATGATGCTGTCCGAAAGTGTAATCATCCTTTTGCGATTCGAAATCCATAGAAAAGTCAGGCTCGGGCTCACGAAGAGAGCTTGCGCCTGTGTCCATAATTTGGGATTGCTGTTGGTCATTAAGACTCAGTTGCGAAGCCGAATGACCCAAATCTTCATCAAAGCCTTGCTCAGTAAGACTACGAGTATGGTCCAACCAAGGATGAGACCGCAGCTCTCTAACGGTGGCCCTAGTCTCTGGCCGAACATGAATCATTCGAGAAAGGAAATGAGTACCATAATCCGAAACATCATATTTAATCAACGGCGAGGTATTCATAGGTGTCTTGATTATATGGTCCAGCAATTCGGTGTATGTGGTCCCATTCTTGACGGGAAAGGGGGGACTGCCTGTGAGCGTGTAGAATAGAACGCCACCGAGAGACCAGATGTCTACTGCATGATCATACCTCTCTTTGTCAACAGGCCGGTGGCTCTTTCTATTAGCTCGCCGGCCATTATCGTCGTATGATGAGTACTCTGTGTATACTTCAGGGGCGCAGTACAGCAGTGTACCACAGAAAGTCTTGAGGAACGTCTGCTCGGTATCTATCATTTTAGATAGTCCAAAATCCGTCAGCTTGACGACAAGGGGATTCGTCGATTGAATAAGGATATTGTCTGGCTTGACATCACGGTGGGTGATCTTATTATCATGGAGATATCCGAGCGCATCGACCAGTTGTTTGGCTATGGTCTTGACATGCGGTTCAGCAATGGCACCATGATCCTGAATGAATTTGCCTAAGTCACCACCAGGGACGTATTCCATAATGATTATAAACTGATGCGCGTCCCAATCAAAATGCTCGATATACTGGACGATATTGGCCTGGGGGGGTTAGAACGACGTTAGGGAACGGGAAGAAAGTTACTTACATGTTGGACCTTTTGCATAATTTTCATCTCATTTTCAACTTTCTGGTCTAGAACACCGTTTTTCATGAACTTCCGCTTGTCGAGCTCCTTTGCTGCGTAAGGCGAACCGTCATATTTTGAGGTAACTTGGTAAACCGTTGCAAATGCACCTTTCCCGATAACACCAACTCGCGCATACTTCTCGCCACCGCGCCACTCGCGAGGAAGACGGTTCGACGGTCTCTGGAGGCTCTGGGTCCTCTCATCTTGATTGTTCAGCCCAGTTCCCCTCGTGGGAGCGAACAGATGCACCTTGAGAGAATTTAGTGCCTATATACGTTACAGATGCAGCCTGGAGTGTCTTACATGACCACTCGGCCCGGGGCCAATGGTTTTATTTACGTCATCGGCACCGTTGAGCCTGAGCAGATATGGCTCTACATTTCTCATGTACGCATCTTCGTACTCCCCTTCACGACGGGGTATCCTGACCAGAAAGACCAGATCGCATTGATTTTCCATCATGACGATCTTTATGGTCGAGCCGCTTTCGAGCGTACGTCGCGTGGAGGGCGGACCGAGCGTATTTGTATTCGGATCGGGTCTCTTTCGGAGGAGCTTGGTATCGACAACAGTCCCGTTCGTGGACTGATCTTCGAGCAACACACTCCCGTAGTTATTGACATAGATGCGAAAATGTATATTACTCAACCTCCTGCCGGGGTCAAAGGCAAAGAATATGTCGCAGCGACCTTTATTGCGGCCGAAAGTGAAGCCTAGGCTGGGATCCTTGAGAGCAGAAGACAGCCGCAGCACAAGGGCGTGGTCTCCGATGCGGCGGGTGCGGCCGAACTCACGAGCATCGTCTTCGTTGTACAGGTCCGAGTCGATGGCATCAGCAGTGTATCTCCCAGCCGTGTGGCGGACATACTCAGGCGAAGAGGCGATTCTCTGAACTTCAAGGCTGGCGGCTTCGGAGATTGGATAGAGCAGGCAGATTATGTCGGAAATGTCTTGGTCTGAGAAGCCCGAGTTCTGCTGGCCGATTCTTCGAGGATCAAATGCATTCTGGGTGGCTAGAGAGAGCGAGAGCGAGCAGTCAGTTATACGCCACGATTGACAGCCGGTTCAGACCCCGACGGGCTGCGGAGGGTGGAAGCCTACCTTGCTGTGTGGCCTGCGAGTCTTCATTGGTGTCCATTGGGGAAGAGTGCCTCGAGGCTGGCGTTACCGACTGCTAGAGACACACATCCAGGCAGTCGGCAGACCTGGCCTGGGAGAGTCTGGCTGCTTCAAGCTGCCTCATGCGCGGGAGCAAGACGAAGCTATGAACGTTCGGAGGGCGGAATTAATGATTCTACAGAGGCGAGTCAAGTAGTAGGTGGGGCTGGTTGCTGTGGTTGCGCGATCGAAGATATGAGAAAGCAGGCTATCTGACTGTACTAAGTAGATTTGGGACGGTGAGCAAAAAGGTGGTTGCGAGAGCAGATCCCGAGAAAATATATAGTGGCGAGATCTACAGAGACCGCAGGGTTGTGGTTGTGGTTGTGGCAGACCAAAAGAGTGAAGTCAGGTGAGCACTTGGTGATATCAATTGAAGCTGTGACGGAACCACATGTTGGTACCTGAGAAAACACATCCATCCCCTCCAACCCTCCAACCCTCCAGCAACTTACAGTAGAGGCTCGCCCTGAAAATGTGGATCGCTCAGGGACTGAGTTAGTAGGTACCCGCAAAATTTGAGCTAGGGAGGTAACTACCATAAGGTGCTTAGGTAGCGAGATACCTCCTGATACCTGGTAGCCAACTTTACTTTGACTGCCTTCCTTAGGTGATTATGCTTATCTTGCTATCTACAGACGTTGAAAAGATCATATAACTAGACATTACCTAAGCGGCACGCTGTGGAAAGAAAGGCATACCTACATGTAGAACAGTTTAAATGCTTACCTACAGTAGTACTATTATGGTTGCACTGCATAAACGTCATGGATGTACACGTCCATGGATGCAGCAAACTGGAGTTGACTCGGGTAATTTTCATAGTGGAGGTTGGCTAAGTAACAACCTTACCTTAACTACACCACATGGACCCATCCAGTTGTCACCCTAATGAAGTAAGGTAGAAGTTAAAGACTATAGTCATCTCATGTTAATTAGTTCAGTCACAACGGCGCAAACGCATGTTTTATCTACACGACATCTTGAGAGCTTGAGTTGCCCGTAGGGGCGTATGTACTCAAATAGCAAAACTGGGGGTTGGGAACTTCGAAATGATACTTGTGGATGGATAGGGCTGTCTTTCACACAACCGCGTCACTTCAAGTCCACGTCACCATGGATGGCTGATTGCTTACAAATAACAAAACATTATTCTCCGTGAAATTCACAAAACACTTTTATACGTAAATAAAGGTAGGCATTGCGGCATTATTATTAGAATCCTACGCTCACTAAATCTATATCATACATAGCTCTATACCATGCCTTATATCCGCCATTATCAACGCTCTCTCGTCATAGTTCAAATCTCCGGCGCCGAGTAGTCTACATTATGTAGATGCTTTTGGTTCGAGAGATTACTGTCGTAGCGGCCACGCTTTGTGACGCCGTTTGAAAGATGCTAGAAGCCCGCCGTACGTATGTACACATGCTTATTGGTAATATGCACTCTTTTCCTCTCCTTTTTTTCATCTTTACCCACCCAGGTTATGCCGATGCTAAGAGAGTAATACAACCGAAATGCGCCGTTGCTTCCCAATCCAAAGTGTGTATGCTCATGATTACCGGTTAGAATAGCCCTTTCTTTTTCTTTGGTTGTTTTGCCTCTCCCATGTCTTTCAAGATATCATCAAACGTGCTTCCACCAGCAGAATCTTGCCGGGAGCTGCTTCTCGAGTCTGTCCCACGGCCTTGGGATCCTGCGAGACCATACAGGTTGCCCGAGGACCTACTACGATCCATCGCGGCACTAGTGGGTCGTGGGCCGCCCGGTGAACCCCAAGCACTCGATATACGGGAGCCTGAAAACGCTGGCCCGTTTAGGGGCAAGGAAACTGGCTCTAGGCCTATAGCGATGCTACTGCGGTGCGCCGAGTACCTTCCTGCAGGTGAGGTGCCCCTACTACGAAGGGCGAGCCCCGGCGGGCCACCTAGTGGTGATTCGTTTCGAGGCATGAGCGACGGGCTGGCCGTGACCCCCGGATCCATGTCTTCAAACACAGACTGTGGTGCTTCCAGGGGTGCTAGGGTGTCGTTGGCAGGAAGCGGAGGACCTGAGTAGTCTCCAACCTCCCATCGTTTCGCTGCCAACCAGCAATGACTCCGATGGTAAATGCCTTCGATTCCAAATTCAACCGCATCCTCCGACAGTTCAACCAAACCACCTCCACCTGCTACTTCATACCACCTTTTACGCACCGCTGGCGCATCTTCCATCCACGGGAGTGTCCCTTTCGATGGCTGGCAGAGGAAATATTCTACGCCCTCTGTGAATTTCAATCCTGGCGCATCGACCACGAGCATGGGTAGAGACTGAATGACTACGTAAAGAAATAGCCAATAGCCGAGGCGGTGATTGGACATCTCGTCAACCGTTTTGCCTTTGGCTTCCTTAAGCTCGAACTCTTTGAACTGTTCCAAAAACGGGATGCCTAGCCTGGTTGTGTCGAAGTCATAGGCCTTATTCAGGATAAGAATGATTTGATACTCTTGTAAGCCTTTCACCAACTTAGCTTGTTCCTTTTGTGGCAGATCATGGAAATTCTCTTGCACGCTCGCCATATCAGGTAGCTTGGGGAGATCGAAAGGAATTGGTGGAAGTACGGGTGGTGAAGATTGATCGAATTCGCCCAAAATTTTTCTCATGGCTGAGCCTCGCGGATTCTGATTGTCCTTGCCGATGTCGTCTGCGCTTTGGTCGATCATCCGCGTGGTCAAAGACTCTCGATCAGCAAGCAGGTCATAGAGCGCGCAGACGTCCGAATAAAGGATTTTTAGCACCTGGCGATTGAGGCCACTCTCTGTAAATGGGTTCTTCTTGCTGCGGGCCTTAGGCGGCCAGCTTCCGAAGCTCGACTTGTAATAATTTAGGACAAACTGTCTCATGCGCAGAAACGATTTTCGCCAGGCGTGGAATTTGATGTCCCTGTATTCAATTGACGATGTAGAATTTGCCGTGCCAGAGAATAATGCCGGGAAGTCGAAAGATTCGAGCCGATTGTTGACACCATGCTGGCGTCCCACGAGGTCGAAGTGTGCGCGCTCAAGCCGTTGACGAGTAGTCGGAGATACCTGCTCCCACAAGGGAGAGTGAAGATCGCGCATGGCCGAGTACTTGCCTACGGCATGGGCAAAAGCCTCATTATAAAGATCCATGAAGCGCATCCGCTCGCCTAAGATAAGGGATTCAAGCGTCTTTTCTCTGCTCTGCCTCACGTCGGCCAGTCCCATCTGTTCCGTGAAGAAGCCAAAACTCATTTCAACAGCGTCCCCGAAAGTAGACCCGTCTGCATTAGTGAACTGAAATTCCTTGAGCAGGCTGGAGATATTGATAAACACGGCAAATAGGGTGGGCTGGGACTTCGTAGCTACTAATGGCTGACCTGTTAAGAGGGCAAACATATTTCGAATCGACACCAACCGCTCCATGTCATCTTCGGACCTGTAGCCTGGCGCCGACATAGAAACCGGAAGATAGAGTCGTATTTCGGAGTCGACCTGATAATCGGGTATAGGGGGCGAGAGAGGAGGCGAGTATACCCCTCGCGTTGCATCCGATACGGAGAGACTGTCTCGACCAGTAAAACTCCGGGCTCGTTCCACCGGGCTCGAAGACCATTCGGCTTCAATCAGGTCGGCAAACACAAGGGAGTGATCTGTGACGAAAGAAGGAACCTTGAAGGAAGGCGAACCGTTGCTTGCCTTAGGATCTAGGTAGACAAGGACATCACCATTCTCGTTCCACAGCTCGGGGACCTTTTCACTATTTGCGAGGAAAGCCGTGTTGTAGTCAGATTTTTGGCCGAGAATCCAGGCGGTTGCCGTATCCTGTCGTCGGGTATCGGTCGACTGGGACCTCGACCTTCCGCCCGGGAGCCAACTTCTCCTCGGCCTCCCACGCCGCTCACTAGAGTCTCGGGTTGGACTTTGGCTGCCGTTACTTGAAGACGGACGCGCTGCCGCGGCCACATTGGCCGTCGTCGTCGCTACATGATTTTCAGGATCCACCAGCAAGCGAGCGGCGGGGGGTTGGGCAGATGAGCTCCGGACTCTACCGTCAGGAGGCGGCGAGCTCTGCTGGGGCATCAGCCCCGATGGTGATCGCGCATGAGACTTAGGGCTAGCATGGACGGAGCTGCTTCTGTGCTTCCGCTCTTTCTGCAAGCGTGGCGATGGTCTGGTCTCCGTGAAGGTGAAGCCAGAGGTTGGCCCTGGGGGCGGCGTAACAACCTGACGGGGAGGCGGCGGCGGAGCGTATTGTGGGGGCGCGGGCTTCTGTAACCGCGCGGAGCCTCGAGTTCCGGGGGCAGCATCATGATCAGTTGGCTGGGCGCTGCTGTCCTGCGGCACGTCTATTACGCCGTCTAAGGAGAAGCCGAGCTCAGACGACGGTGGGAGTGGCAGGCTATTGACGCGGTTCAGGCCCGTTGGGTCGTCGGGAAGCGGTTTTCGATGAGGTACATAGCGCTCTGAAAACGAATGCGTGATTAGTGACGGGCGTAAGACAGACGACAAGCGGTTCAGTCTGGATTGTCCCGACCGTCCCTTGATGCTCGGCATAGGGATTTTCTGTAGTCGTTTGCCTTTTGGCTCTCTTGGCTCCGTTGAAGCCGGTAGCGACAGGCTGTGCTGGGACGAGTGTAGGCTCGTCCAAATCCCCATGTCATGAGCTGCTTGTATGCATCAAGTGGGAACGGACGAGGTGTTGACGCCAGCGCTAATGAGGTAGGGACGAAGTGATTGCTAGGAATTTGAAACTTACGGGAGGCTGGCATGTCGGCGTGAGCTGCCTTTTAGCTGTTAGGCGAGACAGCAACCTTGTGACACAGTCCCTCGTTTCCGAGACGCAAAAGAATTGTCAGATGGAGACCCGGTGGCCTGGGGGATCCCCGTCTAAAACCCGTCGTTGATTCAGCGACGCACGGGGAGCTAGGTGGCCCTCCAGGCTGCTCTAGTCTCAAAGTCTCCCTCGTTGGTCCCAGTTGTCTCTGGCCGCGCGGTCTCGGGACTTGCGGTTATGGCTTATGGCTTATGGCTGGCTATGCGACTGGCATAAGATGGGTAGGTAGTGTGGTGAAGGTAGGTACAGTAGTAGAGCTGGTGGACGACGCCAACGCTTGGTGGGTACGAGACCGAGTTCGCTCCGTGCGAGTATTCGCCCCCGTATTAGCCCCGTGAATAGCAGAATCCGTGATGCCTGACGGGCCAGGAACACCTGTTCAATATACAGTACAGTACTTCAATACGAATGATGCCACTATGTAAGTACATATGGATGAAGAATCTAAGAGAGGGCGTGTGAGCGACAACGGAAAACGAACTGCGGCACGGGCGGGTAGCGAGAGGGCCGCCATTGGTAAGTATACTAAATAATAGATAGGTACCAGTGATCTCTTCCGTACGAGTACCGCAGTCGAAAGAAAAGGAGCGTGCCCAGAGTTCCCAAGGTTCCCAGGATTCTTCTATTGCATACTAGTGTAAGGTCCTAGGTAGGAGGAGGAGGTATATGTCATACGGTATATCTTGCACTAGTACAGCATTTGCTGCTGTGCATGCCAATGATTCGAGGAAAGGTGGGCGAATGAGCACACCTCGACGGACGTGTAAGGTGGAATGACGAGTGACGTCGTCTTACCCGCAATATATAGGTACCTATTTAAGTACGCTGCCTACCGACGTACGTGTGCCATGTACTGCCGTACCTGGTGTACCTATTGCCACGCCAAGAATGCCGGATGTTTCTTCAGCTCCTGCTATTTTTATTGCTACGTTAAATTCTCGAGCAACTGCCAGCCAATCCCCTGGCCATGCTGTGCGTAATAGAGGCTCAGGGCCGTCAGCTAACAGGCTGCCATATTCCATATTATCCCGATCATCATATGGATGTTTACCTACCAATATACACTGTACACTACACCACAGCAAAAGCATACGTATGCATACGTACATAGTACATAGTAGGTGTTGACAATGGAACTACATGTTTGCTGGACTACATGTACTGTATGTCTTGGGGTATCTACCTTATACATACATAGTTCCGGCCGTATTCTGTACACTGCTTAGTATGCCCGAGAATTAACAGGTAATAAGTAGTGGTACTGTAATCCTTGCCTCCTTCATGAATAGCCTAATAAACTATGCTTGTGGAATGCTACCTCTAGCGACAATAAAAATCCCTTACATTAATTAACAGTAGTTCTTCATAAACATGGAAAAAAAATTTTTTTATACCAGTATAACAAAACATTAAATCATCGAGATAAGCTTCTGTACATAGTGTACCTCATTATATAACACATGCACGTCGGGATGCCTCCCGTCATCTCAAGATTTTAGGTTTCAACCGTAGCTACATGTACCTAGGTAGTGTGCCAGCTGGCAGGTAAGTTAAGCTTCGGACCGTGCAAATTTCGTCGCATACTGTATTCCAATCCAATATGATAAGATAAGAACTTTTGCCCTTTAGTAGAGTACCTACATAGACTAGGTCTGTAGCATGCCTTACCATAGAGGTAGTTATAGATTTATAGTTATTCAACATCCACCATCACCAGAACACCGGACTTTCTGCACCATGATCGAGCTGTAGTGTCTCTGCCTACCTAGGTACTGGGACGATGCTTTCATTTGCGAGAGCGACAAGAGCCATCATGACATCCGAACTAAAGAAAGTCCCCATCCCCCGCAAAGGGGCCGACTACCGCGGCAAGATCGTGCTGGCCCCCATGGTGCGCTCTGGCGAGCTGCCCTCGCGCCTCCTGGCCCTTCACTACGGCGCCGATCTCGTCTGGGGTGAGTTGCGCAGCCTCCCTTCTTTTCCATCATTCCCATTTGTATGCTCTGCTAACACCCTAGCGCAGGGCCCGAGACCGTCGATCGCTCCATGATCGGTACCACAAGACGATACAACCCCGAGACCGGGACGATCGACTGGACAAGGAAGCCATCGCTGGGCTCCAAGGTGCCGGCGGGCGCTGAAGTCAAGGACAGCATCATATACCGCATTCATCCAGAGAAAGAGGCCGGTAAACTCATCTTCCAGATCGGTACATCCAACCCCGATCTCGCCGTCCAAG
This sequence comes from Xylaria acuta, assembly GCA_022495125.1. Taxonomy (NCBI): domain Eukaryota; kingdom Fungi; phylum Ascomycota; class Sordariomycetes; order Xylariales; family Xylariaceae; genus Xylaria; species Xylaria acuta. The sequence goes on along the minus strand of MU383128.1, from coordinate 290,384 downwards.
CCGCTAGACTCGTCGCCGCCGACGTCGCTGGCATCGACGTCAATGCCGGATGCCCGAAGCCCTTCAGCACTCATGACGGCATGGGCGCCGCTCTGCTCAGGACCCCAGACAAGCTGTGCGCCATCCTGGAGGCTCTTGTGGCCAACATTGTTCCTGAATTCGAAATCGGCGTCAGCGTAAAGATCAGGATCCTAGAGACGGCCGAGATGACCGAGGCGTTGGTCCGGAGACTGGTCGCGACCGGGATCACCGGCTTAACGGTGCACTGCCGAACTACGCCCATGCGACCCAGAGAGCGGGCTATACGTGGGCAGTTGCGCATGATCGCCAACGTGTGCCGCGAGGCTGGCGTCGCATGCGTAATGAACGGTGATGTCGGGGGTAGGGACGAGGCCCTGAAATTGATCCAAGAATTCGGCGTCGACGGCGCCATGATCGCCACCCAGGCCGAGAAAAACTCGAGTGTCTTTCGAGCTGAAGCGAACGGCGGAGTCGCGCCGTGGACTGATGTCGTTAAGCAATACATCTGCTACGCCCTGGAGACGGAGAATAAATTTGGGAATACCAAGTTTATGCTTACGCAGCTTATTCCAGGGAAAGCGCCTGTCTATCGGGAGATCAGCCCCTGTAAAAGCTATACAAAGGTCTGTGAGATACTCAGTTACGATGACCTGATAGAGCGAGCTCGCGAGGTGGACCTTAGTCTGGATATTGATCCGGATAACGCGGGCAAAAAGAAAAATAAGAAGGCCAACACCACGGCACTGGCCGCTGGCGGACAGACTGCCAAGTCACGCGCTGTAGACTCTTCGACTAAAAAGAACCTCTCAGGCCGAGGCGTTCAGATCCCCTCTGAGGTGTCAGCCAGTGAAGCGTGGCAATGTCAGCCTAGATTATCAGAGGCTGCGCTAACATGAGTTCATAGCATTTCAAGGCGTTCAGCGGCGGAAATATCCACATTGCGCGGTTTCGGTTTTCAGAAAAGGTGACACTTGGGGACGCATATATACGGATTCGGATACAATATAGACAGACTAGTTCATCTAAGTCGGAAAGGCTGTCGGTTCGAATGCTGCTTGTACATATTGTAATCACACGCGACAACAAAATGCACTATGCTGGTTACACTAACATTTGGCGTGTTCTACAAATTCATAATGCTCAGACCTTCTCGCCTCGCTTGAGGAGCTCGGACACCTTGGGCGGAAGTACCAACGCACTCCTGTCATTGCGTCGGTAAAAATCTACGAGTGAGATGGCCGTCTTTTCCGGCAGATCCTCGTGTATGAAATGGCCAGCCTCGGGGAAGACTTGTAGGTTGTATTTGCCTAGATGAGACAAAAGTGAAATTAGCCACGCTGCACACGAAGGACGCATTCAGCATATCATAAAAAGATACGAGAAGAGGACACAAAAAGGGGTAGATAGATAGATAGATAGATAGATACCTTGCATCTGACCAATAGTCAATTCCGTGTCTAGCCTGTCGGTACCAGCAAGGAGTAGTAGTTTCCCGCCTCTCGCAGCGAGGAACTTGCCGCTCAGGCCGGCGAACCAGTTCTCCCAGTAGGGCTTCGTGGCGGCGAGGTCGGTCCTCCACTTCCAGGGCCGGGTGTCGGTGTCGTCGTCGTCGTCGTCGTCGCCGGGCTTGTGGTCGCGCAGGCGCAGGAGCGAGGGGACGCTGGTGCGGGCCGAGATGGAGTTGCGGATGGTCCTCGACCGCGTGTGCCACTCGATGCCGGCCTCGAGGGTCTGGAAGCCCGTCGGCCGCGTCGAGAGGTACGTGTGCATGTGCTGCAGCGCGTCGATGGCGGACCCCTCGACCACGTCGAGCACGGCGTAGCCGAGGACCGCGCTCCCGAGCCGCCCCGAGCGCGCGAGCTCCGTCACCACGGCGCCGCCCATGGAGTGCCCGACGAGGACGACGGGCGGCAGCTCGGCCCACTTCATCTCCCGCCGCGTGAGCTGGACGGCGGTGAACAGGTCGTCGGCGAGCGTCTCGAGGCTCAGGTCGACGGCCTGGCCCTCGGGGAGGATCGCCGTCGAGCCGTGGCCCCTGGCGTCGAGGGAGAAGACGCCGGCGGACGGGAGGCGCTTGCGGATCTGGTCCCCTACGACGGCGAATGAGAGACCCGAGGATCCGCCGCCGTGATGCATTACGAAGAGGGGCCCCTGGCCGACGGGAGAGGTGAGATAGGCGTGGATTCTCGGACTTTGAGGGGAGGTCTCGTCATGTAGGAATAACTCCCTCTCGAAATAAGTAGTCCATGGAATGGGTTGAAGTGTTCGCCCCCGCGGAACACTACAAACAAACAATTAGCAAGACATAATGTAAATTGGAATGACCATACTATAATTACCCCTGAGATCTAGCGAAGAGGTTTTGGCTGGGCGAGGGAATGACGGTTCCGGTAGACGAGGCCGACGAGGCCGATGAAGCGGAAGAAGAATCGTCGTCGAAGTGCTCCGACATCTCGGGGACGGTGTCGATTTCCTCTTCTTCTGGCTCGTCGAATGTCTCGGCAGGCATGGTGCCAAGGCGATTCTTGGCCCAGGCCTTCTGGAGGTCGCTCATGGCGAGTCGAGGAGCAGACAAGGCCGGATCACTACCATGACAGGACAAGTATACGTCTCATATGCTATGGTGACGGCCAAGCAAATAGCAGTGTCTCCAGCTGCAGTCTCATCACTTAGCCAGGAAATGATACGGCTCCGTTTGACTGCCTACATGTGAGTCGGGCTGCCAACTCTCATACACAAGACAGCCTTGCCTACCTCGGACATTTAGCTAGGGTTACTAGGGTAAATCGGCCATTCCCTGGTTGGTATGATAAGTCTAGGTAAGTAGGCAAGTATATTGGGCTGCACCACGGACAACGCTCGAGTTTGAGGTCCCGTTCGGTGGGGCTCTATTTATCGACTTTGACATCACTGAAACCGATAAGGAATGTTCAACCGGGACCCCGGCGCACCACCACCACTTCCGGGTAAGTCCAACGTAACCTTCGATTCCGGGCAGGAAGCACCTGCGGAAGGATAGACATAGCATACTCAGAGCCGAATAAGAACCGAATGGTTTTCCGCCCGCCAGAATTTCTTTTGAAATTAAGGACACCTTTGGGTGCAACAACAAGGAAAATAGGAATTAGAATAAAAAGCACAACTACTAGATAAGATCGAGGACCAATGGTGGAATGTGTTCGTCTTTTCTACGTAGGTAGCTGTCGCTTGGATAGAGCAACAGTATTGGAAACTTGACTAACTCAGCCATAAGAGCTTCGTGCAACTACAGTACCAAATTCTATAGTATTTATAAGAAGACACCGCAGCGAACTACAGGTGACTTGCGAGGTTTCGCCAATGTAGCCATATTAGACTCTCCTATACTCTTCGACACGGTACAACACTGCGCTCAGGCTATATAAGTGTAAACTTCTCTGCTGTCGTTGGAAAGGGAGCACGAAGCACCTCCATGTCCATTCCAAGAAGATCCGCAAAATAGATTGGAATTTTGTTAGCCAATCTCTGATCTGTGTTGCTCGTCTTACACACGCCGCAACCAGCAGGCACAAACTTCGTAAAGAACTCGATATCAGCATATCCAACAGAGCCCTGTATATAATGGGTACGCTGATGGCGATGCGGTGGGCGCGCATTAAAGCGCCAACAAAAGTACTGGCCTGGTTCTGCCAAGGCATTGTCAGTTGGATAGAAAGGGTATGCAAACAGGCCTCAGTCTCCTTCATCGAAGGCCTTTTTACTCAACTGGGGCCAAGTCGCCAGAACCTACCTTGGGCAAATGAATCGGTATCGATCCCGACACCGCTTTATCCCATTGAACGTCAGTTTCTAACGCAGCCATCTGCTGGAGCAGTAAGTAGGCCGCCGTCATCCTCGGGCGCTTGTCATGTATAAAATGTAGTTGGGTGGCTATGGTATAATGGACGAGGGAAGCACCTCAATTTCAAGCTCTGTTGGCGAGAGGCCGTCCCGCGAAGGCGAGTGCTGTCCAATGGATATGGTCACCTAAATCGTGACCTCAAGAGGCGAGATCATATGACTTCAGCACGGCCAGAATCTACGAGCGATTTTACGTCGGACCACCTGAGAATAATAATATCGCCATTTTTGCCGTCCAAGACACCGTCCCTGTCGGTTCCGTGGCCTTCGACGAGAGTATCTTTGAGGAGGCGGATGAAGACAGCGGTATCAATGTCGGGGGTGTCGATCATGCTGATGTTCCCGGCGGTGTCGTTCAGGTTCTGAAGCGTGGGTGGGAAGGCGGACAGGAAAGAGGACAAATAGTGGTTGTGCAACAACGCCTGATGGCGCGTCGCGTAGGCTTGCTCCGTCTCGGACAGCCGCGCCCTCACATCTGGGCTGGACAAGTAATGCAAAGTATGTTTGTCAATCTAACGTCGGAGCGGTCAGCTATTTGACGTCGTAGCGTGGCGGCGGTAGACCATCTCGAATACCTTGGCGATTCTCGCGCGCAGGTAGCTTCGCACGAGATATTTGAACCGTTCGAGCTCGGTTTGTATGACTATGAGGGCGAAATTCGTCTTTGGGTCCATGTCGCCCGTCATCTCCTCGACCCTCTCGATCTGCTGCTTGATGCGATCGTTGACGCGCTCGAAGAGGCCATCGGCAGGCCAGCTGCACGCGGGGAGAAATGACCTCGTCAGTATCGGCGGAGGCGGCTACAGGAAGGTACACAGGACGCAAACATACTGGAGCAGCTCGGGAGAAGAGCGCTCAGCGACCCAAGCGCGCGTCAGAGCCTGGAGATCGCGAGTTTCCGCAGGAATGGATTGAGAGGCGGGATCGACCTCCCGCAGGATATCGTCAATGTCCATGGCGAAGCTTCACCGACTGAGAAACCCGAGTTATTCGTGCTCCGAAGCCCGGTGTCCGAAGTATTTTAATACCAGTGCATAATACGCGCCGCGTGCTCGTAACCTTGGATCGATCTTTGCAGGTGGACTTGGAGAATGCGCCTAACGTAGATCTTGCACCCCACTAGCTGTACCTAGGAGGGGTAGTATGTGCAACCAAAGCTATGGGCTAGTCCAGCCGAGGGTGCCAAGGCGAGCTCTTGGCAAGAACAGTGGAAGCCACCTGGGCACCACGGAATACTTCCGCCACTGCTTACCCGAGCCGGGTGTTACCCTATCCGCCCGTACTACGTAGAATCGGAGTATAAGTAGGTATTGTGTCCTTGGCATCAAACTGTAGAAGCCGCCTAGCAGTCAATTCCCCATACAGATTCGAAAAATAACATTTGTCGTCCCGTACGCTCTTATCGAACTTGATGATAATCCGTCGGGGACCATGTTATGACTTCAAAGCTTTTATCCTAGCCTGAGGCTACATTAAATAGTACTACTGAACTAAGTAGGTCGAGGGGCCGATAGTGGGGCTTCAGCCGCTCTTATAAGTCCAAGCCAACACTCAAAACTATGGATATTTCTGAGTCCGTTGCTGATTACAAATTCCGCACCCTCATAGTGCTGTCCAGATGCCCTGGCAAAAACCATTGTGGTTTCCAACAGATCTACTAGATAGAGACCAACAGTCTCGTAATTCGTTTTTATTTCAAGACACATGATTGGCAGTCTCACATGAACATCCTTGACCAGCTGGTAGTATACATGCACAGACTAATGCGGACAGTTGGTATCTGGGTATCTCCCCGACGGCTGATTACAACCATCTCGTACACCGCGATCTCTTATGGACTAAGTAAATGTTCGAGGCTATAGTGTATAGCTCGCCCCACGATACTCCACTGATGCTACGCAAAGATGGCGAACGCCACAAATGACACTCTATTAGATCTAGTGTCTTGCTGCGGCTCGAGCCTTCATATAAAGGCAGACGGCCGCGTAGAAGAAACGGACCACACACCGCTGAATCATCTTTTGTCCCTTTCATGATACTTAGATTTGATCTTGCATCTGAGCCTGGAACTTAAAACTGCGGATAATCCCACAGCTGGCTCGGTTAGAAGAAGTCGTAGGGCGGAAGACTAAACCGTTGACTGTCATCTCTTCTCTCTTGGCGACGATGGGGGACGACGGAAAGGATGTCACTCCGCCCTTCGGCCACTATCAGACCGAGATTTATACACGGGGCGTTCTGCAGGGCCTCCGCCCAACGGTCACCACGGACCCTAATAAACTAAGGTTACAAGCCAAGGAGGCCATGCGCGAAGATGCATACAACTACATTGCGGGCGGTGCGGGCGAGGGGGCCACAATGGACGCCAACCGGCTCGCTTTTCGGCAGTGGAAGATTGTGCCACGGATGATGCGGCCGAGCGCGCCCAGAGATCTTAGAGTTTCCCTATTCGGGGAGCTGTACGGTACGTGGCATCGGCCCTGGAATGCAGGGAGAAACCCCACCGATGGGGATAACGATCGGACTGACGCAAGCAAAAAAGACTCCCCTGTTTTAATAGCCCCAGTAGGCGCCCAAGAGGTGTATCACAGGGACAAGGAGATTGGCACCGCCGCGGCGTGCGCCGAGCTCAACGTCCCCTTCGTTATGAGCACGGCATCCACGAGTTCTATGCAGGAGGTGGCGGCAGCCAGCGGCGACCACCCGCGGTGGTTCCAGCTATACTGGCCCATGGATGATGAGATCACGGCTTCGATACTGAGCACGGCAAAAGCAAGTGGCTTTAAAGTCTTAGTCGTGACGGTGGACACCGCGACCATGTCCTGGAGACCGGCCGATCTAGACACTGCATGTGAGTAATATTCTCGGAACCATTTTCTTCCTGTTGTGGAATCTTTCAGAGCACGGGATTTCTTTCTTTCTTTTTCTTTTCTTTTTTTTTCCTTTTTTTTTTGTTGGGGGGGACAAGAGAATATCAGAAGCTTCTTAAGCCCTCATAAATCACCCGCCAAATGGAGATAACTAACTCCGAGTGTTGCAGACATGCCCTTTATGATGGGTCAAGGCAACACCGTGGGCTTCACTGACCCTGTGTTTCGGCGGAAGTTCGCCGAGAGAAGTGCTGGCGCCACGCCCGAAGACAGCCCCCTCCTTGCAGCTGGATACTGGCTGCGTGAGGCCTTCTCCGGCGACAGCCACCCCTGGGAACACCTGGAGGTGATCAAGAAGCACTGGGATGGGCCGATCGTGCTCAAGGGAATCCAGCATCCCGACGACGCCATTCTAGCCTTGCAGCACGGCGTCTCCGGAATTATCGTCAGCAACCACGGAGGAAGACAAGTCGACGGTGCCGTTGGATCCCTAGACATGCTCCCGGAGATCGTCGAAGCGGTAGACGACAAGATGACCGTTCTCTTTGATTCCGGCATTCGAACCGGTGCCGATATCGTCAAGGCCCTAGCTCTTGGGGCTCAAGCCGTTCTGATCGGGCGGCCGGTGATGTATGGGCTTGGTATCGCTGGGAAGGCGGGTGCGAAACACGTCATTGCATCCCTACTCGCTGATTTGGACGGCACCATGGGCTTGGCTGGGATCAAGAGCGTCGCAGATCTTGGCCAAGCAACCTTGAAGAGGGTATCATATAGTGGAGATATTAAATCGAGCATCTGATGCTGTGTCTCGCATGCTGTCTCGCATGTTTGAGAAGGCACATTGGGCATTTGAAGGCATAATTGCAGCATAGCATTATGGTATCAGGGTGGTTAAAGTATGTAAGTGCTCAATCATTGCTCAATTAACTGCGTGGATCCAAGTATCTTCATATTCCTGATACTTGATGATATTTTTAGCCTCTAAGGAAAATAGGAGGTGTTTTGTAGGAGATACCCTTGACGCCAACTAAATTTTTGTAACTGAAAAACATGTGGTTACTTATGCTTCCACACGACACTGCCAGACAAATCCCATAGCGTTCGTGATTCATCTATATATATATCCATATCTTATCCAATGAACTCCGTACTCACCAACGTTTCCCACGGCCTTTTTGTTTCCCAGGCCCGCTGCATCAACCGACGAGCATTATGCACCTGTAAATCTGCCCTTAGGAACCAGAAACAAATACTAGGCGGCGCGAACTCTCGCAGGTAAACATGGTTTAGACTGGGGAGGACTTACCTGCGTCATCCCGTGTTTTTCTGCTGACGTCAAACGACTTAAAATCAATGCCCTGTGGCCCTCGCTCTGCGTATCGCAGCCAGCCGTGAACATAGGAAAGAGCAGGCAGGATTCGGCCGTGCCACCAGGGCGGATGCGGAGGAGATTGATGACGATATTTTCCACAGCCCTCTGAATGTCTTCGTCTTCAGATCGTCTCCCCAGAATTCGCCGATACAGGTGGACCAGCGCAGCCCAGTGATATGCCGCGTTAGTAGCCTCCATTTCCTTCTTATCCCACTTTTTGACGTCGCCTGTCGTGTGAATGTGCTTGCAGGGCACCGGGTCTTGCTTCATGCTTTCTTCCACCGCCCTCTTGAGTACGGCGGCCCGGTCGGCCACCTGTGGGCTCGGCGTCCAATTCTCGCGCACATTCAAATCCTCGCCGATACGCTCGGCGTCGCATTTCCGCGCAAGATCCGCGATCTTAGCGAGCAGGTAGCAGCATCGTGTGGTGAATCCCATGATGCAATCGATTTCGTCATATCCATCATCGATGTCATCTAACTCATAATCAAATATCCACGAAGATGAGGCGTCTTTGGGTCCGCCAGTGAGACCCCCGATCACATCTAGATACGCAGCCCAGCTGAAGAGGAAGGAGTTTACCGGATCCTGGCGGAAATTCGTCTGGAACCCACGTAAGCCACCAGGTCGGACCATGATGACCTCCCGCGCGAGCCCTAGGTGCCTCTGCCAGGGGATATCGTAACCGAAAATCTTGGGGGAGACGATCTCAAGTGATGTGAGCATAATGGCCGTGGCAAGATTCGCGTTCGAGAAATTATGGGGGGGGTCGTCGAGGGCCTCGCGAAGAGCCGGGAATATATCATCAACCCAGAACGCAATTCTCAGAGTTGGCTCAGGGTGATTCAAGAAGCGCGCCCGGTGAGAGGCTGCCGGTACTTTGTAAGCAGGGCGAGTGAGGCTAGAGAGAAGTATGATAACTCACCGGAATAAGCAAGCAACAATGCTAGCAAACTATCATTCTTTACAGCCATTTGGGGTAAAATTGTACGAAACGGGTTGGCATGAGGGTCATCATATGGCACAAGGGCTATTGGTGTTAGTGACGAAGACAAGTAAAATACTTTAAAAGGAGGGTATCATTACCTCGAGCAGTATTGTGTATGAAATGGTGCTAGAGATATTCAGAACCTGTGTTCATTCATAGGCGATTGAATAAGCTTACGAAGTACTGCCAGGTCTCGTTAACAAACTGAAGTGTATAAAGGGTTAGTTTTACCTACAAGAAGATTCATAGGATTTTCCAAAAGCCTGTCGGGAAGAGGCTCCAGACTCTGAGGAATGAGGATTGACACTGGCTTCGAGTAATACCCACCATCAGCTTCTTGTGCGTCGCTGGTGTCGAAACCAAATCCAAATTCAGCCCAGGAGTAATCGGCAGGTTCTTCGAGGGGGGTATCGAGGGACTCCCTCTGAAGCAAGGGTGAAGTGCCACCAATCGCGTTCATGTCATCGCTTTTCCCCAAGTCGTAATCTTGATATCCCCGGTCAATTCCATAGAATGTAGGGTCATTAGAAGTCGACCGTGTGTCAAGGGTCGGAAGCATGCCTTTGGCGTGACCGGCACTATCGTTGTAGAGCGCCCGAAGGTTAGCAGGTCCGGCCAATAGAGAATTTACTGACAGCCTTGTTCTAGAAACCGGTGCAACCTCTTGTTGCTCAGCGCGGCCGGCCGGTGGTTGGCCGTCGTCGCTGTAAGTGGAGGACGTGGCGGGAGTAAGTGGCGATGTACCCGAACTCCCCGACAATCTTAGCGTCGCCGAGTTAGATTCTAGGGTTGAACTGTGAGAAGAAAAGGGCCTCTTGTCGAAATACTCAGCTGGTTGCGCATCGCTCAGCCTTATCCGTTTGCTTGGATACTCCGATTCGCGCATGGAAGACGGCGCGGTATCGACGAAGCTGACACCCGTTTGCGAGCGTGGATTGTCAATTTTTTGTGGGTCATAAGCCCCAACCAGAGGCTCAAGTCTGCGAGCGCCCGGCGTTTCCGCCGACGGGTATTGGTGGACGAGCTTGAACCCTTTGGCTGGGATTGAAGGAGACAGCGTATCGTGACCGGAGCCGACGAGACCGGAATCGCTGTGTTTGCCCCTTCGTCCTTCCCAGTTCAACCGTATGCTGTAATCGCACTTCTCCCCTGTCCGTTGGCAGCTGCGCGAGACGTGTTAGCTCTAGACTGGTGCAGACATATTCCCGCACGCTTGAGATATTCGGGGTTCGGCAGTGCTTGCTCTGGACAAGCTAGCCAGAGGGAGGCGTGGGGGTTATTTACTTCAGGCAAACTGGGTGTTCTTCGCCGCACTTGATTTTGCGGTTTTTACAAGGCCTTCCGAGAGTCAGCTACTCTTCAGCATCAGGAGCGTCGTGTGCCACGACAAGCGCCGTCGACTCACCAACATCCATTTCGGCTCCGTCGTTTTGGTTCTGGTGCACCCGGCTTTTTTGGCCGTGGCATTATACGCTGCTCTGAAGGTCTTTGTCCTTCCTCTCTTCTCAAGGCCACGAGTCAACTAAGGATAGAATATTGCTTGGTGAGCGCAAAATTCCTCCCCAAGTGGTCGAGGGTCTAGCATGATCAAGAAGCCAAGGAAAGCCCCGTTCCTCATGCGCGTAGGCGGCCCTGGCCTGCCACAGACAATCAACTTGGTTTGGTGGTCCTGACGCTGTCGAGGCAGGTACTCTTAGTCAAGTACTGCCCGAGGTGTTGGGGCATGGATGAGGTGAACGGGTGAAGGGGAAGATAGGGAGGCAGCAGTGATAAGAACGACAACCGTGAGCTGGACTCAACAACCAAGAACGGCTCTGTTTCATGTACCAAGTTGTGGGTGGTACCGGCAGGTGGGCGTGGGCGCGGGCGTGTTGAAGGACAACGTGGATTGGTGCGAATGCGCTGCATGAAATGAGGAGTCGTGGTTGAGCTGGTCTGCAAATCCCTACAAAGCCCGCACAGGCGGCCGACAGTCTGCGAAGATGGCTGGTTGGGTTAGGTATGGGATCGGACCTAGTTCGGAGGATGCATATCACGATGTCGTCGTCCTTCCTGTACTTTTCATGACCTTTATACGGAACAGTACTTCGGGCGAGAGGCAGATCATCAGGATCGCAGATAAGATCCGGATCAAATCGCGCCAAGCACCCCGGAAACTGGGCAGCCCCCACGTGGAGCTGGCGCCCGTGATTTGCGACACGTTCCAATTGCCTCCAATTCCCACTTAAAAAAAGAAAATAAGGGGTGCGGTCTATTCGCCAACATGCACCAGCTTGATGGAACTACGACGCCTCCCAGATCTCTAGGAGACGCCCTAACGCCGCACTATCAATGGGGATGCGTCTAGACTGCCACCGTTGTTCCTATATAACGTCACTATTAGGTGGAGATACGAAGATTTGTGTACGAGCTGGCGTGGGTCATTATTCCCGCGCAACTCTATCTAGGAAATATCAATGTTGAGCATCTTGATGTCCTCTTCCGGCTTCTCCTTGTAGGTCCGCGCGTTCTCAATCTTGTGGATGACGTCCAGCCCCTGAACAGCCCGACCGAAGATGGTATGCTTATTATCCAGCCACGGCGTCTTTTCCGTTGTAATGAAAAACTGACTACCGTTCGTGTTCGGTCCAGCGTTAGCCATACTGACCGTGTATGGCTTGTCGTGTTTGAGTGTGCTAAATTCGTCCTCAAATTCCCTACCCCAAATACTCTCACCTCCAGTTCCATCGCCAAGAGGATCGCCACCCTGTATCATGAATTTTCGAATTACCCTGTGAAAAATAGTGCCATTATAGTAGCCACGTTTTGAGTGCGTCACGAAATTTTCCACGGCTTTGGGTGCGGCATCTGGGAAGAGTCGAATATGGATGTCGCCATAGCTCGTGTGGATGATAGCTGATGTGCCTGTCTCTGCTCTCTTTGCTTGTGCTGCCTTCTTAGGGTTCAGAAGCGTTGGTTTCTCATTCTGCACGTCTCTTTCCGAGCGAGATATCTCTTCTTCATTTGTAAACATGTAGAACCGCACCTTGCCCACAGACGTTGCAAAAAGAATGGGGTCCCTCGCTTCGGACTCCTGCAAAAGTGGATTGTTCGAGGCCGCCATAGCCACAGTCGTCACGCCTTTCTTCTGGGGTTGGCCTTGATACATGGCCAAATTGATAGGTCGAAGGTGTTCGTCCTTCCCGTACACCTTGACCACTTGGTTCGTGAAGGTATTCAACACTTTAATCCCGACGATAGAGCCGTACAATATGAAATGGCCCGACTCGTCGAAAATGACGTTCGTGTTATTTCGGAGGGAGCTTGACTCCATCTCCCGTTCAGCAGCAAGTCTTCGGCCAAAGTCAACGCCGTCTAATTTCTGTGCGGCTGTCCCACCTTGCTGCATCTCTTCGACAGCCTGCAAAGACTCGTCATAGGTACGGTACAACTTAGCCGTAGCAAATTCGAAGATACGGATTTTGCGGTCGGGGAGTGAAAATGATACGAATTGATGGCCTGATGGTGAGACCGTCAGTGATACGGGTACAGACTTGGCCTTTTTGAAATCAAATAGGTTGGTTGCGCTTTTGTACTGGAAGACATTATCAGGTTTTTCATAGTTTGAACTTGGCGACCAATACTCGAGCATTCCGTTCTCGTCGGCCGACACTACGCAGTCATAGGCATTGTTGAATGCCATGAGGGAGACAGGGCTTCGGTGGAGCCCTTTGATGGTATGGAGCGGCGTCTGGTTTTCCCCCCTGCCATCGTAGATATGGATCAAGGGTTTGGAGTCGTCCGAGATGGCCAACAGCGGCAATGATGCGCCGCGCTTGTGAACCCAGCATATGCATTTTGGCGAAAAGTCCAAGGGTAGCATGGCAAGAAGATCGAAGGTAATCACGTCAAAGATCTTGACAGTGTTGTCGCCGCCAGCGGTTGCATAGCTTCTTCCATCCTCGCTCGCAGACACAGAGCGTATCTCGCCTTGGTGGGCTTTGAACTCCTTGACAAACTCAATGCCCCGGGCATCCTTCTTCCAGAACTTGACGACACCGTCGGCAGAACTCGTGACAAGGAAGTCGGTGCGGGTTACTGTGACGAAGGAGAGCTGCTCCTTGTGCATGAGAGACTTGGAGTACCGCGACGACTTGGGCAGGGCATCGACGTAGAGCTTCTCGTAAGGCAGTACGCGTCGTTTCTTCTTCGGGGCGGTGGCCGAGGGCAGCTGGGGGCCCATATCATCGTCTGAAGAGCTGTCATCTGCATTGCAGTTAGATCTGTTGATTTAAAACGAGCGGGCGACTTACGTACCATCGCCGCCATTGTTTTCCACAAACTCGTCGTGGCTGCGCTTGCTGCTTGTCTCGGCCATTTCTTTGGATAAACCCAGCACACGCTTCGTAGTTAGGTGGGCTCACTATCATGAACTTACGGTTGCTAAAATTTGGGGTAGCTGTCGGCCAAGCTCCCAAGTTGTACATAGTAGTCAGGTTGGGTGAACCACGGAACTTGAAAAGGCCGATACCCCACCTCGAGCCTAGAGCACTCACTGGAACTGCCCTGGCGTAACTGCTGGGAATGGCGTCATCAAGATATTCCCCAGACAGCAGTACCTAACCGGCATCATTCTTCCTTGAACTTTAGCTGAGAAGTTACCAAACGTCAAATTCAGGCCAACACACTCTTTTGCGTCTCTCATTGGAGACTACTATATGATTGATACGCCCGTATTATATATATATGATCGCCATAACCAAGAAAACTTACTTCACATCCTCTTGCGGAACCAGCACCAAATGGCGGGACATTCTCTCCAACGACTTGCCTCGCCGTCGAGGCAGTCCTCGATGCTGCTGCACACCGCCGGCATTGTCTCATTCCTGGCATCATTTCGATTTCTCGCTCAGTGGGAGACGCCAATGCCTGCCGGGTTTGGGGGACACTACCAATTCTTGACCATCATCGGCCTCGCCCTGGCTCTCTGCACCTTTGCTGCAGGCCTCATCGCTGATCTGACGCTATCGCCCAGCCTCTTCCAAGTCAAGAATGCCCTCGCCGTGTGCTCAACTCCGTTAGAGGTACTCATCACCATACTCTTCTGGGGACTCTGCGCAATTGACAAGAGCCTTGTTTTCCCGCCGGAATCTGAACTCGATTTCCTACCCAATTTTGGTTTCCACGCAGCCCCCGGCCTGTTTCTTACTCTGGACTTGCTTTTGTTGAGTCCGCCATGGGCAATAGATGGCTTTGCTACGGTAGCTTTGAGTCAGACTTTAGCGCTGCTGTATTGGTTCTGGGTTGAATACTGCTATAGACGAAATGGCTGGTAAGCGTCAATGTGTATTTTCATATGGCAGTTTTATAGTTGCTCATCAGGGATACGTTCTAGGTACCCTTACCCAATTTTCGAGATACTCAGCACTTGGCAGCGCGCGTTGCTGTTCGCATTTTCAGCTTTTCTAATGACTGGCAGCACTATGTCACTCAAATGGTTGTATGGGAAGGTTAATGGTCTAGAGCACTCTCGGAAAGAAGCCAACGGAGTTCGTATAGGTATTCGGACAAAGGCTGAATGAACAGACGCGGATGTTCGGATAGATGAAATACTCCCCAAGTTTTCAGCCAGTACAGTAGACAGAAAGCTCCGGGACCTTACCCTGGGCTTGCATAGAAGTACATGGGTAATCAACCATAACTTAGGTTGTGTTAAACCTACCAACGCAACGCACGACACAAAAAGGAAAAGAAAATTCATGCGAGAGTTACAAGCTATCAGCTAGGTGCATCCGATAGTGCAGCAGCTCGAATTGTAGGGGTAGTAAGTGTATCCAGGGTTTCCCAATATTTGGTCGGTAGGCACTAGTAGTACCTAGTTCGTTTGTCTATTAGTACAAGCCTGGGTGCCAAAGTTAATGTACACCATAGACGCAATGTTGCTGGTGATGAAGACGATACCTACCTCTTGACCTGCTGCCCGTTAGGCATAAAGACTTCATTAATCCTTCCACATTATATGCTACTTAGGTAGTACTTTGTTAAGCTAGTATGTAGGTGCTTAGTTTAGTACCTTTCACGTTGCTAACCTTACTTACGTACCTTAGGTACCTACCTGCCTCCCTATCAGCACCTACCTAACTTCTACAGCGAATACCCCCGCCATCGGACCTCCTCCGGAGTCATCAAAAATAGAAAGTTTCGGGCCGCTCTCGCTCCCAAGTGGTTAGGTATTTCATTCCGCTCCCCACTACTTAACTGCTAGTACATCTCATCCCACTATAACCATCACTTCGCATACCGACGGTATTTGAGCAGTCGTCTTTCATGCTTCTCTCGTCTAGCTAATCACTTACCCGGCACTGAGAAACCCTAGGTCCCAAGGTTTCCGGGCCTGATCTGTCGCAAACTTGCTCCGCCCGCGTTGAGCCTTGCATTGCCGACGCCTGCCGGCACTAGGCCTATCTGATCATGTCGGTAGGTGTGACTAACAAGTTGGTTTGATGTGAAGTGCGACCTGGACTGATACTCATTACGCAGAGCTTCTACATCGAGAACAAACATGTGGGAAACAAGACTGCGAGTGAGGATTGGCGCAGTTAGTTCCATGCCGACGACCATTGTAGCGAGGAAGAAAACTAAGTGAGAAGCCTAGTCCGCGGGTACAATCCCTTGACGCCACCCGACCTACTCCAACATGAGATCCCTCAGACCCCCAACTCGAAGCGCACCGTATTGGAGAGCAGGGAGGAGGCCGTCGCTATAGTCAAGGGCACCGACGCCAAAGACAGACTCCTGGTCATTGTAGGTCCGTGTTCCATACACGATCCCAAAGCCGCCCTGGAGTACTGTGACCTGCTCCTGAAGGAGAAAGAGAAGCATAAGGATGAGCTGCTTATAATTATGCGCTCTTACCTTGAGAAGCCGAGGACCACTGTGGGCTGGAAGGGCCTGATTAATGACCCCGAGATCGACAATAGCTTCCAGATTAACAAGGGCCTGCGCATGTCGAGGCAGCTCTTCGTCGATCTGACCGACAAGGGAATGCCTATTGCTAGCGAAATACTCGACACCATCTCGCCACAATTCCTGGCCGACGTCTTATCCGCCGGCGCTGTTGGTGCGAGGACAACGGAAAGCCAACTGCATCGCGAACTAGCCAGTGGTCTATCCTTCCCGGTGGGCTTCAAGAATGGCACCGATGGCACACTCGGCGTCGCAATTGATGCCATTGGCGCCGTAAAGCACCCCCATCACTTCCTCTCCGTGACAAAACCCGGCGTTGTAGCCATTGTCGGCACAGTAGGGAACGAGGATTGCTATGTCATTCTCAGGGGCGGGAAGCGCGGTACCAACTACGATGCCAATAGCATCGCCGAGGCTAAGGAGGCTTTGCATAAAGCAGGAATACAACAGCGATTGATGGTGGACTGCAGCCATGGCAATTCGGAGAAGAATCACAAGAATCAGCCCAAGGTTGCTGCCAGTATTGCAGAGCAGTTGTCAAACGGTGAGGCCGGAATCATGGGTGTCATGATTGAGAGTAATATCAACGAAGGTACAGTTGTCCGTATACAGGATATAGGGGCTTTGCTGACAGTTGGCCATCAGGTAACCAGAAGGTACCAAAGGAAGGAAAGACAGGTCTAGCTTATGGTGTAAGTATTACCGACGCCTGCATCGGATGGGAAGATACAGTCTCAGTGCTTGGCATGCTTGCCAATGCTGTCAAGGAGAGACGAAAAGTGAACGGTACAAATGGTCAACAGTAAGTTGGATGGTGTGCAGGTCATCTTTTCGAACAGTTTCTCTTTATGCTTAAATCTGAAGAAGAAAAAGGCAGCTTCTAGAAAGGGATAAAGGGACCATAAAAGCAAACATGTAGGACTTAATTGGGTATACTTCTGCTTGAACACAATCCCCAACTGCGCAAGGGGCTTCAACATGGTAGTCTTAAACGATCAACGTTCTTCAAATATACTCGCGAATTTGATGTTGCCCGTAACGCTATATACGACCAATCCCACACGTAGAGAATTGTATCACTTAAAGCACATGTACAGATATTAGACTGCCTTAGCGACCAGTGGTGCCAATCCTCTGTTAGCAATCCTCGTGTATATTTTTATTCCCAGTCATAGCCTACTTACCAAGGTCAGTAATCTCACTGAAATATGGATAAAGTCATATTATCAGCAAGAATTCATGGCATACTTATGCTGAGTGTCTTGTGACGTGGAAAAGACGCGATGACCTGAAAGAAGTCGACTTCCGGGTTCTCAACCCTAAATTGTATTATCTGTCTGATAGAATTGCCTCGTCAAGTACAAGCTATGGGAGTACGCCTTGATCGTATTGCCCGTCGTTTAACTAACGGCAAAATCAAGTTATATTCGACAATACGCCAGTGAATCGGGCCGACGGCAAGAGCATTCTAGCACAAGCTACGATGCAAGTCGAGCCACGAATCACCGAAGAGAACTTGTTCGCCAATGCCCCGTGACGAAGCACCAGCTTACAGCAAGTCCGTCCAGCCAGACCCAAAGGCAGAAGCTCGCTCGCCTGCTCACCCACCTGCTCACTTACTCACTCGTCCAAGATCCTCAAGTTCCCCATATCATCATAGCCGACCCTCCCATCCTGGACGGCGCGGCGCAAGTCACCCGGGAGAACGGTCTTCTCGCCCGTGACGGGATCCCACAGCCAGCCTTCCCGCATCCACATCCAGCGCAGACACGCCCGCAGCTCCTTGTCCGCGGGCAGCACGCGCATCCATTCGGGTTGGAACTCGCCCTCGCGGCCCCGGCCTTTCCAGTCGTCCGCCACGCCCCGCAGGACGTCGCGGCAGAAGATGCGCCAGCTGTCCAATGCATACGGGCCCTGCGTCAGATGGCCGATTTCCCACCCCGACGTCGTCGTCTGGGTAGAAGAAGAAGAATCGCCACCGTGCATCAAGACGTCCCCTTCAGCAGGGTCGGGACGATATCCCTTGACCGGGTATCGGACGCCGTTCCTCGGCGGGGTCTCCAGCCAGGTGCGCGCGTGCCGCTGGATGGCGGCGGCGCGGACGGCGCCGAGGCCCAGATGTCTGATTATGGCTACGATGTCGGCCGTGTTGTCCGCGTCCGCGAGGTCGGCCGGCGTCGGATACCGCTCCACGAGCGCCCGGAACACGGGGATGGCGGCCTTCCCCGACGTGCGGATCAGGAGGGTCACGGCGATGAGGAGGCGGAACGGGTCCTCGGCGAGCTCCTCTTGGATCAGCCCGAAGCGCGGGCTGTCGAGGCGCGGGAAGGGGAGCGCGGAGACGGTGCCGCGGGGCGGTCTTTTGTTGGGACTCCTTTTTGAGGATGATGGTTTTGCTGGACTGGGCGCTGCTGCTTTCGTAGTTTCGAAGTAGGGCGACTTTGCTTTGCGTTTCGGTGTCTGTTTTTGTGTTGTTAGTTGCTTTTGCTCGTTGTCTGAGGGAGCTTGGTTGACTCTGGTGTCCTCCTGTTGGCTTGTTCTTTCGGATTCACTATTCGACTGTAATTCGTTTGAATCTCGGCTCATAGGGGTGTCAGACTCAGACCCGGATAAAGTACGGCTTGGATCTCCTGAGGTTTCCCCTGTAATATTGCCTTTGCGTTGGCGTACAAGTTCTCGAGTGTCTATGAATGACGCGCTTCTTAAGGACTCGTGTTGGTCGTTTAAGAGAACAGACGCGAGCTCGGGACCTTCGCATACCCGTATTACAGTATGACCCCCGGTATTATCTACCGGAACCACGGGTTTTGGCGGTCTTGCGCCTTCCAATGGCCCGTTGCATTTCTTCGGAGCCTTCTTCGCTGTTACTTTAGCTTCTGGGCAATTTCTAGACTGGCCACCTTCTTCGCGTACTAGTACAGACGCGTCTGCCCAATACGGAGAATCCTTGCTTCCTTTGACCTGTCTCTTTTTCTTGACTGGTATTTCCAATGGTATCTCTGCATCGAGGGATGCACAGATCTTTCTCGACTTCCTCTTGGCGTTTGGACGTCCGGGTTTACGGAGAGGAGATTGGAGGTCGGTGGCATGACATGGCCCATCAACACGATACACCTTTGCCAAGAACGTGAGAATGTCTTGTCCATCCAAGGGGTTGTGGAAAGATGCTCGTTCTTTCATCGCCGAGGCGCAACAAATCGCTTGTTCCCATTCTTCCATCCCGCGGAGAAGGCTGAGACGAATAAAGCCTTCGATATCATCCCCATGCCCTATTCCATGCTTGGCCACTTCAGCCAAGTATTCCCTGTCATCGTCAACCTCGATGTTGAAGCCAAACATGAAATCGTCAGATAGATCACTCGTCTGGCGGTTGGCGGCCGCTGACTGGTCCGTGCGCCCACGGAAGTTCATGGCATCGTAGTGTTCTTCCCGTTCGGAGTGGTAACTCGCAATGAGGCTTTCTCCACGTAGACAGATTAGAAAACAAGTTATGTAGCAAGCTACGTAAGGTAGGTGGCTTGGGTATGTGGTGAGCCAGGAAGAAGATAATTCTTTCTGGGTGTGGTTGGTTTCTGTTCATAATAACGGTCTGTCTGTTACGTACGCAATCAGACTCCATAAAGCATATTTGCTGTGTTGTCCAGTTGGTAGTTAAAATAATATCTCATGTATGCTGGGTGAATGGTGTTTGTGTAAGTGAGTCCTGTACAGGAGTGAATGGGATAGTGAATTAGGACAGTGCTCGTTATTGGGCAGAGACACGTGGGGCTAACCAATGAGATACCATTGAGCTGACTTACTGTGAGTTTGAAGGGTGTTTTATACATATGTATCAATATTTTAAAATAAGGTCCATTTTGCAAGTATTGATGCTGTTGGTAGTTCTGAAGATTGCACTGTTGCAGAGGATGTAATGCCTTAAAAGATTATAATGCCGTCATCACCATTTTGACTCTATGTGCATACTACTCGCTAAATTCTCTCAAGCAAGTAATACTCTGTGAACTTCTAAAAACAGAGAAATTTGATTTACACTCTAGAATCGAGACCCGGGGCTGCTTCACCCCGTTGGCAACATCAAAATCCTCGTCCCTTTTCCACATACAAAGGAATCGTTGGGAGTCTAGTAGTACATACAGGGGTCGAGTTTTAGTTACGGACCTTGTTTGACACCTTTGGTGGGTCGTAGACAATCTTCCTTGACTTGAGTGACGCCCACTTGTATCTCTTCACCCATACGCTGAGGGCAAACAAAACGCTAGTGACAGCCAGAACCTTCATGCCCATGCGCTTCCGGTCGTCCATCTCGGGCTCCGCGGCCCAGTTGAGGAATTCTACAACATCCTTGGCCATCTGGGATGTCGTCGCGGGGGTTTCGTCTTCGTACTCGACCAGACCATCGTAGAGAACACGAGCCATGGCAATGCCAGTACCGGGGAAGTAGGGGTTGAAGTTGAGGCCGGCACCGACCTGGGCGCCAGCAGGGGGCTCCTCAGGGTAACCAGTCAACAAGCTAAAGACGTAGTCGCAACCGCCGTGACGGCCCTTAATGATCAAGCTGAGATCAGGAGGCAGAGCACCGTTGTTGGCAGCTCGAGCAGCCTCGTCGTTCTTGTAAGGGGCAGGGATGTAGTCGGACAGCTTTCCAGGTCGCTTTTCGATTTCGCCCTCGTCGTTTGGCTCGCTGTCGTACTCGTTCTCCTCGGCCATGGCCTTGGCCTCGTCAACGGTGAGGATGGTGCCGACGAGGGTTCGGTAAGGAACACGGCTCAGCGAGTGGCACGCCATGCAGACTTCACGGTAGACCTGGAAACCTCGGCGGAGCCTGTTGAAGCGGGTGAGAAAAAGGCACGTCCCATAGGGGAGTGGTCGCGATGGCTTACGCTTGGTGGTCGAAGGTCTTGAGCCATTGCTCGTGGACCCAGGGGTATTTTGCAGGATGGAGACTGGCGGTCGCTGGTTAACTGGGCGCCTCCCACGACGGCATCTACAGAACGCATAGGTCTATAGCGTCGAACGGAGCATCCAACACTCACCCTTCCTCGGCAGGCGTCATGGCGTGGGCGGTCGGCCCGTAGAGGTGGTAGTACCAGGCGACGGATCCAATGGCGAGAGCGGTGGAAGCGCCGGCGGCTATGTTGAGCATCGCGGGGGATTCGGTGGAGGCGCCGGAGCTGGAGATGGACCTCTACACGATGAGCGATTAGTCTTGGATGTCGATGTCGACGTCGACGTCGACGACGACCACGATTACGAGCGAGCAGGTCGGGCTCGGGACGGGTTCTGTCGTACCTTAGCCACGCCGGTAGTTCCATTCCGGGCGCCGTTAAGGATGCGCATCGAGCGCAGGGTCGATCTCGCCAACATGTCGGGCGGGGGTCGTGGACCAGCCGGCTGACAAGTCAATTGGTGGTTGGGGGAGGGGAGAAGTCGGAGGTTGAGTGGTGAGAGCTGGACCAAGCAACCGAGTGATGGATTGAAAAAGTGCTCAGTCCTTGAAGCAATTGGAAATGCCTGCCTGCTATTGGACGGCCGGCCAGCAGCTATGGGGCCATCGCCGTTGCACGTGACTCAGGCCGGCCCAAACAACTTGCTAGCATCCACGGACCACGGGCGCTTGCCCGGTCGACCTAGACTAGACTTGTTCGCCTGTATCTCGGCTATTGTGGCAGGTACGACGGACAGCGCACATCTAAGGACCCCGCACGGGTGGCTTCATGTCAATAGCTCTATTCCTTTTACAACATATTTTACCTTACGCCTAATACACACACTACACTATGTCAGACCTGTTCGACCATCCTTAATAGACTCACAATTAAATCCTTAACTTTGAAATAAACAAATAATAATAAAATAGTATTTAACAGGAATTGTTTAATTGTAGCATAAATGATTTTTTATACTTATTTTTTTAAGATAAAGTGTATTTTTCTTTTTCTTTAATCACTCGTTGGCTTTTTAAGTCCACTGTACTTATAGGTTAAGGTTACCCTATTAAACGTTTTAATAATTCTACATAGCACCGAGTGTAGGATAACTGATTGAAGTATACCTGGGTAGTAGCAATACATTGTTAACAAGATGCTTCGTTTCCTTCTCCTCTATTATTGAACACCCCATTATTTACCTAGCCTCCAATTTTATATATTGCTCATTCCTAAGGCATTATCGATTTGACACTGAGTATACAGGCCTTCGAATTCCACCTAATCTACCATCCACTTATCAGGGTTCTTTAACTGGTCGTATTAGTTATATGTGACTTGCCAACATATCACCGTGGGGTCTCGCCTACCTAGAGTGAAAGAGGTAGTAACCTTGGATCCAACCAACATCCCCACACCTTCACAGTTCCTAGTCCTCCACAATGTGTAGAAGGTGTCATTGTTCTGACGGGCCGAAAGGCGTGGTTCTAGTTCATATTCATTTATAATAGCCACGATGGCTTATGTAACTCGCAAGAGTTCAAATTGCCTCTTGACAGACGGTGGGAAAGATCTCGATATAGAAAAACCCGTTCGAGGGCCGGACTTAGATAGCCTCGCTTCGTTCCGAGTCGGACTCAGCATAGCCATCTGTCAGGGGAGAGTATATCAAGGGTGAAAGTGAAAGAGCATGTGGGCAACGTCTCTGGCCGACGGTCGACCTGTGGGTGTGAAATGAGCATCGGCGATAGCCGAAATGACGCTCCTCGCTTCTTAGGTTGTTCGACGGTAGTCGAAGTTGGGGGTTCTTAAAGCCGACGTCCAGTTTGCTCGCGGAAACCTTCCTTAGGTGGCTGTCGTACTCTTCTCTTAAGCCAGCACACTGCAACACTCGGGGTCAGTTATCGCCATTTGGAGCGTGATTTATGAGGGTCTCAGAGGCTTCAAGGCACTATCTTGGTCCAAATGGAAACCTCGTCCTCTAAAAGTTGGCAAAACAAGAAGGAGATGGTTCTGAGAATTCCTTACCTTACCAAACATCGTCTCTAGCGCACCCCTTTCTTCTGCGTCGCCCATTCCCCAGGCTATCATGGCCACGATCCACCTGCGAAGGTTGCGAAGGCAATAGCTGGCCTCGGGGTCGCATTCGGTATACACGAACTTGACAAGTTCAGGGTCGATCTCCCAGTTGCAACGTAGATAAAGGTCTTGCAGGGCATCCATCGCTACATCTTGCAACGCCGCCTCGCCGATGTTAGCGGCGAATATCTGCAGATTAACCAGGTCCCAGTGTAGTTCTTCGCACGACTGGTCGAACTCGGCAGCGTCGATGAATTTGTCCAGGCCCTTTCTCTCGGAGAGCCAATATTCGAAGAGCGTGAACATATCGGAACATTGGCCGTCCAAGCGAATGACATGGGACGTCTGGTCACGGGCAAAGTCAAGCCGTATGCGAAAGTATTCACATGAGTCTAAGAGCCGTCTTGGGATGAAGAACTCGTCGCGTTTAGGGCCAACCATGACTGTGACGGTATCTGGGCCGTCCACTCTATCTCTGCCCACTTGTAAGATAGGTGCTCAAAAACGTTGATGCATGACTACTCACGAGCTCAGGGTGATAGGACCTCCCTTCCCAACTGACATGTTTGCCGTGGTTCCGATTTTGTCACTTGGTTGTTCAAGAAAAACTGGCATCGGGACTGGAGATGGTATTCCACTTGACTAGGTGGGTTGTCCTACAGTACAGATGCTGGCAAATACTTAGGAATGGAAAAGAAAAAGGTCAAGAGGTTTTGGCTTCACATGGCAGTTTGAGGTAGAGCTTCGATGTTCACCCCCTGAATGGGGATGCTATCCCTTTTGGGGTGTCATCCCACGACGCCCCGACAGCTAGCAAATGATAAGAGAAGGCTATTTCCAACACTCTCCTTCGGCAATCGTGAAGCTCAACAATTCTTGGAGCTTCCCCTGCAGATGATGTGCGATCCTGGCTGACAGATGGGACGAAACAACGAAGGCGCAGCAAGGAACCGTCCTTGGCGGCAGGGCACGGTAGAGCTTCTCCGCACGCCAGCACACAAAGCTGTGACAGGCCCTGGTGTTTGAGACTGGCGTACCTGAATCACGCCCACGGTTGAAACATCAAACAGAAATCCACCCCCCGGCGGATTGGCTCGGGCCCCCATTTCACCATTTCGTCATTTCAAGCATCCGTGCAGCTACGGTAGACACGAGCTTGTCAAGTTAAGTGCCAAAATCCCTCGATGGATCCTTTTCGAATGTCCCCGCCGTTAACCTGTGTCAGAATTAACCACTAGACCAAATAACCAAAAGATTGGCTGCAATTGCTTATTATTTGCTCGTTCCTTAACTGCTTGTATCTGACAGCCTGCATCTCGAGGAAAGGAAGGAGATACCGAATCCTGGCCGAGTTCCCACCTTGGTCAGCAACGGTGATGCAACCGTCCTACCCATCTCTGCTCTGGTCCGCACACTAATCTCTTAGCTTCGCGCTATCAAATGACCCGATTAGGGCCGCGAGATCGGGTTTACTATGTACACTACATTTCCACACGTTCTACGAGGCCCCATAAGTTGATGCGGCCCGTGGTGCACGATCCAATCATGGCCACGCAACCATTTGCCCCCCAACCACTGATGCGATATGCTATGCGGTCGCTTATTCATCCCTTATATGTTCATGACTAGAACACTCGACCCTCGAGTGTCTTTTCTTCGACGTCGTTTCTAAGCGGGAGCCTTGTGTGAATGAATTCATAGGTATAAATAAATGAGATGTCGGCACCTGGCTTTGGTTTCCTCTCACCCAACACACGGTGTACTTAGCGTTCATTTCAGTTGCCAGTTAGTAATATACATAGACAGCCTGCTTCTTCCAAGCTCGTGGCTAGATCTCGTCTTTTTAACCATTCATTCGGTGCATTGACATCCAGCGACGGCGGAAACCATGGCATCGGTCGAGAACAAGGCTGCCCCGGGCGTTCCCTACTACACGCCCGCACAAGAGCCACCGGCGGGCACAGCTCTGGACCCAGCTACGGCGCCAACCCTGTTCCAGCCTCTCAAGATCAGAGACCTGACGCTGCAGAACCGTTTTGCCGTGTCGCCCATGTGCCAGTACAGCGCTGAGGACGGCCACCATAACGACTGGCACTTCTCGCATCTCTCGCAGTTTATAATCCGCGGCTCAGCCCTCACCATTGTTGAGGCCACTTCCGTGTTAGCCAACGGTCGAATTTCCCCGCAGTATGTTTCACCAAACACTTTCCGCTCCCGCGTGCTGCTGCATGCATGCCTCTGAAACCCCGAAGCACAAGCCAAGTCTTTACTATAAGCCGTAGCTTCTAACACATGGGTTCTTGCAGGGATAGCGGCCTGTGGAAGGATAGCCAGATTGCGCCATTGAAGCGCATAGTTGACTTTGCGCACTCCCAGGGCCAGAAGATCGGTATCCAGCTTGGACATGCTGGCCGCAAGGCCAGCGTGCTCGCCCCGTGGCTGATGCCCAGGGGAAAACACGGCATCGTCGCCTCCAAGGAGCACGGCGGCTGGGCGGATAACGTCTGGGCGCCGAGCCCGATCAGTGTCGCCGAGGCTGAGGACGAGTACGCGATGCCCAAGGAAATGACAGCCGAAGACATCAAGGAGCTGGTGCAGGCATTCCGGGATTCCGCGCGGCGGGCTGTGGAGGCCGGCTTTGACACCATCGAGATCCACGGCGCCCACGGCTACCTCCTCACGCAGTTCATGTCACCCATCACCAACCGGCGGACCGACGCGTACGGTGGTAGCTTCGAGAACCGAACTCGGTTGCTCTTCGAGGCAATCGCAGCCGTGCGCGAGGTCATCCCCGCCTCGATGCCTCTGTTCCTGCGCATCTCGGCGACCGAGTGGATGGAGTATGCCGGCGCACCCAGCTGGACGCTCGAGGACACCATCCGGCTGGCCAAGCTGCTTCCGGCCGCCGGCATCGACCTCCTGGACGTCAGCTCGGGCGGCAACAACGAGGCCCAGAAGATCAACGTCACCCCGTACTACCAGGTGGACCTGGCAGGTCTGGTCCGCGAAGCGCTGCAGAAGGAGGGCCTCAAGCTCTTGATCGGCGCCGTCGGCATGATTACTACCGCCGAGATGGCGCGGGACATCGTCCAAGAAGGCGACGGTCGCGTCTCCAAGGCCGATCTCATATTCATCGCCCGACAGTTCCTCCGTGAACCGGAATTCCCCTTGCGCGTTGCTCATCAGCTCGGCGTAGAGGTCAAGTGGTCCAACCAATACCACCGAGCTGGGTGGGCCAAGAACACTAAGATCTAGATTCGGAGGCGGGCGTAAACAATAAGAATACAATCCAGATAAATGAAGCGGTATAGATCATGCTACTATTCCTACTACAGGGCTACTAAGCTTATGCGTGGCGCGAAGCATTGGGAGGCGAAAAGGAGTGGAGCCACGAATCATGCCATCGAAATGAAACCATGATATTTTACGCTTACGAGGCGAGAGGGTACGATTTGTTATTCTATAGACGTAGGAAATCCATCTAAGGGGGCCAGAGTACTTCACTACTTATCTCAATTAGAACCAACGCTATTGCTTTCACCTAATTTTGTACACGATCCGCCTCCCTCACCAGGTCGCAGCCAACGAAATGATGCGCTCCAAGTTCACATCGCCCACTCTCACCAATACACAGTCCCATAGTAACACAATTCTTCCTATATACCCCTTACAACATGTCTAACCATGCAATGCACGGTCAGCATATCTATCGCCGCCCAACGCAATGGGAACCGAGTCGTTGGGTAATTGACGCACGATCTGGCCTTCTCCTCTCCCCTTAGCTGGCTTTTGAGAGTGAGAGAAACTACCAGAAAGGCCAAGGGAGCCGTCATTTGGCCATGGGCGGATATTCCTGGCCGTTCGACACGAACTTGGGCTGGCAAGTGCACAGCTGGTCCGCCGGTACCGTATCCAACACCATGGCGACGTGATTGCCACAGCCCCGCCACGACGTCTTCCCTGTTCGACGGGGGGTGAGTCAAGGCGGCACCACCGAGATAGAAGAAGGTATACTTGGTGGAATCCAAAATTATATCGAAAAAAGGAACGTGCATCCTCCCGGAGGAAAGAGGGCGAGGTAAAACATACCACATTGACTGCAGTTGGCTTTCATACACATGTTGTCGGCGTTGCACCTCGGGTGTTTTATTTGGGTTCGTTCTAGGTAGGAGGACGTAGACGTGGACGTAGGGTTTGGCTCGTGTAAACGCGAAGTAATTCTGAATGTGCGAATTTCTACCTGTAGGGCTGAGGGGGGTGCGGGAAGGAGGATAAAATAGTTCCTACGGGAAGAGCATCTTCTATTCTATTTATAGGAGAAGAGGAGAGGCCCTTTACCCGTTCATCTTCTCACCAAGTAGTCCCCGATAGTAGTTCCCGATGAGTTGGCGGCGAAAGGTCTCAGATTGTAACGCTTGAACTTGAATGCGGAAGGCGAGTTTTCGAAAAAGAGGGCAGCTGATTGGGCGAAGGTCCCGCGCGGGTCGTCGAATAACTCGCCGGAAACCACGGAACTTGGCTTGTCGGCGACCTTTCTTAGCATCGGCGAGACTATTAAGAATATAGCCAAGGTAGCATGCGCGAACATCTTTTTTAAACCTGTCTGCTACGATATTAGGTACATGCATAATGACACATGGAGAGTGAAAGAGTGCTCGTAATTGCTGGAAATTGATTTCTGGGCTATTGATTTGGACCTAGGGTATGCTTTGTCGGGCTCAAATGCTAAACAATTCGATGAGACATGGTTAGTCCTAGACATATCCTGTCATACACAACGAGGCTTACGAGCCTTTGCATTCAATGAAAATAGACAACTATGCAACCGGTAATGTCTTCTCCAGCTCGCTCTCCACGATGGACCTAATCAACGTCAAGACCAGCTCGACCCCTCGCTTGAGAGACTCTGCATCCGAATGGAGCGGGACGTGAAAAAAGACGACCTTCCTGGGTCTCTGCTGCTTCCAAAGGTGAGCCAGGCTCGAGTAATAGATGAAGTCGCATAAGTAGTGTCCCGCATCTTCCGAAATCCTGAGGTCCAGGTTCTTCTAATATGAGATGGTGGTGCACGTCAGCGATGGAACCAGAGACGGGCGTATGGAAACGACGGGTTTCTCTTACCGGACTGCGCCCAGCCCATCTTCGATGTACATCGTCGACATCAAAGTCGCTCGACAGCTCGTGCGGCGCGCCGTGCCATATCCACTGACGCCCCTGCTCAGCGTGCCGTCTCTCATCCTCGAGTAACTTCCCATCGACATCGGCCACGTTGTAGCCGTCGCGATGGCCGCGTCTCTCGATTTGGTAGACGAGCTGCGGACCCGCCATCCCTATATGAACGGCGTAGTCAATCTTGCGCTCGGCATCGTCCCACAGCTTGGGCACTAGGTCGCGGGTGTATTCGTAGCTGGTACGGACCGCCCCGGGTAGCTTGACGATGCGGACGGGCGGGAGATCCCTCGCGGACCGATGCGCGGTGTCTCTGACGCGGTCCGCGGGGAGGTAATCAGGGAGGAGCGCAGCGATTTCCCACGACGGGTTCACCGGGTACGCTTCTTTGAATGGCTGTAGACAGAGCTCCCATTAGTCGCGCGGCACTCCGGAATCACGGGGTATCGGTTTGAACAACCATTTCTCGTCGCAATGGAGCAATGACATCACGGCGGTCGCTGGGTGATGTGAACATGACTTACCCCAAACCCGGTCACTAACACGGCCAACTCCTTCTGCGAGGCGTCGATGGAACCCATTGGCCACGGATCTGGTCCTGGCAAAGGACGTCGGATGAAGCCGGCTTGCTGTTGGGTGTGAGAAGCTTTGTAACGGCCTTCCGCCCTGTATCTGCGTGTTATGTGCTTTGCGACACATCCAATGAAGAGGGGCGGGGTTTCGGAGGACCTATTTTGTCTTGTTCTCCTCCCTTAACTTGGGGAAAACTAGGTAGTCTACCGCCTCCCGTCTATAGTAGCTCCAATAGCTGGAAGGGTATATAAGCCCACTTCTGGAAGCGAACACTGTACGGTACTGAGATCTCCCATATGCCAGTTCCACCTCTTTCATCCCCAACAAGATAATAGCTAGTACCGCCCTTTTTAGCGTCATATCAACGCCCGCGAATATGAACACTCACGATGTCATAACGAGCCCGCTTCGAAAAGTGAGCAGCCAGCAACGTCGTCTCGTTGCATATGCAAACTCTATTATGTCCATGTCAATATACTCCCCAGCTTATAATTGGGGCTATAGAGCACTAGACCCGTGACTTCATAATAATGCATATCTGAATAAGGGGGACCGAAAGATTATCAACTTTCTGACTATTTGTTCATTTTCTATCAAGTTATCTCTGGAGTACTGGCTGGCTGGTCACTCCGGCGGTCGTTTCATCATACCCAACCTAGACTTTTGTTTCAACAGGACCATAACGCCGAGCTCTATCTCAAGCCCAAGGCCAGCACTGCTACATAGTCGTTGCAAAATCTGAGTGGCATCGTAACTGTGATCCGAGTAGCTTCGAAAGAAGAAAGAAAGCCCCATCCATTCATAAATCATTCGTGCCTTTCATGATGCTCGTGACAAAAAAAAGAAAAAAGAATGCGTTGCTGTTAGCGTTAGGTCACAAACGACCTTGTGAGAGTTGGAGTAAAGCAAATTATTTCCAAAATGGTCCTCCTGGGTTAGATGCAAAAGGGGCAAGTTGTGCGCGAGCTACACGAGCCATAAATTTTTATCATCCTAGGTATGACGTGAGGTAATGTTGAGCTTTGAGTATAGATTCGGTGGCACACTGCGCACTTCGTGACACGTGAAGCTACGTCGGCATATCATCATCATCATCGTAAAAGATATCGTCAGGAAAATCTGGTGTAGGTGTACAATGTGTTATGTGGTGATTAAAGGTAGTAGGGGGTAGGTATAGAAGCCGTATTACAGCGGCGATTGCGAGCGTCTGCGATCAGTGCTCCGGTTACGCAGCTCCTTAAGCCGCTGGTCTAGGTAAGCTAACCGTGATGCAAGGCTAGATCGGGTAGGTGAAGGAGTGTCTGTGATTGGCTGTGGTGATTGCTGAACTGTTGCGAAGGGCTTGCGCAATGCCGCCAAGCTAAAACTGCTAGCTGAAGATAGCCTATTGGGAAAGCTGTAGCTCGAGCTTGCTGCGGAGAATGGTGATCCTAAGCGAGGTGGACGCGATGGTGATGCCTGAGACGACTCAGCCGAGATTACGAATGGTTTGCTCATGGTGCTCTGAGTTCCTGGCAAAGCTGTAGATGCAACCTTAAAGGTGGAATGCCGAGAAAGCTCATCGGTACTCGTGCTGTGTTCTGCTGCGTTTTGCATGGTTTGCTTTTCGGCATTAGGGATCGCTATAATATCCTCTGCATTGCGGGAACCTTCTTTAAAGAAGGCAGCTGCTAAGCTTGGTCGCTTCCAAGGCTTTTCTTCATGGCCCTTGACGGATCTGCGTTTCTGTGTGCCCGACCGCGATCTAGTAAGGCGAACCGGTGACCTCAAGGGCCTACGGGGTCCCACAGTGTTCGACTGCTTGGGTAGAGTAATCTTAGTCGCAATAGACGAGGAAGAGCTAGGCCCATAACTCTTAGCAAGAAATGGGGAGCCCAGCCGACCTGAACTGAGTCGAGGAGGCCTGGTATCTGTCTCCATGAATGGTTCCTCAAGGCTCTGGCTCTTCATTGGCGTCTTCGGGGTCGGCTCCTGATGCGATTCATGTGGCGAAGTTGTGTCGAATTGAAACTCGGATGCTGACATGGGCGGTAGTTGAGAGCTTGTAAGTTGAGCAAGGGGTCCGTGAGGTTGCATCGTGTCAGAGGTGCTTAAAGCCAACGACATGGCCATGTCCTGTGCAGAAAAGACTGATGGAGATCGGGCCTGCGTCGAACGGCGGTTCCAACGGCGGTTGGCGGCCCTGTTGAAAGGTGTAGGACTCCGTGAGAGATAACGTCCCGGTTTGTTCGTAGCCTTGATCTTACACAATTCTCGCAAGTGAGCCCGAGTAGCG
This sequence comes from Xylaria acuta, assembly GCA_022495125.1. Taxonomy (NCBI): domain Eukaryota; kingdom Fungi; phylum Ascomycota; class Sordariomycetes; order Xylariales; family Xylariaceae; genus Xylaria; species Xylaria acuta. The sequence goes on along the minus strand of MU383128.1, from coordinate 259,285 downwards.
CCTCCAGTATGAGGCCATTGAATGTAGGTCTTCGTAGACTCCGCTGTGGGAGTACTACTTCTACTTCTCGCTTCATTAGTATGTTGGGGTTTGGACCCTTTCCAACTTCGTTGCGCCTGTCGCGCTACACGTGCGCAGACTCCATGAGGCGGTATGCAACTCTTGCCAAGACGTATGGGAGTCACCCGGGGGTCTGATAGATACAACAAATACGTTGCCCACAAGTGCGAGCTCATGGCTCTTGTCCAGGGCGCTTTTCGAAGCTTATCCTGTCCTGAATGGAGTGGTGCATTTTCTGGCTCGATATTTTGGGAAAATTCGGCAGCCTCGAGATCTGGACTGATACAGCTTACATCATCAGTAGTGTGGGAATAGAGACTAAACAAAGACGAGCTTGTTTGGGTCGAGAATGCGGTTGAGGGCCTGCTGGATTCATAATCGGGATTAGATTCCGAGTCAGAATCGCTCCATGTAGAGTCGCTGTACCAATCTGGGTACTTGTTTGGTGCTAAAGGCGCAAAATCGATTGCCGGGGTCTTGGGGGGTGAAAACATCCTCGGGGTCAGATGATGACAATCATCTATGTTGTCAAGATCCTCCACGTGAAGTTCCGGCAATGTATCCATCATCTCCTGATCTACATTCTCGACGCTTGGCATTGGCACGTCGGCAGCGGCAATTGACGCAAGAAACTGCTGAGTGGGCGCGTTAAGCTGAGATACATGGCGTCTTTTGAGCCTCAAGCGTGGACGGGGCGGTGGGAGCGACTGTTCATCGGCACTAGGCGCCAGAGGTTCCGGGGTCTTGGGTCCGTGATCAGAAGACCTGGAATCATTCGACGAAGAGGCAGCAGTACCGAGAAACTGCGAAGCCATTCTGAGGTACACTGAAAGCGGGCTGTAGGACGAGTTTCAAAATTTGGTTCCAAAAATATGCAAATCCGACGACTAGAGTCCGAAATAATCCATCACAATCTACCAGGTTTCGTATATTTTCATATTCACGGCCAATAGAGCTGGCTCAGTGAGTCCGAGAGCTATCACGACTAGAAAGCTGTTAGATGACTCGTTGAACAGCAAGCCTACGCAATTAGAAAGCGGGCGAACGAAGGGTCATGAACCAGCCCAGGCGAGTGAAATGTGGCTGTGGATGGAGGGTCCTAGCCTCGTAGTTGTATTTGGCCACGGCAAGCAACACAGGAATTATTAGATACCGCGCACGATGTAAGACGGCAAAGAGAGGGTCAGACGTGCTGTGAGTATGTGCGGGTGGCCAAGGAAATCGTTTTGCGCCGGTGGTATTAACCTGGCTATGCGGAAGAGCAACTATCGGTTCGTAACTGATAGAAGCAGCCCTCCACCAGGGTGGAATTGGGGAGGGGGGGGGAGAAGGAACGACTGTACCGGGAAGAGGAAAAGAGAAGGGAACAATGTTGGATAAGAGGAATCTAGGATAAAGAGAAAGGAGGAGGGTGATAGAATAAGGTAGCACTGCAGGGTTGCAGGGGGTGAGGAGGAGAACATACCTCTATCTAGACTATACTACTGTACTGTACTGTACTCAAGGCCTCAGGTATCCAATGCACCTAGCCCAATACTGCTGCGCTAGGTATGTATCAACTGCAGAATGGCGGGTGGCGCGAACCCTGCGTCGAGCACCTGAACGATCACAGTTGGGGAGACTTGAATACGATGCCAACACAGTCCACCGCACAGTATTGCGACCCGTGTGGTTTGCAAGACGACGCGCACTGCACTGCACTAGACGACTGGACTCCACACTAAGAACAGCGAGCGCGTGGAAACGGGAGGCGGTCAGTTGGAATATGGCCAAGTGCGCACAGCGGACGACTGGGGGGACCCTGATGCAACCGTCGAAGGATGGGAAAAGGAAGGCAATAATAAGGTTCAATAGCACTAAAGGAGCGTGGGAGCTTAGTTAGCAGGTTAGCAGAGTAGCAGGTTAGGATGACTGGAGTCAAGGACAGGGGAGACGGAAGCGCAAAAAAGCGGTGGTCTACGTAGTACTGTAGGGGGGACGGTGGACAGTGGATAGCCCCCCGGCGCACACCAGACTAGTGGTGACGGTGGAGCGAGACGTTGAGCAGCGTCCGGGTCTGTTTGGCTCTACGTAGCTCGACGCAGTGGACTGCTCATGCACTCCGGCTGCAGGTGTGGCCAGCGAGGAGAGGGACACGACAGGAGTGCATGGGGCGCCAAGTGCATATGCATCGATCGGCCGGCGAGTGGGAAGCGTCCAGAGTGCGCAGGAAGACGAGGGGCCGGGATGAAAGCCGTGGCCTGATAGGAGAATGCGACGACTTACAGCAGTAAGTGAGTTAAGTACTGCGTGCGCTGCTGGGACGCGTTTGGGAGAAGCGCGGGTCCGAGTGATTCGAGTGGACAGGACGCCTGCAGCAGCACGAGGAAGCGACTGTAGGTATGCTGATTGAACGATTGAACGACGGATTTGCCCTATGCGAGTGGGGGATTGGGTAGATACGTATGGTAGGTGGAGGTCGGGTGCGTGTGCTCGTGCGTGCTCTTGTGGGAGAGCTCGACAGCCAGTGGTCACAACAGGTAGACCATATGACGCTAGGTAGGTACCTAGCTAGGTATGTACCGTTGGTGGGTTCTTGGTTGTGTGTTGTAGAAGAGGTAGAATAGCCTAGGCTTTCACTAGCATTTTGGGAAGAAGAAGTATGGTCTAATGTAGTGCAGGTGCGAAAGGCAGCGCGCGAGATGTCAAACGTGAGCTGTACTTACGTGTGTGGTAGGTTGGTGTGGACGGGGAGTGTGTAGATGCCAATGTGGGTGTTTTCAGCACGAGTGCGCCAGCTTGCATCGCTACCGAACCTTGCTACTACTACTGGTAGCAGATGTTAGAGCTACCGTATATGCATGGAGGTATTCATGTTGGCTGTTGAATACTCCTGTTACGTTAAAGTCGTAACCACACTACCTAAGATATGTAGTACATACCTAAACTTGAGGGCCTTATAGAGTTACAATGCATACATGGCATATATATTTACATCTACTTAGATATACCTATACAAACTACCTACTCTAAATACCTATAGATATAAGTATATGTTAATTACTCTTAAAGGGATGCGACCTTTAAGGTAACCTATCCAAGGTAGTATTAGTGGAGGGACATGTGCATCCTTACCGATAGAACATGGCCTGATCAGTTCCCAGGAGAATTTGGGAGGCGGGTCGGAACAGTAGGTAACCTGGCCGCTTAAAGACATGCTGTGCAATAATAATAGCTTAACCTCTGGACATTCGGTCTAAGCTGCACTTTATTGGGTGGTTGGCAGCTTGTACCCAGACTCGGATGAAGCCGTGGTGAACTTGTGCAGTTGTATGCTGTATTGTAAGTTAACTAGGTAGTATGTAATCCGTACAGTACCTACGACGGAACTAGAAAGCTGGTGGGGTCTTGCATAGAAACGCGAAGTTGACGCGACTTGACGCGTCGATATCCTAGCTCGTACCTACCTGTATGAGGTGTCCTAGTCTAAGTACCTAACCTCTAAAAGGCCTAACCTGGAGGTTACGTACCGCGTTACAGCGCACATACATACTGTAGTACAGTTATGCACCGGGGAGAAAGCGCTAAACCACCTGTAGCTTGTCCCCGGCTCTGCACTTCTCTACTAAGGTAGCAAGATTAAGTAGGTAGGTATGAATGATACAGTAACTCGCAGAAGACCTCGGATCATATCCCGGAGATCACGGCTATACTTGCCGTATGTCGTCCCTAAGAAATTGGTACGTACCACCTGTAAACTACTACCAACGTTTAGAAGTGAAATGGCAAAGAAAAGGTCTTGAATATCCAGCATCGGGACAACCTATGCGTTCTAATAAACATCATATCTTGCTGTCATCGTTGTTAGGTTTTCTATCCTAGTTGGAGTACGGTCTCACCATGGGACAATCTAGCTATCGTACATCATACTTTCGTTCATCTCAATGCATCTAACTATGTAACCACACTGCGGCCAATGTACCAAGCCCAGCCATGCTCGAAGTTGCAGGCAGCGTACGAAACACCTGCAGGAACCTTGAGAACAAGCACACCACTTAGCTTTCGAATTGGTAGCGCTTCATATGACCATGCGTTGGAATCCTAGATCGATGACATAAAGACCCAGTCATTACCTATTTTTGCCTTTGACCGACATCTAGAACGCGATCATTTGGCTTTATCTAACGCTACCTCGCCCTGTTGGTGTAGGGTAGGTTGTCTTTAGACATGGAGCTGCGGCTTTAAAGGTATTCATTCCTCTTCCTACCAGCGTCTTATCATTGCTTGGTTGAGAATATCCACGCATCTGCAGGATCTGGTGGAGCATTTGACGCATCGTAGTCGCACGGCACTGGCAAACATTGTTGACCAGAGTTGGGGGATGATTGAATAGTAGTACATTGTTAGCCCTAAAAGCTGAGCTTTGAGACCTTCACTGTGCTTGTCATCATGTATCCATCACTCGAGTGATAGTGGGTGCGGGATCCTAACGAAATGAAATATACGCAGTACAGGCCGCTGTGTGTCAGTTCGTGAGGCTGCCAAAGCAGGTCTTGTTGATGGCCGCTTACCAAGGCCACTTGAGAGGGCCAGATGCGCTCGTTTCAATGTCTGCAAGCATGTCAAACAGCAACCCCCATGAAAGACAGCCTGCTGATTAGCCAGTCTGAATGTGACACATGCGGGACTGCACTCAACCCCTCCACCACCGAATGGTGCGGGTCCATCGATGAGGAAGCGCTCAGGTGCACTTATTATAGGAAAACGAGGCTAGCACGAGGCCCCAACTCGGTCGAGGGCGGCCGTGTGGTTTTACTAAAGTTCAGCTGCGAGGGCCTCGTAGGGCATTCCCCTGGTGTAAGTAGCGTTCTTGGGAACGCCAGACCTGTTATACAGGCCGAATGCTTAGTGACTAGTGGGAAATGGGGTTATCGAATCCAAGATAACCAGAATTAAGCATGGCCAGTTTTGCAATCGATTACATGCAAGTAGTTCCAATGCGGTTAATCCTCAGGCCAAGCATCGATTAATTCTTTGTTAAGGTACCTTACCTATAGGCTTTCCTTCAGGTTGCGAGCGGCTGTCGAGTGCTAAATCTGAAAAAGGCTCGATTGAAGCGTACACGCGGTCTGTGCCAGCTGGCATAGGCGGGGCCGTCGTCGGTCTTGTTTTCCGACTTGTATGAGATAAACTACCAATCTGCAGTAGTACGTAACTCTGCTCCCTTAGGTGTTTGCTTAACAACCCAACGAGCCCTTCCATCATCAGCATACTCCAGTTTCTCACCATCTCTCAACCGTGCCCTTATGCCTTATGTAGTGGGCCGTACACCATGGCGTCCATTGTTGATATTGTAACACTTGATAATTTTGCTTCGAAAATGCCCTCATGGGACCCCGATCGTCCAAATCACCTTTACGCCTTAGTTGATATGGGAAGGTGTGTGGCGTCCATTTCGTATTATACGGATTCTCCGTTTGGGGAAAAGCTCACTGATAACATAGCAATGGCATTCGATTCTCTATAACAGACCTGTCGCCGCCTTACTCCCGCCTTCTCAAGTGTCTATATCGAGAGCGCGCCGCCATCTCTTTATTTGATGCGCTGAACGAATCACTCTCGGCGGGCTCTCCCGTATTCTCTTCAGATGTAATCTCCCGTGTCTCGCAGACACTTGCTCGATTCAGGTCTATAGCCAACGAATTTGGTGTGCCGCTAGAGCAGATCTCTGTGTTTGCAACCGAGGCCATGAGGAAAGCAAGCAATGCAGCATCCATGTTAAGCGCAATTCAATCCGAATCCGGTCTTGGTGTCCATGTTTTGGCACCTGAAGTTGAGACGTTATTGGGCGCTATGGGCGCTCGGAGTGGTTTTGCCACCGTCAATGGGCTGTTCCTGGACCTCGGAGGGGGGTCTGTTCAAATGACTTATATGAATTCATCTATGACGGGTTATGACATCCAAGCCGCTCAGACAGGGAAAAGCCTTCCATTTGGTGCTGCAAGACTCATCAACATCCTCGAAAATGACGACACCGAAGCTCGAACTGTGGCCCTAGATGAGTTAAAAGAAGGGATGCATAATGCATTTTCCAGGCTTCAGCAACAGTTTCCACTACTAGGGGACACCCAAAATGAGCCAGACAGCGGTATCGACATTTACCTCTGTGGAGGAGGTTTTAGGGGATACGGTAGCATTTTGATGCATAATGATCCAATTCATCCATACCCGATTCCAACAGTCGGTGCTTAGTACGCATTGTCGGTGTTGTTTACTTCCGCACGCTCCCGAACCCCCTAGAAATGGAGTCAAATCTTTGGTATAAACGACAATTTCTAACTCGATTTTTACAGCACGGTCAAGGGTTCCTTCTTCAAGCAGACAGCTGCTATGCGGAAAACGAATGTTGAATACGAGGGCAAGATATTTGGAATGTCAAAGCGACGACGGGCGCAATTCCCCGCCATCGCAATGGTTGTCGATGCTCTCGTCAGCGCCGTTCCTTGCATCCGCACAGTGAGCTTTTGCAGCGGCGGAAATCGGGAAGGCGCGTTATTCATGAAGCTTCCTTTCAGCATCAGAGAATCGAATCCTCTACCGCTATTACATCACGATGTCAATACGAGTCCCGTAGCTTTGGACACCGTCGTTAGGCTGATAGAGTCTTCTCTGCCTTCGAGCATCGACCACCTAAATGCTCCGACGGTCTTCAGCTTAGGACTTGGGCCGCTTTTCGCCAACGAGATTTGGTCAAGAAGCGGAGAATCCAGCGAGGCTAATGCTTCATTCCAACTACATCGGTCGATTACGCACGATCCTTCAGTCCCTGGATTTGCCCATTTAGCTCGGGCGGTGCTTGGTCTAACGCTCTGCTTTAGATGGGGGGCCACTGTTGGTCCTATTGATGACCAATTATTTGCAGGTCTACAAAAACTTGTTTCTCAGACGAGTTCAGAAGGAATCTTCTGGGCAGAGTATATCGGAGAAGTTGCACGCTTGATTTCTCAACTGTGTCCTCGGCCGCCCGAAAGTCCGAAACAACTCGAAAGTATAATGAGGTGAGTTTAGTTCTGTCTTCGCCCTCAGTGACGTTCTAACACTTGTATAGCCTAGGCGCAAAACTTGTCGGTGGCAAAGGCAAAACCAAGCTTCAACTCACGGTAACCTTGAACCCAACGATGTACCAGATTCTAAATCATCGTCACATCGCCAGCTCGTTCAACCATGTTGGGAAAACGAGAGATAGCACACAGAAACCTTGTGACAAGATCGAGGTGCTTGTCCAGTCGATGGAATCGTAATTCTTGACTGAGGACAAAGACTCCTCAAACAGCTAAGATGGATATACACTTGGCCTCTACTACTATTTCCTGGAATGTAGCGTTTCACGGCTGCATCCAAAAACCGAGACACAAAAAATTACTAAGAAGCGCTAACCGGCCTTTATAGACTCATTCTTGAGCGTATAAACCGAATCCTACGGAGCGTTGCTAATCAACCAGAATCCTTCTGCGCGATCGTAACTTCGTGACTCGGAGGCCAACGCATGTTCAAAGACAACAAATGGGTATCTCCGTTATGTCCGAACTCCTATACTCCAATCCTTGATTTCGTCCCTGTTCATGAATCAAGCATCGTGCCTGATAACTCAAAAATAAAATACCAAGAACATGATAGAAAGCTATCAAAGAAGTTGAAGAAGTAATGAGCTTATTTCCTTAACCTTTTTTGCGGCGGCGGCATCCTAGACCGCGTTGAGCATTTCTGATATTTGGCTAGGAGAGCGACTAATACTTTGTCAGATGGCCGACCTTGCTGCCGAATTTCCGCAACTGTCTACTTGGTTAGTAATTACGCTCGCAAGTTGGTTGCATGGTAACTGATTCAACCCACAGAATTTCAGCTGCAGACACTCGACTTTTTCGAAGCAACCTGATAAGTGGATTCCGAATTCCGTCACCGATGTGGGCTTCTTCTTGCCGAAGTGCAAATCACACATCACGACGGCGTAATTCATCAAGCCTTCAGCTCTTTGATGTAGATCTTCGTGAACCCATTGTTCTTGACACAAAGTTAGCCCGATCCACTGGAATAGCCCGCGGTTGTCGGTACCTACCTTGTGAACTGACAATCGTCATTAAGTCACGGTACAGAAGAACGACTTGCATCATACATGCCCACAAGGGCAATCGGTCTGCTGTCGACTTTGGCCGTCTCCCAGCCAACTCACTCAACACGTCGCTTTCAATCCCCTTCATCAATTTTGCAGCCATTGCCTTTAGGACCCGGTGGATCTCGTAGGGAAGCTGCTCTAGGTCGGATTCAGGCTGCCTCCGACAGATGAAACTGCTCTGGCTCCAAACTTTGTAAAGGCATCTTAGTTTGTGGACTTTCTCAAGGAGATCAGACTATACAAGGGTCAGTGGTAGCCATCACGAAATAGTCAGGCCTGTGCTAACATGTGGCAAGATATCCGATCGGCCATACCCCATGCAAGATATGACAAGATTGTCCAAACTAGATTGGAAACCATCATCCTCCAATTTCATTTGCGACGACGCCCATTGGACAAGCATGTTCTCGTCTAATGAGAATTTATCTGTGTTCAACTGGTATTGTGTACCTCGTATTCCAAAGGCTTGGGACGATCTGTCGTGTATTCCGTGTTCGACATTCAAGACTGGAATGATCAATGACGGTGAACGTGACTTGTATGGGTTGAAGAAGATGGTAAAGTATGAGCTGTTCAATGCTCTACCTCGAGGCGGCATTTCGGCACCTAAAAGAGCATCAGGATCCAACTATATGTGTCGCTTTACGGCAAGGGAATTCACAGATGGCTTACAGCTGATTCTGTTGATCTCACTAAACACAGTTGTTGGCTGCTGACGAAAACAGATTTGGTCGGCCAGATCGTCGCAGTCCGTATGCTGGATTTTTGCCGCATGATTGATGCAGCCAGAGCACGGAGCCCCTTCATCACACTGCATAGAGTGTCAGTGCTAGAATTTACGATAGCATTTCCTCTGCTCACTGGTACTTTGCGCGCTTTGCAACGATAACAGGCACCGAGCTTCCGCATCCCGGCGACTTTCTCGGGGTTACTTAAAGGTCTAGTTCGCCTGCCACGGTTGAGGGAATGGTTGTCCTCAACTACCGCATCAAACAACATATTTGGAGACCCTGGGTTCGAGAGAATCAAGACATGGTTCCCAGTTGAGCTTGACCCTGTGGGGCTTGGCGCATTATCCAGATGAATCTTGGAAGGGTACGGCAGCCCGCCTTTGGGTCGAATCTCACGCTCTGGGACAGTAAAACGATCATCCTGTTGCTTGATCTGCTTAATGGCCTCCTTATGGTAAGGATCAAAAGCAGGGCCGGGTGAAGGCGCTCCGTCTTCCTCGGATGGGCCAGACGTGAGCCCCGGATCGGACGAGGCCACCGACCTACTCCGAGTTCCGGGGCTGGATGGCTCGTCTCCTCCGTAAAAAGCGGAAAAGTCAAAAAATTGGGATAGGTCAAGGGCTGGGGTGTCACGTCTCCTCTTGGAATGCTCGTTTATGAACCCAGGTACCTGGGAGGCGAGCTGGGATAGTTGGGGGGGCATGATGCCTGCGTGGGCCGTGTAAGTCGGCTAAGAGAGGTACCGTTCCTTGTCAGACGAACACGCAACACGAATCAGCGAGGACCAGCGGGTACTCCGGCTGCTTGGTACCTGTGGGGGTGATTTTACGATAAGTGAATTTGAGTCCAGAGTCAAATTGTGAAGTCTCAATGAAGCCTGAGACATGAAAGCAGCTCGAGGACGACCACTTGTCGTGCGCCTGCGAGTAGCCAGTACGGTTTACTGGCGAGGTTGACGTTGATTGGTTGTGTACCCCGGCCAAGACCGTTCCATTGACGAATAAGAGACCCTTGCCCGACCGAAAATCGAAAGCTCTCCCAATGCAGTTGGAGGAATGTCGTACATGAGCAAACCTGTTCCCTGGATCATGTGACAGCCATTGGACTTGGAGTTCTTGCTGCCGGTCAGGTTTGGGGGCCATTTTTTCTAAAGCAGCAGAGAAATTCTACGTTGACGGCACAGGAAGCTTTTATATTCACAATTCGAGCGTAATAATGCCTCTCCAAAGCTTCTTACCAGCCGTGAAGCCCCTGGTTAAGATGCTCTTGTTAGTTGCTGACAGATTAGGAAATTGGCTTAAGCTGTGGACGACCGAACCTAGGATGTATGTGCATGGCCATCTGCCAAGGCCGCCTGCAGCTTGCTTTGCCAGCACATTGATACAGCGAAATATGTACACGGAGAATTCAAGTCAAGTATACAGATAAGTACCTTCACATTAGGCCGGTTGGATCCATCCGGACTCCGAATCTGGGTTGTATTGTGGACACACAGTTCTCTTTCGCTTGCCTGATGATCCCATCTTCAAGGCCTATACATCCAATGCTTGACCGAGACCCACTTCCGGTGTCATCAATGGCAGGGTCTCCAACCTATATTTATCGTTGCCTTTTGCTACTTAACTAACACCATCTGCCCTGTGCTCCCTCGTTCTTTTTCATTTCTCTTCCACCTACCAAGTGTACTACTGAAGCGTAGGCTACGTGATACTTCTTTCTCTTACCCTTTCGAACCTCCAGGTTGCCAAAGCGAGTTGCGCGTAAACCCTAGACATGTCCCAGAGGATTTGTAGACCTTCGCTCCATTGCTCATGATCTAGATTCTTGGTAGAAGTAGTCACCCACGAAGCTGTATCACACAGACGTGAAGACTCACCTGTGTAGCAAAGTATTCACGTCTTTTCTCACGTATTTTCCCGCCGTTTGGAACGTCAATTTCAGCTCATTTTACGACGCATACCCACCCCATCACGGAGGCCCACCGATGATGGAGATGCCCGCCTTGTCACTAGAAAGGATCAGTTCGAACGATGAACAAAGTAGCTTAGCGCCACGTCGTTCTCAGAGCTTGAGGGTCTCGTCTGATAGAGAAATAGCGACAATCACAGCTGCCCTATTCGAAGTGACGGCTAGTGCTACGGAAGCTTATGATACTGTCTCTGGCGGTCATCTCAATCAAATACCCCATGATATTGGTATTGACCACCACACAACAGACATACGCGCGTCAACGAAGCCCTCGTGAGACCGCAATTGGAAGCTCATGGCTCCCAGAAGGGGCGAACGAATCTCAAATGGAGTCGTTATGCTACTAAACTCCTCGTCGAAGCGCACCGGTCTAAGCTCTGGCCTTATCTCCAGAGCCAAATCTCAGCGTAGTCATTAAATTGAGAGCGGAATTCCCCAACTGAAGAGTACGATTCGGAGTATCGCTGAGTACCATTCATTCTTACTGACGTATTCTAAACTGATTTCCTAACAGAATACCTGCCTGGTCGGCTAGAGATCTTATCGCCTTATGTACACATCCGAGGTCTCTTGGACTGGCCTGGGTCAATTCAGCTCAGCATAGCGGTAAATGATGCAGAATACTCAACCAACGAACCGGGTTCCCCAAGGGCCTCGGTCTATCGCAATGGGGTTTTCCCTTCACTCCACGGCGATGCGATTTAGGCTAGGTCGTGGACAGAGAGTGCTATGGGCAAACAGATACGACGTTCTTAGCCAAATCTCACCTATCCCCGTCCACTGGATCTATTTCCTGCGCGGCTTACAATTGGTCTCGAGTATCGCTGAGCTGTGATGATATTACAATAGTGTTACCTAGCGACAGTCCTTTCATGGACCAAGAGCAATGAGGTTGTTGGCCTTAAACGTCTATGCTGTCCACACAGAACTAAGAACCCTACGAGGCTGTATGAGGTGCACGTAGGAACTCCCTTGTGTTAGATGTGAAGCTGAGTCGGAGACACGATACTTCGATTGTACGCAAACGAAAGAGGTCATTGAAGTTGCACATAGCTTTGATACATGTGCTCTATGTTTGATTGGTTGTGTTCCTGATGGACCCGAACTCACCCTCAAGTGGACAACGACCGGGGTGGCAGGAGACAGGTTGATGTCTAGGTAGTCAAGGGAACTATAGAGTCTTTTTCCGTAGCTATGACCCGTACAGGAGGATAGAGATACTTAGGTCGGTTTTGCGCGGTAGGACTGTTTCTTTCTCGATGTTTTCCTATCGAACTGGATAGATGGCGGTACTATTAGATCAATACGTATGGAATAAGAAGTCTACGCTTATTCGTCTACCTGGTAGATAGAGATGCCTCAAGATATAATTTAATATATTTAGAGTCTACTGTAGTGTATTTGTATTCATGATACTGTACCGTCATCAGACTTCCCAGGAAACATGTTGACAAATTAGGACTGTTACTAGGTACAGTCTTATCTAGGTACCTATCCAAGAGTACCTAGTGGGTCTGGGCGTGGCTGGCGAATAGTACCTACATATGTACAGTAGGTGAGGTCGGTACTTGAAAATGCTTTTCAGCCACAGCTTTGTCCGTGGAGTAAGAAGCTTTCAAATCGCGCGAGGTAAAAACGTCTGCCGCGCAACGACCAAAACTGCACATGTACCTACAGTAGACCAGACAGCTCGGGTCAGCAATTCTGGCACCTCCGCACTTCCCCTTGTTGTAACTTGTTTTGTAGCAAGCATAAATTTAATTTAGTTTTTGTAATATTCGCCGGCCTTCTCTTCTTGTACATTAGCATTGCGTTCTCGTTCCGCCGGACTGGCCATGTCATCGTCGCGAGCGATCGGGCAGATTCTGCAAGGGCGGGTTCCCGCACTAATAGCGAAGCAACCGGCGAAACAGCATCAGCCGCATACTCGTGCTACACGAATAGTAAGAAACGCTATGCGGCGGGCCAATCACACCCTCGCGGCCCATTCGCTGGCGGGGTTGCGATGCTGTTCCTGGTTGACCCCTCCCCCTCCATCCCGCACCACCACCACCGCGACCGCTGTTCCTTCACTGCATACGCAACCCGCAGCAATTCTCCTCTCCGCCCGTTCTCTCTCCTCATTCTCCTTCTCACCGTCATTGTCTGCTGGCACGCCCACACCCGTCGCCAACATAGCGTCCCGACGTTCCGCCCAGCTTGCTCGACATTTCTCGAGCTCTCCCTCATCATCCCACAACCCAGCCCTCCATACGCCTGCGCCTGGCCAGTCGACCACAATGGCGTCTCCCTACAGCGTCCGCAAGGTTGCCGCTCCCAACACTCTGGAGCACCGTGTCTACTTCGAGAAGGATGGCGTCCCCATCTCGCCCTTCCACGACATCCCCCTCTATGCCAACCAGGAGCAGACCATCCTCAACATGATTGTTGAGATCCCAAGATGGACCAATGCCAAACTCGAGGTATTTCCGTGCCTACGCATTACCATTCATTACCCGTGCTGCCGCTGACCGCCCGACTACCTCCAGATATCCAAGGACGAGCTCCTCAACCCCATCAAGCAGGATGTCAAGAAGGGCAAGCTTCGATTCGTCCGAAACTGCTTCCCCCACAAGGGCTACCTCTGGAACTACGGTGCCTTCCCTCAGGTAAGTGCGCAGCCCCGGGCTTAACCACGTGTTCCGCTCGTCCGGTTGTTGTGGCGTCCGCTGACTCGATTCGTTCTGCTATAGACCTGGGAGGACCCCAACTCTGTCCACCCGGAGACCAAGGCCAAAGGTGACAACGACCCGCTCGACGTCTGCGAGATCGGTGAGCTCGTCGGCTACCCCGGCCAGGTCAAGCAGGTCAAGGTCCTCGGTGTCATGGCTTTGCTTGATGAGGAGGAGACTGATTGGAAGGTCATCGTCGTTGACGTCAAGGATCCTCTGGCCCCCAAGCTCAACGACGTCGAGGACGTCGAGCGCCACCTCCCTGGTCTTCTCCGTGCTACCAACGAGTGGTTCCGTATCTACAAGATCCCCGATGGAAAGCCTGAGAACCAATTCGCCTTCACCGGTGAATGCAAGAACAAGGCGTATGTCTAAACCCCTCATCGCCCGTCGGTCTATCCACTATTTGACTAACGCAGCCTGTAGCTATGCCATGGATGTCATCCATGAATGCGCCGAGGCCTGGGAGAAACTCATCACCGGCAAGACCCAGTCCGGTGGTATCTCGACGTATGTACCCTCGTTTTCAAACCCAATTATAAAGGCTAACAGTCCTCACAGCACCAACCTGACTGTCGCTCACTCCCCCAGTCGCGTCACTCCCAGCGATCTACCTCCTCTACCCCCCAACGAGAACCTGGTGCCTGAGCCGATCGACAGCTCGATCGACAAATGGTTCTTCATCAGCGGTGCCGCCGCCTAAGTCTAGAAAGGTTGGCTTAGATAAAAGTTGCCCACATATGTTTACTATTAAATACCAAGGGTGGTGTTGGCCGCCATCCCGTACCCTGTCAATATACAGATAGCTCGATTGAAGCCACGTAGACTTGATTCAGGCGGAAAAAAAAGATCGCTGCATGGGTGAGGAATCATGAACGCATCTGGATGTAGAGTTAGACACAGGACGAGGCTAGTAAGCGTCGTACAAATCTTAATCGTCCTTGTGCCTGTCGTCCTACGGTTCTCTTGAGACCTGAGTGCTTCTGTCCGCCGGGTAGCACTTCGCTAAATTTGTGTTTGGCTGGAACGTTGTAGGTATCTTCTAAATCGGTGTGTGGTCGTGCTAAGTTGTACAATGGGAACAAACGACGTCAACGAGATGCGGTTATATCCCAACCCGAGCCCCCAGCTCTCAGCTCTATTTGGCAAATTTATTGTTAAGCCTTGGCAATTGTTGAATCGTACAATACACAGCTGCCCAGCCAAGTGGTATCGCGCTCAGCAAACCCAAAAACGCCTATCAATGCTCGTAGATATACAGGAAGAAGTACAGGGGTAGGATTCGTCTAGCCTTCGGCAAGGTCTGCCTGTTTTTGGAGGGCGCGGGAGTGCCTGTCGACTTCTTCAATAATGCCCTTGATGCCTAGCGTCTCGCCGTCCAGTTTCATCTCTTTTCCGTCCTCTACGGACACGAACATGTCAGTACAGCGTGCAGAAAACAGAAAGGCCTGCGGCCCGGATGGAGATACGACGCACTAAACTTGACACTTAAGGAATTTGGCTCGGCCGATGTCCGCGGGAGTAGGGTCGTGTTGATCTGCATTCCCTGGGCGCGGGCTTTGGGCGGCAGGTAGCTGAGAAACAGCCTCGTGGCGCGCGAGCGAACGGAGAAGGGGTTGAACCTGGTGTTGACCTCGGTGATGAAGCGCGTAATCATCGTGGGCGACTTCTACCTGATGAACCGATTAGCCATATAATTTGTGTCGAGACGGAGGGCCCCGGGTTGAAGGGGGGGGGGGAGGTATCTGCGCACTCAATGGCTGGGTTTGCTGGCGTATCTGATGAGCGTACAACGATTCGAGCTCGTTACCAATCTGCTAACAGTGCGTCTAAGACTGCTTTGGGGTCTCAGGTTTTCGAAGGCTTGCCTGATGATTGTGGCTGTTGGGAGGTGAGGCGGTGCGGGCAGGGACCATTTTTGGCCTCTTAACGTGCTTTAGCGTGCCTAGCCCAGTCCGGGATTAGAAGGTGGATACTGGGTACCTTGCCCGTACTGACAACGTCACAGCCCGGTCTAAGTAAAATGCCACTGTGGAACAATTTGGAGGGACAGATTGACAGATTGACAGATGAAGCGATTGAGCGATTGAGCGACTGAGCTCCTTTGCTCGGTTGTATTGCCTTTAGACACCCGCCGTCCAAAATGTCCCTAGAACTGCTGGAGAAGCGCTTCACTGACCTGCAGGATCGGCTCAACGTGCTCCAAGACGCCACAAACCAGCTCAAGGAGCTCATCCACCGTCTCGCCCACTTCGACTTTCGACCCGGATCCGTGTCGCTCGGCGCTGCCGATGGCGATCATGTGGGCTCCGAGCTGGGCTCAGAAATCAATCAGGTCTTGCGGGAGCAGGAGGAGGAACTCGAGTTATTGCAGGAGGAAATCATTGATTTGCCGCCTGGACAGCCTGGCAGCACCCTCCCACACGACAGGGAGCGACTAAAGGACGGCGCAGAGCGACTCGGCCAGGAGCTGCAGCTGTAAGTCGCCCTCGGCCCTTGTGTCGCGCTGGATATGGACATCACGGGGGCACATAGCTAAAAAGACTCGACCAGCTGCCGAAAGTCGTTCCGTAAAGCCCAGATCGCAGCGAGGCGCAATTTACAAGCCGCCCAGCGACAGGAACGAACGCTACTCTATGCGTCCTTCACGACCCCACGGTCCGGCGCATCGTCTCCGGCGTCGGCAACCGCCACCACAGCTGCCCCCGCCGCCGCCGCCCGTCGTCGACATCAACGAACCTCGGAGATGTCCAAGGACGAGCAGATGATCAGCGCCAGCCATGACGTGACGCAGTCCATGCGGAGAACGCACGACATGATGGCTGCGGAGCTGGCCAAGAGCGACTTCGCCCAAAACACTCTCAAAGAATCCACCGAGGCTCTTGCCCAGCTCTCGGAGAAATACTCGAGCCTTGACACGATGCTCTCGAGTTCTCGCGCCTTGCTCGGCACGTTGCTCAAGAGCCAAAAGACGGACACGTGGTATCTGCAGTCTGCCTTCTATCTGCTGGTTGTCACGACCGGATGGCTCATTTTCCGACGCCTACTATGGGGCCCGACTTGGTGGCTGGTCTGGCTCCCACTAAAACTATTATTTAGAACTGCCTATGGAGTTTCTAGCGCCGTTGGGCTGAGAAGCTCGCAGACCCAGTCTGAGTCTGAGTCGGCTTCAATCGGATCTAACCCCCAACAAGCTTACATGAACAATGAGGGCGTTCCTACTATTCAGGTCGGGACACCTCCTATTGAATCCCAGGCCGTGGAACAAGATGAGTCCATGGTGGAAGAAATCGGAAAGATCATTGATGAATCTCAAATTAAAATGCCGGACTCAGAGGAACTAAGCAAGGAGCAGACAACATTAAGAGGCCGTAGACCTGAGGAAATACCAAATCCGAGGAAGAGAATGATGGAAGAGGAGGACACTGCGGGTGCCCCAGCGACCGGTTATCAAAGAGTCAAAGATGAGCTGTAGCGTCAGGAATGAGATTTCTTGTTCATGCTGTTTCTGCCCGTTTTATTCGAATTTTCTCTCAACTGGTGGCTCAGTCTGACCTTTCGGCCGATCGATATCAAATTATTGCTATCCTGGATCTCTTGTCAGACATGATATTGTTCCATCAGCTACGGCGGAACAGCGTAGGTTCACTGTCCCTACATCACCAAGTTATACGCACATGGGCCGAAACGCGATGATTTTATAATGTGTTGTGAGCGAGGTGGTTCCTAAGCGGACTAAAATGCGCCCTGTACCAGCGAGTGCGCATATACTATCATTGCGCTTCCCATATTGTTCGTAACCACTGTTGCGAAAAATAATGCCCCCTTTTATCACCAAATTGGGGGATGTCGAGCCGCGAACCGGGTTTTACCAGACAATGAACAGGTATCCGGAACACACACACACCACGAAGAAAAAGTGCCCGTGTAAAATAGGAAAGCGTGATGCATACATACATGCCCAAATCATGTCTTCACCTATACTTACGGCTTATAATACTGGTAGATAAAGCCGTACTTCCTTGCTAGTTCTAGCTGTGTAGGCAGGTACGACGGATGGTGTATAAGGACCTCCCCTCACAGCGGATTCTAGGTCATCCACTCCGTTACTTCTACAACATCAATATACAGGCACTTTGGCACCCAGCAGCTAGGTGGATGCACCGAACCAAAAAAGGCGAAGCACTTCTCGATCACATTCTATTTGGATTTCTTTTCACTCCTTCTATTTCTGTCTGTCTTGTCCTGGACATGATGAAAATAACGATGCTGTCTGTGTGCTTCTGCCTCTTATTCCACATTCGCTCCAGCCTTCCCTTTCTGGAAACGAGTAATCTCTTTACTCATTAAAACTCTCGGCACCCAAACCACATTCCATTTCACTTAGCATGCAAGCCCGTGGGTATCGGTTTCGATTCCAGTTCCAACCCAAATGACGATGAAAACGATGACGATGATGATGATGCAGACACCCAAGTCTCCATGTCCCATTTCGGATGTGTTAGCCCGCCAACCCGTCTTGTATCGCCTCCTATTTCAAAAAGGCCAATCCCTGACATTAGAGGGCAAGGTAACCAATTCGCTCCGAACGAACTCAGTCACACACTACCACCTCACCCTTCCTTCCGACTGTTTTTCCTTCTTGGTTTTAACTTCGTCTCCCTACCCATGTCTCGTGTTTAAGAGCGAATGCTTTGAGGCTTGGAGACACACAAAAGGGGTTGGCAGAGACTCCGATAATGCAATGCACGAAATCGATGCAAGCGAAAAAGTAAAGAAAAATAACGAAGGGCAATTTCACCCCTCGACAATGAAGAATGGGATATTAAATACAAGATAAGATTTGCTCCCTGTTTGTTCCTCCTTGACCCGCACCCGTCTGTTTCCGTCTCCTCTCCCCCTTTCCCTTTCCATCCTGTCCGAGTGTACTTGTATTTATCGCCGAGTTAGAAGAACCTTGTACCTGCAAGGACCCTGCCAATCTCCATTCATCTCCGTGTAATCTGTTATTTGCATCTAATCTTAATTACCCCAAGTATGGAGTAAGGAGGAGAGAAGTGGAAGAGGAACGGGGCGGATCAAGAAGAAAAAAAGCGATAAGGTTTTGGTATCATGTACGGTATGAGGGGGCGACCAGATCGGATTTCTTAACCTCCCGGACTATCCGTCGTCGTCCCGAGGATTTGATCGATGTCCTCAAGCTGGAATTCGGCGGCACCACCGAGCGTAGTCTCCCAGTCGGAAGAATCCACTTTCATCTCTTGCCCGTCTTGCCACGAAGGCTCCGCTATGTGCGGTGCTGGGTCGCTGCTCCCCTCAGCTCCGGGCGTCGTGGTGGTGTCGTTAGGCGTGTGATACGCTTGGTCGAACTGCTGCGGGTGCGGCGAATCCATGTGGCTCCCTCCAAACCCGCCGGCGCCTTGGTCGAGATGGTACGTCGGCAAGCCATCTGTGGCGAAATCGCCGCCCTGGCCAAGACCTAGAATACCGAGGCTATCATATGCAGTATCATGCGCGATGTTACTATTACCGCCCCCGCCTCCGGGTTCTTGACGCGTCGACATCAATGATAATGAAGGGTCAACGTTGTGTTCGGCAGGGTGACGGGGCATATGATGGGGTTGCGGGTGCGGCATGGCCATGTGCGGATGCGAGATGTGCGGGGCGTACGCGCTTGAGGACGCCATAAGATCGTTATATGTATGGTGGTCGAGGATGGGCGAGTTGTGGAATGAGGACGCCGGCGAATTCGTCTTGTTTATGTACACATTCTCAACGTACGCCGGGATCCCCTGATGATGGTGCATGCCATATCCAGGAGCAGCGCCGCCGTAGTGCTGTGGATACGTCTGCTGTGTGAATTCGGTGCTCTGCTGATAGTACTGTCCCTGCCCCAGCGCCGACCCGTAGTCTGCGGGCCGCGGCTTGCCAGGGTTTGAGTACTGGAAGGACGACTGATGTGGTAACTGCGCCTGCGCTCCGTACCCCCCTGGTAGGCGCGCTGCTTGTAGGCCCGGCGACGGGGATGTGTACACGGGGTGCGAGTACCCCGGCGGCAACACATAGTCGGCATCGGGGTCCATGAACCGAGCTGACCGCGTCGCGTTCCTCGAAGGCGGCCCGCTGCTGGACTGTCCCCATTCGTGGAAATCATACGCATCCAGGTTCGACGCGTTCTCCTCGTCCGACTCGCGGTCGCCGTGAGGGCTACCACCACTTCCACCACCTCCACCACCAACGGGCTTCTTGATCTTGGACTTGGCGGGTGCGAATTTGTAGTCGGGGAACGCGAGCTTGTGGTTATTGCGCTCGACCTTGGCCCACTCGTCGTACTGGTCGCGCAGCTCCTGCGGCTCCATGTTCCAGCTCATACCACAGACCTGCGAGATAACCTGATGGTTGTCGTGGCCCTTCTCGGGCTTCCCCTCGCCGGCGCTCTCCTCTTTCCGCCGGATGTCGTCCAGCCGCTTCCACTCCTTGGTGCGGTTCTGGTATGCCTTGCGGTATAGCATGAACGCGTTCATCGGCCGCTTCACCTTCCCCGTCTTGGACTGCGCCACCTCGCGCCGCCGCTCTTCGGGTGACCGGTTTACGTACGCCTGGATATCCGTGTCCGTTACGTTCGTCATGTTCTGCACCAGTCGGCTGAGTGGGTTGGCGAGCGCGATTGCCGACTGTTCGGGAAACCCGTCTTCGCCTATAATCCTCTTCCTCTTCTTCGCCCGGGCCTTTGACGGCTGCTTGTCGATTCGCGCTGGTCGTGCGAGCGCAGATGCTGCACCTGGCCTCATTATCGCCCGCCCACTACGAGTTGTCATCCCCTCAGCTTGTACAGGTGTCGGCGGTGATGTGGCAGGTGTGCTATATGCATTGTGAGAGTTCTGTGCAATGCTTGAGAATTAGTATCGTCGGTCAAGCTGGGACGACATATTTCGATGTGAGAGAACCTACCGTCGAGGAGCCGACGTCAGGAAGTTGGGGGTACGGGCTTGGATCTAGGGGGTATGCCGTCTGGTATCCTCCTCCATATGAAGGAGCCGTGTAGGGAGATGCGTGGTTAATCGGGGTGTGATGTTCGTAACCAGTCATCACACTCGTCTGTGGAGCCGGGCTCGAGTATCTCGAGTGTGGGTTCGATCCCATGTGGCTACCTATATCGACACCCTGTTGCTCCAGTTGGGGATATGATGTAGACGCCGCATTGTGCTGGATGAGCTGCTGGAATCCGCTGTGGAGCACATCGTCGGACTGATGAAGAGCGTTCGATGGTGCCGGGGATGGCGGCTCACCCTTCTCCATCTCATCAGGTTCCTCTTATGCTTGACCGGGGACCGGTACGAGTTGTAAGGGAGGCGTGTTGATTTTTGAAGTTGAACGAGAGCCAGGGCTAAAAGGTGAGTTCTGAGGCAGATAAAAGTGGTATCGTACACAGAAGAGTGAATGAACTTTTCGGAGAGAGACTCTTTCTCGCACAACAGGGAAAGGGGGTGGGGGGTTGATGGTAGCTAATTCTTCCCGAATTTCGATCTATCTGGCATGCACATAAACATACATGAACTGATGATAGTTGGGACACACGCAAGTTCGTCGTTCTCATGGGTCCAGCTCAAACCAGCTCGATTGCAGTCCACATGGGTTTCCGGCGCTAAATGGTTGCAAGACCGACGGTCTATGTAGGGTACTAACGGACAGGCAGTGACGCTATTGTTGACGGTAGAAACTTTGGCTGGCGGTGATGATGGGTGACTTCCGGATTGACGGCAACTGATCTCTGACCTCTATTTGGCGATATGATGCCCCTTCAAGCTCCTGAAACCAGTCAGGAAACTGCAAGCCTTGTCCTAGGCA
Organism: Xylaria acuta; assembly: GCA_022495125.1. Classification (NCBI taxonomy): domain Eukaryota; kingdom Fungi; phylum Ascomycota; class Sordariomycetes; order Xylariales; family Xylariaceae; genus Xylaria; species Xylaria acuta. The sequence goes on along the minus strand of MU383128.1, from coordinate 237,815 downwards.
CACGAGGTGGATGACGCTCGGAATGTAACAGATGGGCGGGCAGGGTATGGGCAAATTGCGAATTTGAAGCTGGCACTTCCTTCGATGCTTCCACAGAGAGAAGACAACAAGAGGTATCGGGTTGCCGATGGGGTTGGGCCTAGGCACGAGAAGGAGTGGGCATGTGTGTTGAGCCGAGGAACCAGAAGCATCCGTCTGAGGAATCTGCTAGCGAATCAGTCTTTAATGTTACCAGATACCTCCTCTCCTCTGCCCATATCTGTTCGCCAGCCTCTGCTGCACAAATGCACACAAATGCCCTCTATACATGACATCCAATGTCCGCCCTCCTGGCTAACCTGGCCGCTAGCTAGTTTGCTGGCTAGCAAAGATCGACGGCCAGCCTTAGCCAAGAAGCTATAGCAGAAGCAATGCGGTCGCAACATGGGATCTGTCAGAAATTGGGTTTGTGTTTCTGACAGGCGGTGCAGGTCACAGGACATGACAGAGGCAGGACATGAGAAGTACAGACCAGGGCAGGGGTACGTGCAGGACCGGTCAGTCAGGTGAGGGAAAGAACTTCTGGCAACGAACCTAATGCAGAGAGTCTGCCTATTGGCGGAGCGAATATTAGAATGGCGATCAAGCGATATGAGCACAAGATGGCGCCCTGTACGACCGATCCCGTGTTGCTGGTGCTCTTGCGGTGCTCACAGCCGACACACTATGCGTTAGGTCAAGGTCTGGAATAGGTTGTGCTGGTACCAGATACGGCAGCCGGGCCTACTGGGAAATAGGCGTGTATATTGTAGGTACGTTATCCTTGATAGGTGAGTGAATGGTATGAATTGGGTGTTGAATTATTGATGGGTACACACCCCCTTGACTCCGGTTGGTACTGATATGGGTATCGATGAAGCACTAACTGGCCGATGCAGCACCTCTGACCTACAGGTCTTACCGGTTCGCGTCTGGTAACCTTTGTTGGTATTATCTCAAGGAGAAACAAGTATTGTCGTAGAGCAGCGGTCTCCGTTGACGATATTAGCAATGTGAGTATACGCCCTGCGTCCTGTGCGACCTTCCGGTTCAAGTCGGTGAACAACTTATAGAGTGTACGGATGCCCTCACGTCTAAGACTGACGGCGACCGAAGGGGCGGGCTTGTTGGTGGCCGCTTCGATGGTTGAGGAGGATGCCCAAGATTGTTAGGCGTTAGTCGGAGTGGTTTCACAAAATTACGTGTGTATGTATAAGTCCTTGAGACTCAGCCTGGCCAAGCGCCCTCCGCTGATTAAGGTAATGGGTAACGGGACGGGACCAAGACGATGATGAACAGACTACTGGATGCAGCCTTTGTCAAACCGGGGCCATCTAGGTACACAGCAACGGGGGGCAACAAAAAGATCTTCCTTTGAATATCCGGCCGAGAAAGAGGATAATCTCTGGGCCTGTGGTTATTTGTACTGCCTTTCTCCCACTTCCCTTTGACGGCCGGCGGCCAGATTACCGCTTGCGGAAAGTAAAGGAGATGAGAGGTAGCGGCGCGGGCACGCTGGCAGAAACGCGTTCCAAGCGCCCTCGCCCCGGCACTACTTACTCACTCACTCACTTACTTACTTACTTACTTACTTACTCTAAACCACGCTGGGGCGCACGACTGTGGCCGTGTTCGGGATAGAAATGTACATGTTCCTATTTCTGCTCGCTGAGCACGGAGCATTCCGGACCATTCTGTATCCTGTGCACATCCTGCTCAGCTATGCAATGCCATGTTCCCTGCCGTGGGTTGGAAAAGAGGCTTGACGCTGGGGCTTGACGGCAGTTATTTCAGGTAAGTGAGTAAACAGACTTGCAGGCATTTCATTTCAATACAATATTGGCCGCATAGAAGACACATACAATATGAAAAAGTATCGTGTGTCATAAGATGGCATAAACTGGGTGAACTAGAGACTTGGGTATGCTACCGAGCATCGTCTGGGTACGGTGTCAGTGCAGGCAGGCATGGACCAATTTCGCGACTAGAGACCACTAAACTAACCTTGTCTCTTCCGACGAAAAGCGAAACAACTCTTGACTTTTTGGAGGTTCTGTTCTTGCGGCTCGCTAGGCGAGCTGGAAAGGGGAGGGGAGGGGAGGGCGCTGGAATGCTCGTTTCCCCGAGCGACGAAAACGTGTGTGTAAGACCCAGCATTGCCACATATCACGCATTCCTTTGAAGCCTCCCCCCCGTTGAGGAAAGCGTCAAAAATTGATGCAGAGAACAGCCTACATAATTCTTGCCTTGCTCCCACATTCGGTCCGGTCCGACGCAGGCGAGGCTCTCTACCTGTAGGTATTTTACTGGCCTGCCTTAGACCCTACCTAGGTAGGTAGAAACATGAGGTTCACCCAGACCTTTCCTCGTCCTAGGGGGGGGAGGCTCATGTACTACTACTAGTCTACGGGTTTAGGCTCACACCCTTACCCTCCCCCAAATGTAAGTCTAGATAGTAATGACTTGAGAAACACACACGGTGATTTAGGAGCTAGAAAATAGGGCGACCTAGACGTTGTCTGTCGTGCTGCTGTTATATCTGCCGTCATCTACACCCCCCCCCCCCCCCCTTCCCCCCCTTTCCCGGTCGTGTGGTGTTTGCATTGCTCATCCCTACCTGCAGGACGGCTGCTGGCATTAGTGCCCTTGGCTGTTTGAACGTCAATTGATCCTCCGCATGCGACGAATGTAGGCGGCAGACGCAAGATAGCAGAGCGCAGAGCGCAGACAGGGCCACTCACGTAGGTACGCATTTCAGCCTGGAGCTGGGAAAGGGTTGAGAGAGAGAGAGAGAGAAAATGAACAGTATATCATGGGTTCGGCTGCAAAATGAGGCTCGGCCTCACACTATAGTTGGCCTGTGAGGCAACTTCTCTTCCGTCATTGCGCGCTGGGAAGTTTGCTGACTTTATATCGAGCCCATGCTCGTGGCGAACACACTCATGGGAATTACTACTAAATTAATCAATCATCCTTTACATCCATGTTTCTTTCCCCTGGCTTATCGTGAACGAAATTTGTCTCGCCTATTAAAGCTCCGATTGTTGTTGTTCTTATTCTTCGCTATCCAGAAACCATCGGCGGCTAACGCGAGGAGTATGTGTCTCTGTAGCCGCACTTATTCCAGTAAATCCAGTATAACGTCTATCACGAATAAGGTGGTAAACTGTTGGTTCGCAGCGTAGATCCTCGTCATGACATTCCGTACCGTATTTCATCATTCGTACGCCTCCGTAGTTGTCTGTACCTACTGGGGGTAGGCCATTCCGTCTCACCCCATCCATCCATCCCTCCCTCCCGGATTACACGGTACGGCTACAACAACAACGACAGCCCCGGCCCATACCTGTAAGGTTAGATATGTCTCGGCGCTATGGCCAGCAGTTCGTCCAGGCCATCGGGACCGTGTGACAGATCAACTCAACGCAAGTCAAACGTTGCCAATCATAACGTCGTTGCGGGTACGTGTTGAATTAGGCTGACAGGGCTCGGTAACAGATCATTGGCTCGATGATTTTTTTTTCTAGCCTTTCTATTTCATCGGGTGTGCGCGCGCACCATACCATTTGGGCGCTGCGGGACTCCCCCCTCCCCCCCCTCCTGCCGATGTGTTGGCGAGACGCAAGGCACATACTTACACGTACTGGGGCTGAGGCGCGGAACCATCGTCGGTGTGCTAATCGGGCTGGTATGGAGGTGCCGACTCATGAATGGTGATGTGTCACGTTGAAAATAATCGACTCGCGTGTTGGCGGAATTGTGGACTGGTATCCAGTCTGATGAGAAGTTGTGAGGTTATGTAAGTTTGTATTGCCTCTTAATTTAAAATTTTTTTTAAAAAAAGTTAAAAAAAAAAAATTTAATAATAATAAAAAAGGGGGGGAGGAGGGCGGATGAGGACGGTGTAGGACGACGTGGAATGGCTGCGCCGCAGAATTGACCCTTCGGGGCGACAGCATCAATTGGAAAAGTGATGCTCTGATAACTTGAAGCCTCGTGTTCGGTTTCTTACCAACTTTGACGATGTTCAGTAGATCTACTAGGTAGTGCAACATTGAGATTAGTACCAACGCTGAATAGGTTTCTGGGTTAGGTAGACACCTCTCTATATCTATCGGCCTTGTTACTTATTTACCTACCTACCTACCTATTACATGGATACTCTATCATTAAATATGCCACGCATTCGAAGCACCAGACTGTTGGCACCGTAAAGACCCGCGTCGGTACCCACGGTCTCTAATGTGAGGATTAATTATTTGAGACACAACATGCCTAAACCTATAATGGATGATACTAGGGGAGATGGACACCTTCGTCTCGTCATTATTATATAATCTACATTGGCCCTGTCCAAACGCCCGAACGCCACAGAATGCGTCGTATCTCATGCAATTGTCTTCCATCTTTCGATTTCCTTCTTCCCACAACCGTGCTGAGTTTTCGGTATATATGCTCGTAATCTGACCGAGGGGAACTTATTCATCTATGCAACTCCGTTTCGACCTTTGTGAATACCATCCTCATTGTATTTGTCTGTACAGACCTACCTAGTTCGCATCAGACTATGACCAATAAAGCGTATATTCCATCGGGTGGCTCACTCTGTTCTGTTCTATAGCGATGGAATGCAATGTTGTGCAGTTGGACTTGTAACCAGACGCCGAGATCCCCGGTAATAGTCATGTTAACACTTTTCTTAAACGCTGATGGTAGCTCATGTATCTCTCATCAGATATTACCCTGGAGGCTACTAGAGGTTCCTACCCTAGCCGAACAGGATCAGAATGCTTGATTGGCGGCGTAAGTATCTGTTCCGAAGGAGAAGGGGGCAAAGCAGTGGCAGGAGGTAGGATTGCGGGAGCCGGCGATGAATGAATTCTGCTGCCGAGTTGCTGTGGGGGTGGAGAGCGTTTCATCGGTGATAGACCATTCCTGCTTGGCGGAAGACTAGGAGTACCTTCATCGGCACCAAATGGCGACTTGTCTAGGTGCGGCGTCGAAAAAACGCTTTTCGGACCCTGTGTGACGGGGTTTGGAGTCTGAATGGTCACCGAAGACGCTGTAGGGGCTACACTCGGTGGCGAGGTAATGGTCAAATGGTTCTTTGCCGTATCTAAGGGTTTCCTTAGAGGTGAATCGGATCTAGCCGTCATTGATGCTATGGGTGCAGTTGCACCGAGCGGCACACTGCTTGGTGATCCCTTCGCACTGCTTTTTGTGGGAGGGTAGAACATGCCTTTCTGGGGTAGTTTCACCTGCCCCGAAGACAAGAAATTTTCAGCATCGCGCGGCGATGAATTGAAAAGAGTCGAGTAGGCCCTAGACTTGTTGGGTGATTGTTCCGGAGGGGACAAAGCCGGATGTGGCGAAGAGAAAGCGTGATGTCCGTCCCCGTTGGTATATGGTGACACAGGCGGAAGCACATGATTTTGACTTGCTGGCTTTACCGGAACACTCGGAAACCCTGAAGGTTGTGGGATCGGTGGCAACTGAGATCGATTAACGGCTTGTACTCCCTGAACGGGGTGTGAAACATCTGAATGCTCGACCGTCCTGGGTGGTAGTTGGACCACGTCATTGAAAGTCTGCGCCAGGTCTGGCTGTGGTTGAATAGGCGATTCCGTGCTATCTCTTCGGAGTGTTGATGAAGTGGTATGTCGGGGGATTTTCAACTTGATCACAGGCTGTTTTGTGTCGTCTGAAGGCGAAGATGGTGGGCGCCGGCAGTTTTTACAAATAAAATGAAAATCATCCCGATCGGCCTCCTCTTCACTAATGCCCACACACTTGCTGTGCTGCCAAATGTTACATCTTTCGCAGGCGACACTGTGCGTACCGTCATCAATCTGGCCGTAAATACCACAGACACAGTCGAAAATCCAGTCGTCAGATTCGTCTTCCAGGTCCTGTAATATTCGCTTATTCTTTGCGATTTCGGCTTCGAGTCGTCGTTGTGACATCCGGTTGTCTGCGCTGAGACTTTTACTATCTTCTGACAGCTGAGCAAGTTCTTCTTCGTGTTGTAGTCGTCTAGTATGTCGTTCCTTCAGTCTTTCCTCTCGCGATCTCGCTCGATAGTCGTGTTCCCTCTCCAATTTCAAGCGCAGTTGTTCCTCCTTTTTCGCAGCCTTTTCCTCTTTCCGACGCTGCTCCTCTTCTTCTCTAGCTTGTTGTTGTATCTTTTGCTGTTCTGCCTTGCTGGCGATGCGGCTCGACCTCTTGGCATGTGCCATCTTTTCGAGATTGAGCCGCTCCTTTTCTCTCTGTAATGCCTTGCGCTTACGTGATTCTTCCTGTTTCTCGAGTAGGGGCAATAAGTGCTCTTGAATAGTGTTTCTAAGAATCTTCTCGTTGTCATCACGAGTCTTTTGTATGGTTCCAAGAAAAATTTGAACATCATTCAAGTTAACTCCAATGCATTCCCATTTGGCGCCACCAAGGCCGTCGTCTTCGGGCTGAGGCACGTCCTCGACGTCAGATGAAGGACCATCTTCAGCGGTATCATGGCTTTGAGCAGCCGACCTCGACGTCCGACGTCTTTTGGAGGCTCGTGCGGCGGCTTTCGCCTTTTTGGTATTCTTCTTCGGCTTCCACGCTGGTAATACGGGTGGCGCTGGTGTCAAGCGGTAGAGACGGTTGTCATCTAGAATGTAGTATGTGCGATCTTCACTATCCCACCCGGTAGGTTCAATGCGCTACTACCTCATTAGCTTCTTAGAGCAGGACTAGCGGTAGAGTGACTACCTACCCAGTCGGTTTGGTCGCTAGGTTTCTGCTCGTCCATCTTCTCGCGAATGCGCTCGGGGTGAAGCATCACCCACTGGGTGAGCTGCTGAAGGACCCGGATCTTGATACTAAGGTGTAAGTAGGGGGCATACTGGCGAATACAGGGAGCGGCCGAACCTTTAATACGGCATCAAAATCATCAAACTTGGCGGGTGATTCCCCAGTTCCAAAAGGATTGCGATTTGGAGCCTTAGCGACATACTGCCGGCGGGTATATTCGTCGAAGAGATCCGGGCTGCATTCTTATCAATATGCTTTTCTTGAGACGAAGAGATCTTGACGTACGTTAGGCCACGGTGCGACGACACAAACTTCAATAAAGCGAGTCCGATGTCGACGAGAACGGTCGATTGTGGCTTGAGGCATTCGGCTTCTAGGTCCTAGGGCAGGGCCAAGCAATCAGGCTTCGGCTCTGATGTAAGCGGGGAAGGGGAGCGGCATACCTCTATATCAATATTCTCGTCGATCTTGACAACGCGGCCGAAGAGGTAAATCCACTGGAAAACGTTCGCAAATTGCCACGAGTTTCTAATGCGCTGCAGCAGATCCGACTCGGCTGGGGCTTGTTGTCCGACTTCGTCCGCGTCGATGTCGCGCAAGACGCGTTTTCGAGACGACACCATAGTTACGGAAGAATGGAAAGGCGGCGAGGTGGCGAATCGGGGCCTTGGGGGCAGCGGGATACGTGCGTAGCCGTGTCAAGCGCCTCGGGCAGTCTAGTAGGCCGGAGTTGGGCTCCTGCTATACGGACGGGGTTGAGGCTATGCAAGTTGGAGTCAAATATATCATGGCAGAGTTGTAGAAGATGTGCTCCAATAGGCGGAGGGTGGCTTTATTCGTTGGTGAGGGCTTGAAGACCAATTTCGGTCGGAATGTCGCTGGGTAGACTAGGAACTCGGTAAGTGATGTGATATGAAAGCTTGTTAGGTTTGTCGCATGTGGGATTTTCTTTGGCCTTTGGCGCGCGACGTGGGCGGGCGTCATTAAGGTAGTTTACGCGACCGCGTGTGGAGCCTGTCCCGTTTTATCCTAGTAGACTACTTAAGTACCTAAAGTAGGTAGTGCAGCCTTGACCCTAGGATGTATAGACTGCCTAGGTGGGTACTTATACGTACCTCTTTTAAGCAAGCACTACTGAAACGCGCTTCACTCGCTACACTCTATTAGGTAACTATACCCTATGCCGCCTTAGTGGATACCTATCATTTGATACAATACTTAAGTACCTACCTAGGTACTTACTTAGGTACTTTAAGTATATAGGGCAAACCTTTAAATACTTCACTTGCTTTTCAGGCATATACCTAGTTAATGCCTACATAGGCTTAGTAGGTGATACAAAATATATAAGTAACACTTAACGCCGAAGAGATAAGTACTTAAGGTAAGTAGATTAAATGAAGACCTTACATAGTATGTAGTATATAAATAACTGTTACGCACCTGGATACTGTATCTGCCCCGGCCCTACAGTACTCGTAGATAGCAGCTGTACGTAATGCCTATACCAAGTTATTATTGGCGCACTAATGTACAGCAATCTATTATAGGTAACACACTAGTGCTGCAGCGGGCTGTACGGGTATCCCCTTCAGACCCCTTTGAAGACCATACATGTCTGATGCCAAGGGTCAAGGCTCAGGCACAATTAAGCACTCCATCCCGCGATCTGTCGAAGTGCTCTCTCCGACGGGTCGTCAATTCCTCATTGTTTTTGTTGTTCCCAGCCTACAGTATAGACTATGTACTAATTATTTAGAAGTCACCGACGAATTTCTACATCGTCCCTCCCTCCCTCCCTGCCTACTTACCTGGACTAGGTACTTAATACGTTCTCATCAGAATTGCGCCGAATCGCGCTAAATCGTCCTCAGCCTCCTGTGACCTGATACCTACTATCTACCTATCCTTCGCTCCAAACGCCTGATTCGCATCAAGACGCACTCGATCACTATCGCGAAAACGGGGGTGATAACACGACCTCTGCGAACAACTATCCGCTGCCTTTGTGTAGGAATGTCACTGGCTTTACCCTGATACTTCATGCGAGCACGCTCGCCTGCTTCAATGCTCTTATGTGGCACTCAGCTATCTGCCTGACCGCGACGCCATCATGACCGGGCCGCCGACCTCTCCCCGACAGTCCCAACCGCCGGCGTCTCCCCCGCGCCGACGACCCATAGCTCTGCAAGACCTCGGGCCGCAGCAGGGCCAACAGCAGCATGAATCTGGTGGTGGTGAGGCTGGGTCCCTGGCGGACCGTAACCTGCCCACCATCTCGACGTACTGGGAGGGCAGCCAGTTCCGGCACGAGCATCACAACGACTACGATCTAAGCCCCAATTCTCCCTTTGACGCCTCAGGGCTTCAATTCGCCCTTCCGCCAGACATTCACCCACCCCAGCCTATGTTGCCTCGAACAACTTCCGCCTCCTCAAATCCCTATGTGACTCAGACTCCCTATTACGACGAGACTCCTCAAGATGATTACTTCGATTCTGACCGCGTCCCTCTCACCTCGACTGCCCAAGCCATCGCTGGCACTTTGGGCACACCCCAGCCCGAGTCTCAGCCCAGGGATAGCTTTCAGACAGTCTCGGATATTGATAACAGCCCTCGGCCGCGTGGGCGGTCTACTCAGCTACTAGGCTTTGATTTGGATAATAACCCGGATCGTCCTAGGCATCGTAGCTACGGCAACTCTCTTGTACCCGCCGATCACCGGGCCTCTCGGATCCAGGGCACAACTGATGCATTACAAAGGGCTGGGTCTATTGTTAGGGCCATGTCCCAGCGTGTTGTCAATATCAGTGGAGAGGGTGAGTCTATCGAGCAGCGTCAGCAGCGTTCAAGATCCCCGAGTGCCGATGGACGCCGCCCGTCAGTGAGTCGTCTGTCCTCTCAAACCGGCATCGATACGTCATATTCGTCCCAGGTTTATCCCTCGTCGCCCCTTGAGAAGAATGCTGAGCCGGACTGGGGTGTCCCCGAACCTCACCTCCCGCCACGTCGAGCCGGACCGATGCCGAATCCTCTGAAGGGCCGGTCCCTTGGCATATTTCCTCCTGACAACTTGATCCGACGAAAGCTCTGCGACGTTTTGGTTAATCCCTACCTCGAACCTACGCTCCTTGTGCTGATAGTTCTGCAAACCATCCTACTTGCTGTAGAAGCTGCAAATAGCGTCTATGAGCCCGGTAATGAACGAAAGCCACTATGGGACCCATCATCTGCAATCAATTGGGCAATCCTCGTGCTCTTCATTATATTTACACTTGAGATTGGGGCTCGCATTATAGTCTCTGGCTTCATATTGAATCCGGCTGAATATAGTACGGTTGATCGTAAACGGGGCATTCGTAATGTTATCTCAGACAAATACGACGCTGTCTTCCGACCCCAACGCCATAGATCTGTCAACGTTCCGCGGCAGGAGGCTTATGGACCGTCAACGTTTGCCCGATCATTCACTATGATGCATGCCATGCCAGAGACGGTTGAAGAGCAAATGAGAATGCATCTTGCGCGGCGTGCATTCTTGCGTCATGGCTTCAATCGGCTCGATTTCGTTGCTGTTGTTTCTTTCTGGATTGCATTTATATTGAGCATTACTGGTTTAGAGGCTAGATTTCACTTATACATATTTCGAATGCTTGGCTGTCTTCGAATCATTCGACTCCTTGCTCTTACGAATGGCACCGCGGTAAGTCATCCTAACCATTACGAGCTCTTATCCCAAACTAATATTCAGGATGGTATAGATTATTTTGCGGAGTTTAAAAAAGGCGGCACCATTACTCCTTCGAGTTTCCTTCCTGATTGGTTTTTTCTGGTTATTGTTTGCGATAGTTGGTATTCAAAGCTTCAAATCAAGCTTTAGTCGCCAGTGTGTCTGGCTGGATCCTCTACAGCCCAATAGTCTCGAGGCGTCTTATACTAACAATATGACATTCTGTGGTGGCCATACTCACAATGAAACGCTCAAGTCTGTCGTCTGGGTCAAATTCAATAATACGGGCTTAGAAAAGAACTCGCTAGACCACCTTATGAATGGCACCGGAGACGCCAAAGGATTTATTTGTCCTCAGCATTCAATTTGCCTTGAGCAGCAGAGTCCTTTCAACCAAACAGTCAGCTTCGATAATATTATTCAGTCGTTGGAACTGGTATTCGTTATCATGAGCGCCAACACTTGGTCTGATCTTATGTATTATACCACCAATTCGGACTACCAGGCTGCGGCTCTCTTCTTTGGTGCTGGCATCATGATAATGATGTTGTGGTTGACCAATTTGCTTATTGCGGTGATCACTTCTTCGTTCCAAGTCATACGAGAAGAGAGCAAGGCGAGTGCATTTACGGCCGATCAGGATTCTCTGCTCGCCAATCCACAAGAGCCACAATTACAGAGGGTCTCAAGGTTGCAAAGAATATACGACAAAACGTCACTCATTTGGGTTGTTCTTATTGCATTTGAAATCTTTGTTCAGGGCTGGCGGAGCTCAAATATGTCGGACGACCGCAAGAAATTCATCAATGTTTCCAGCATTCTTGTCACTGCTCTACTCGACGTCGAAATCGTAATTCGAATTGTTGCCAATTGGAAGTCTTTCCACCGGAGTAAGCGCAATCTAGTCGATCTTTTTCTTGCGATTGCAAACACTGTCATTCTTCTACCGCCGATTCGAACCAGTGGTCAAACCTACGCCTGGCTCACGATATTTCAAATCATTCGTGCCTATCGTGTGGTGCTAGCCGTTCCCATAACGAGAGACTTGATCTTGCTGGTTCTCGGAAATGCTACCGGTATTGGCAATCTTATCATATTCGTTTTCCTAATCACATTTATCATGGCAATCTTCGCGGTTCAACTCTTTCGAGGTGAGATACCGTTACGTAATGGAGACGGCGAGCTTATTGCGATTTCGTTCTACAACATCTTCAACTCGTTTCTAGGCATGTACCAGATTCTCTCGAGTGAGAATTGGACGACAATACTGTACGACGTGACATCCTACACAAGTGAATATAATACCGCTTGGTATGGTGCTATATTCCTTACCGCCTGGTTCATCCTTTCCTTCTTCATTCTTGTCAACATGTTTATTGCCGTCATCCAAGAGAACTTCGACGTATCCGAGGACGAGAAACGACTGGAACAAGTCAAGGCCTTTCTTCAACGTAAGGAACTAGGCAGTACCGCTGGCAGTAATGTTGCTCTGTCAGAGATATTTTCATTCGGAAAACAAAGACAACGACGAGATCCACTAGATTACGGGCCGGCCACAATGGAAATGCTTCTAAAAGACGCCGTAGTCAGAGAGTTCCTTGATGACCCCTCCGATACTCCCCTTCACCAAACTCTCGATAGTGAAACTCCACCCCACGATACTATTGGTACTGAGAAAGGACATGGTTTTTGGACTTCAATCGGCAGAAAATTCCAGAAGAGCATCGCACACAAGGAGTCGAACCCGTTTTACTCTAATATCCAGTTTAACGGGCCGAATGATACGCTGGATCCACGACAAATGGCACGGCAAGTCATGTCTGCTACTCTAGAGCGACGTAAAGCGCAGAGAGAATACCTAAGGCGTCATCCAACCTACAACAACACACTCTACATTTTCACACCTAAAAACCCGATTCGGCGTCTTTGCCAGCGTATAGTCGGTCCCGGAAGGGGTGCCGAGCGATTCGATGGCGTCGAACCAAACAAGATCGTTTGGTATAGCTTCTCGGTCTTTATATATGCAGCAATTATTGCCATGGTAGTTATTGCCAGTGTGACTACTCCTTTATACCAGAAGCTATACCTTGAAGCAAATAACCTAACAGAAGACAACCGTAGCACCTCGTGGTTCGTCTGGGTTGATTTCGCATTCGCTGTCTTGTTCACAGTTGAAGCTGTGATAAAAATCATCGCCGATGGTTTATTCTTTACTCCTAATGCGTATTACCGAAGTTCGTGGGGATTCATAGACGCTATAGTTTTAATCACCCTCTGGATTAACGTTCTCACCTTGATCTTCAACGACGGGTCCGTTTCCAGGGTTGTTGGTGCGTTCAAAGCCCTACGAGCCTTGAGACTGCTTAACATTAGCAACACCGCCCGAGATACTTTTCATTCCCTTATCATCGTTGCAGGATGGAAGATCATCAGTGTAAGTTAATTATTAACCGTCGTCCCAATCCCAGCGCTAATCTATATCACAGGCTGCTCTTGTCTCACTGTCTCTCTTGATTCCTTTTGCGATCTATGCCCTGAATCTATTCTCGGGGCAGCTTCTTAGCTGCAATGATGGCCACCTCACAAACCTTAATGACTGTTTTGGGGAGTATCAAAGCGCACCGTCGAACCCAAATTGGCCACTACTTGCCCCTCGCGTTGCCGAAAATCCATTCTTCAGCTTTGATGACTTCGGAGCATCTCTTTTTATCCTTTTCCAGATTGTGTCTCAGGAAGGGTGGATTGACGTCTCATTTGCTGTTCAATCAATTACTGGTCCTGGTCTCCAACCCCAGGATATGGCGTCTCGTGGAAACGCTATATTCTTTGTTGTATTCAACCTCCTTGGGACTGTGTTCGTCCTGACCTTGTTTATTTCGGTCTTCATGCGCAATTATACGGAACAAACAGGAGTTGCGTTTCTGACAGCGGAGCAGAGAACTTGGCTTGAGCTTCGAAAGCTACTACGTCAAATTTCACCCTCAAAAAGCTCTTACGATGAGTCTGAAAATAAGTGGAAAAAGTGGTGCCACAAGCGAGCCATCGAAAAGCGAGGCAAGTGGTACACTGCCATCACCGTGGTTTTGGTCCTTCACTTAGGTTTGCTGTTGCTCGAATATTATCCCGAGCCAGAGTGGTGGTCCAATACTAGAGACATCATCTTCCTGTTGTTCACGCTTATATATATTGCCAACATCGTCATCCGTGTTGTTGGGCTCGGTTGGACGCGGTTTCGAAGGAGTTCCTGGGATGTGTTCTCCCTTGTAGCTGTCTTCGGGGCGTTCGTGACGTCCCTTGTGTTGATCGAAGAGAGAGGCAAGGAAGCCTTCGTGCAACTTCATAAAGGCTTCCTAGTAGGTATTGTGCTGCTCCTCATTCCTCGGAACGATGCCCTTGATCAACTTTTCAAAACAGCCGCCGCAAGTTTGACAACAATCATCAACCTTCTTGCCACTTGGCTAGTTTTCTTTGTTGTTTTTGCTATTGCCTTAACGCAGACATTCAGCTTGACACGATTCGGCCCTCAAGAGGATAATTACGTCAATTTCCGAACCGTTCCTAACGCACTGATCCTCCTCTTCAGAATGAGTGTTGGTGAGGGCTGGAATGAGATTATGGAAGATTTTGCGCGGATCAGAGGACCGCTTTGCGCTCAAAGTCAGAGGTTCTTCGATAGCGACTGTGGCGATACGGCCTGGGCTAGAACGCTTTTCATTGCCTGGAATCTTATTAGCATGTATATCTTCGTCAATCTTTTCATCTCGCTCATTTATGAGAGTTTCAGTTATGTGTACCAACGCTCAAGCGGCATGGCACACATCGATCGTGATGAGATTCGAAGGTTTAAAGAAGCTTGGCGGAGCGTCGATCCGGCCGGCACTGGCTTCATCACTAAGGAGGCTTTTCCAAGATTACTGGGAGAGCTCTCTGGCGTTTTTGAGATGCGAATATACGAACCTGAAGATTCTGTTGGTCGGATACTCGAAGATGTGCGAGGTAGTGATCAGGGACCTGGGCGACATGCGTCCGTTGCCACGGCCAGTGATCTCACTGGGGTGGATATCCGGAAATTGAACGAAAGACTTGCATTGATCGATATTGAAGCAATTCGCGAACAACGTCGCCGTTACAACATATTTTACGAGGAAGTCATGGTATCCGCAGATCCGGATCGGGGCATATCCTTTACGACAGTGCTAATGATTATGGCACATTACAAAATCATTAGTGATAGCAAGAGTCTAAAGTAATTGCCCGTTTCCCCCACTACGCTGCAAACATCTAATGTTAGGAAACAGGTTAGAAGAATTTCTTCGACGCCGTGCCAGACTTCAGCGTGTAGAAGAAGAAGTCAGCCGAAGGATTGTGTTGGGTTTCTTTGATACGCTGTAAGTCATCTGCGCCAAGTGCAATGGATTATCATGCTGAAGTTCATAGTTATTACTCTCGCCAGTTTAGGCGCCACATGGAGAAAAAACGATCCGGACGTATGACAGCGATTCCACAGCTTGACGTGCCTGAGATTTTTGTCGATGACGAAAATGATGGAGCTCGCGACCGTTCTCGGGCGGCACATCAACGCACGACATTAGCAGTTCCACCGACTCCAGGAGCATCGGATCTCCTTGGGGTATCTGATGCCCGACCGCAACACCGGAGCTGGTCTCTGGGTGCTGACATATCTACATACGACACCACACAATCTCATCCTCTAAGCGCCCCCCGAGTTGCACCCATCGCGTCTGGGAATCGCCCAGAGACTTCGATGTACAGCTTTGATGTACAGGAAAACACTGCCTCGAACACCCGTGAACGGCAGGGAAGCGAGGTCAGTCCTTCACAGCTTAGGAGCTTTCTAGACGACTCGGTGTGGGCCGAAAGCATACGCCGGAGTGCCACTATACGCAGGTCTGTACGACGCTCGGATTGGACAGGCCGTAGTTGATGAATTCAATATTTTCGTAACTGGGAGGTGTATTGCTACTTGCTTGACTGGGAAAGGTGGGTGAGGCGGACTATGCAGTTACGAAAAGGTTGATAAATGCGAGCTCATTCTACATTTTACGGACTTGTGGGATTATCAGCTACAGCGAGGGCTAAGGCGAGAACTCAATCTGGGCGTCTCCAATCGGAGAAGGTGATACGGTGTTCGGGCGTACTGTACTTGATTGTTTGCAATTACACGGTATGAATTCCCACGCACGACGCAACGACACAATACGGATGAGCCCACGAGGGCTAATAGGTATGCATACCTACCTACCTTGACAATGAACCAAGGCAGTTGTCAGGCTGCGAAGCTTTGTATATTCCAAACAGCCTAGGGGCAAGGGAAGGGTAATGTACAAGACAGACAGGCGGGATATGCAATAATAGAGCGTGTCCAGCCCAACTCAAACATGCAGTTTCTGTTTAGCAGTGGTGTTCTAGTTGAAGAGGACCTCAGCACACGAGATAATCTTGTTCGGTAATTTCGAAGTTCCCATCCTATAATCATCCGTTTGTAAACAGAAATATCAGCACCCGACCAACCGTATAAGCGGTACCATTGTCACCCTTCACCGCCTAGTGCATATGGTTATTACTGTAGAGTACTTGATTCGAGGTAACATGACTTGGCATTGAGCCATTGAGCTACTACTGTGAATAAACATGGCCAAGAATTAATAAGTCCTCCCTAAATAGTATTGTATGTGCACACGTCAGACCATACCTAAGGTCCGTTCTAGAATAATTCCGTAATGGGAGGTCGCAAAAAGGTAGTCGCATCGCGTCCGGTCATTTGCACCTTGTCTCTGATTGATTGAACCCTTCATGAAACACCGATACTACAGAAACCCCGGTTCCCTGCCGTGCCCCTGACTCCTGAGGGAAATCCGACAACATCCCGGCTGTCGATCATACGTGACTCGCGGCCACTAGCTACTATGTAGGTATTATCATCTTGTCACCCGGCCTTGGGTACCACGAGCCATTACGCGACAGTCTCCTGTCGCCGTTTCTCCTCTCGAAACCCGCCTCCCACGATGCCCTCGCTCACTTATCTCACACATTCACACATGTCTCGAAACAAGCCTAAGCCTAAGCCTCCAGCCAGCTGTGGCGAAGGGGACGTCACTTGTTTCACCACGCCACGATAAGAGATGAAACAAATTGCCATTGTTTTGTCCATATTCGTATTCTGCATGCCGGCCAGTCATCACACATTTTCTACCACTGGCTCTCTGCTGCATCCGTCGTCGTCGTCGTCGTCGTCGGAAGGGCAGGTTCCCTCCCAGGACCCGTCCCGGTTGAGAGTGCGTCGGATGCGGAACAATTCGTGTCCCCCTTCCCTATCCAATTCCCCGGCGCAGGTTTGGGATTGGAATGGATGCCGTAATTGTGCCTAGCTGGAGAGCGTGCTCGGATGTGATGCCAAGGCAGGGCATGAATCGCAATCACTATGTAGGTAGTCGAGTCGCGTCCCGATGCGGAACCCGATGCATGAACCTGAGTCTTGATCCTCAACCTCAACCCCCTGAGCAGGCGATCGCCGTCTCTTTAACACCATCTGTCATGAGTCCCTGCCCTTCATAGCAATGGCCGGAGACTAGTTCGTAATAATCGGGCATGGTTCTTCACCCTGTCTCGTCACCAACCCAGTGCGCTATTCTATTTCGAGCATCTGCTCGTGCCACTTGCTGTTTGAGATGGTCATGCGCCCCGTTCAAGCTCACCTTGGCTTCATTCGTGAGATATCCAGTGTACGTATAGGCAGTCGTTATAATAATAAGCCGTCGAACCCAGTCCGCTCCTGAGCCTTCGCATAGCTTCTTTTCTTTTTCAGACCTTTCGCAGTCCTCCCACACCGAACCCCCTTTCGGGAACAATCCTTTCATCAAGCCAGAGGCCAAGCCGCCAGTCGCTCGCTCGCTTTCTCTTCATCACAAACAAGTGCATTGTTTCTCTTCTTCGACAACTAGGCTGAGCCTCTTTTTTTTGCAAGCGACTTCTAAAAACAAGATTACCCAGATAGATAGGATTTTACTTGGACAGACAAAAGCCCGCCTTGAACTCCATTCTTCCCGACTTAATAATACAAAAAGATTATCCCTCGATCATATCTCTCATCATCTCTTCAACATGCAGACATCACGCTTCCAGATGATCCGCTCCCGCTTCTCCCCGAGCAACCTGCGAACGTCCCTGCGCCGCCTGTCATCGGCGTCCACAGCCACGTCGGGCTCGAGCGGCTCGTCATCGCCCGTGCACACCATCAACGCGGTGCTCTTCCGACAGCCGTCCATCCTAGACATGGAGGAGGAGAAGAGGCGGTCCGGCGCCGAGCTCACCGTGCTCGAGCCGCGACCCATCGTCTACTGGGGCGGGCTCGAGGAGCGGATGGGTTCCTTGTAGAGTACCTATGTATTCGCATGCCTGTTCATACATGCAATACTATACTCTCCCCCCTCGAGGAGATACAACATTACACTTTGGGGAATTTATCTTTTTTCTCTCTTCTTCGCAAACTCGTGATACCGTCTCATCACCGGTGTCATGGGCCACGCTTGCTGGCTCCCTTGGGGTACCTTCAAGTTTTTTTTTAAAAGATCTTTTTTACAGCCATTATAACCCCTGGAAAAGATCGTTGGACGATTTATTGGGTTACGAGAACGTGACAAGGACTTATTGATCGGATTGGAACGGGGCAGGACCTTGGCTACTTTCTCTCGCTCTCGACTTGGCAGTAGCGGAGAGGGAACTTATGCCATGTTTGCTTCGGTTTGTGCTAATGTTACGGCATATGGGAAACATGACTCGGTACGGTTGGGGCTGAAACTGCTGGGAGGATTCAGGCGTTCGAAGTTCCCGCTCATAGTAGCGAAATGACTCGTTGCTGGAGGCTTCAGGAACATGCAAGAGCGAATACTTGACCCCAAGTAGGAAGATAAAACGCCTTAGGAATACGTACTGGGTGGTGACGGCGCTGGATGGCGTTAATAGATGTCCCTTTTCGTGTTCCTCTGCTTGACCCATTTTGATCCCTAGTGCTCGTAAATAGATAAAAATAAGGGCTTGAGTTAAGACGTTGATTCTCATGGTGTGATTGCTATCAAAGAAAGCTGGGGGGAGGGAAAATATTCAAGCTAGGTACTCTTTGGATGTGGACGCCCGGCCCCTATCGTTTCCAGTGTTTGCGCTCGGTAAACCACGTCTCACAGGAAGTGATGCCATGGATGAATCAACTCGTTTGTTGTGGTTGGCAAGTTTGAGCTGCAGCACTAATATTCTCTAGCCATTATGGACTTATGCATATAAGAGTCGAAGCCGTTTTATCTCTGCTACCTAACTGCAAAACGATAATGGCAATACGCCAAGATGCAATCTCATGACAGGTCAAAAATATGTTTGGTGAGAACGATGCATAACCATTGTCCTGGCTATCATTGACCCTTCGCATGCCACAGTAGATAGCTATCTCAGATCTACTACTTAGGCATCGCCTCAGACTAACCCCGGAGCCTCAGGGTGGAAAGCCTGGTGTAGTAGCAACATGACGACATGAAACCACATAAGTTCCGACCGCGGTAACCCAAGAACGCTATCACTCCCGAGCGGCTCAGGCCCTCATCCAGATTTTGGCATCCTGAATAGTAGTGATAGTGTGATAGTTTTGTGCACGAAGTTGTTCCTGTTGAAACTCACTCGAAATTCTTCAAGCAGCTGCAACACCACTCTCCTTCGCTACGCTGTGAGCCTTGAGGAAGTCGGGGTTGTTCTCGAGCTCCTCCTTGATCTGTGAAGAGCGCAAGCGTCAGCATATCGTAGGGATTAGACATCCTAAAGAAAAAGGGGGAGGCAAGGCTAGGTAACGTACGATATCTAATCCGCCAACCAGTTCGCCATCGATCCAGAGCTGCGGGTATGTAGGCCAGTCCGCAAACTCCTTGAGCCCCTGTCGCACCTCGTCGTCGGCCAGAATGTTGAAGAAGCCGTACTTAACGCTCCGCTCGCGCAAGAGGCCGACTAGCTGTCGCGAGAACCCGCACTGCGGCGCGCTGGGCGTGCCCTTTATGAACAACATGACGGGCGCGGCCTTCACGAGCTCGCCCAGGCGTTTGAAGAGCTCCTCCTTGGCCTTCGCCGGGTCGGGCTCTGCCTCGACCTCCGCGGGCGCGGCCGGCTGTCCCGCGGCCCCGACACCTGCTGACGCGCCGTTTGTGGTCGCGGCCGCGCCGTTGACGTTCTTCGCATGCGTCTCGATCGCCGTCCGCACCTTCACGGCGCTGCTGCCGCTCACGGCCTCGAGGACCTGGTCGTTGCGCTGCAGCACGAGGTATGGCACGGCCGTCACGTCGTATGTGTCCGAGATGTCGCTCAGCTCTTCGGCGTTGATCGACACCCAGCTCGTCTCGTCGTTCGCGGGGTATTCGGCGGCCAGGGTCTTCAGCACAGTGGCCATCTGCGCACACGGTGCCGCCCAGGGCGCGTGGAAGGAGATTATGAGGAGGGTTGACGAGGACAGCGCGGCGACGTGCGATCGCCACTCGTCCTCGCTCGTGATCTCCTTTATCGTCGACATTGTGGCGGTTATAGTCGTCGCTGTGGTTGTGGCGGTATTACTGATGACAGCAGCGGAGAATCAGAGGGCGACCGGGGCGAGGAATAGGACAAGGAGTGCAACTTGGTAGTCTAGTATTGAATTTAATGCCGGGGAGAGTAGCGACGACGTCTGTAAATGTTCGAATGTTCCTACCCTTCTGTCTGCTTCTCCGATACAGGTGGTTTGCTAAGTACAGCGAGGGGCGTTCTGATCCAATGGAGGGGCACTTGATTACCACCCTTTTTCTAGGCCAAGGTAATCTTATCAATCAGTAATCAATCAATGCTGAGGGAAGATTGGGTGGCCATTGCGTCATTTCCTCTGATAGACACACGCCTCACGTGACTCCATTCGCCTGTACAACTATAACACCTTAGACTAAGACGGGACTGTGTACATGCAGGTATCTAACGACAAGTTTCTTTTAGAAGATTATTCCAGGCAACTTCGAACTCATACACTTTCTCTTCTTACATATGCTAAATACGAATGAATCCTTTCGGAAATTCTTTATTGTTACTCACGGACACTTTAGTGCGCGGCAGATGTGCGTCATTAACTGCGTGTTTAAGTCCTTAGGAGCGTAGTATAGACGTGAAAGAAAAGGAGTCGTTGTTCTTCATATCTTGACCTCGCTCATCCCTTCCCGCGGAAACTCAATAGCGATTCTAGAGCGCTCGTTAAAGTTTTTTTCTTTCCTTTTTCTTCCTTTTCCAGGCTATGAATAATATCACTTAAATACCCCTAAGTAGATAGGTAGCTGTCTATACTTTAAATCGTTATAGATGTCTTCTACATAGTTGTTTCCTATCCGAAGGTTTAGCTTTCTCGTTCCGAAGTTAGTAGTTGCATTATCCAGACTGACAATGGCCGCACGTCGGTTCTTTGATGGTCTTCACAGCTAAGGAGGGATAGTGTCATTGCTGTTTTACCATCAGGCCCTCGGTAGAACCGAGTCCTATCCACCCACCGACCCGGCCTAGGTATACAGAAGACCAGATATCCATAGCAATGAGTTCGTTTATATCCGACACAGGGCTTGTTATTGACTACGGTCACCAAGGACGCTAGGAGCTGGTCTCTAAGTTGAGTTGCTGGGATGTCTTCCTTGGGTATGGTAAATCTGCAATAAGGAGAGGACCGCGGGAAGGATGTATTGCTGGTACCTAAGAAGGCCTTCTTGCTGCGCGGTCAAGTAAACCATTGTACTAACTTGAACTGACCTAAGAACTATGAAAGTTAATCACGGCGAGAGGGTATTCTTTGACGCACGGTATCTACATAGCCCAGTAGGTAGGAATATACCGAAGGGCGTATTTACTCGTTCGCCCAGACCACAATAGCTGAGTCCACGTAGTCCGTGTTTATAAATCTGTCATACTGGAAGCTAGAAAGTTCGGTACCCGTACATATGTAGCCCACTAGATAATAGTTATATTTAAAATCGCGGGCCTCATAGTCGAGCCACCACCCATGATGCGCGTCTCGGGCACGAGTGCACCTATACTTATCGGAGCTGTCACAGCTTCCTTCGCATAGCCTGACCCGTAGGGTTAGATCTTGCAGGTTTGCCGACCACGGTGAATGATTATTTCCTCGCAATTCCCCTCTCATTGCTATGCTTGCCGCCGCTCGTATGCCGTAGTCTAATGCCTGTTCAACTACTGAGTACTGCATCTATTTGGGTACGGGCAATGACCGAAACCGAAGTGAAGTGTGTAGCATGGTGTATTAATGCCATTCACAACTTCCACTCCCCTGAATGCAGACGCTCCCTATACAGGCTGGCTTGTGCGAGGAGCCCGGTCTCCGTGCAAGGAATCCATAGCGTCCATAGCATCGTTACTGTCGTCCTCTGCGACCTCATCATCAAGAGCTCGACTCTCTGCTTCAGCAGCGAGCACTGCTTTCCGCCGTTGCCACCAGTCTTTCTCTATCTGGGTAGCCTGGTCGACGAGTGTCTCTTTCTCGAGCCACTCCTGCCGGTAGATCTCCTCAAGTTCTTTGCACTCCTCTCGTAATTCCTCGCCCTCTTTCGTGGCCCACTTGAGGTTTGCCACGCACAGTCTCCATAGGGAATCCATGTCCATGGCAAGTTCCCTACTCGTGAAGCCCTGCTGCTCCGTTAACGGAGTGAAGAAATCAGCGGTAATTTCGTCACTCGCGTCACCATCGTCAACGGCGTCGTCTTGGCCTGCTGCATGTGATTGTGGTGTCTTGATTATGATCTTGAGTTTGTTCCCCTTTTTCTCGCCTCCGTGGTGCTGCATTGACTTGGGCACCGGATCAGAAGGTCTTAAGGCTTCGGTCTCATGAACCGTTCGCATGTGCTTCGCCAACGCATCAGACCTCGTAAATGCGCGATCGCATTCTAGTAGAAAGAAGTGAGTACAGAGTCTTTATAGGATAGTGACCATACGTCAAATCGCCTTACCAGGAAGGTAGCAGTAGAAAGGTTTCTCGCGCGTGTGGCTTCGCATGTGCGCCTTCAAGGCGTAACCACTGGCGTGCGGCAAGCTCTTTCTCGAGCATCCAATCCACTCACAGGTATATTTCTTTTGGCGACTCTCGATATGATCGTTGTGTATATGTTCGACTAGTTTGTCCATGTTTCCTAAATCGCCAGCGCGACAGCCATCCCACGCACAGACCGTGACTTGTTCTTGGAATTCATCCTCGTCCAACTTGGCATTGATGGGCGAATTGGGCACATCGCCCGATGTGTCGGAGGAGATGTCACCATCATCAAGGTTGTGCTCTTGATCTGGTTCCGGTTCGGGCTCCGGATCTATATGCACGGAGGAGGATGCCCGAGATCCATCTCCAAGTTTCTGTCGTTTTGAAGGGGGCAGGGCGGGCTCGTCGATAGTGTTGGCATCTTCGTAGTCGTTCTCGACCTCCTCGGACTCGTCAGACGACAGCGAGCTTATCGCCGATGAGGAGTCCGACAGCAACACCATTGTGAGCGAACGGGGGTATTCGCGTGGTGACGGACAGCAAGATAGCAGGGTTCCGAGGGGGCGTGAGAGCGAGGGATGACGTGTTAGTACCTAAGGACCCCGTATGGGTCGATTTAGGTAGAAAGATTTCGTAGATCTGGAGACACGGGCGAGGATAATTGCTGCTTGCGACTAGGTGGTCTTGACGAGCGTGGACGATGCTAAGATGTGGTGAGGTACACCCGACGGCGAGGTGGTCTGGCTTAATTGGTTATTTCTGCGCCGCGTCGCGCGCACTGTCCGGCTCTGCTGTTTGGTTTTGAATTCCATCTTCAGGGCTCTCTCAGCCTCTGTAGGTGGGCTCGGCGCGTGGCAGGCTGGCAGGCTGGCAGGCTAGCAGGGGGCGAGGTGACGCACTACGGCGCATCCCCCCTAGTCCCTTACTGGTCTAGTGGCAGCCAGCACTACCTACTTGTACCTAGGCGGCAGCACCGGCCAACACCTTCTTAAGTACACATCACCGTCATCACCGTGGACCTGAGAGGGGCCCCTGGACAGTACAGCCTAGCACGGCGTACTGGGGGCCGATAAGCATTACTGTTCACTACCTAGGTACTAAGTTCAGCACCGGCGAATAGAGCACTCAAGCGAGCGGCCCTGCGTCCTTCGTAAGGTAATTAATTACGCAGCACACTACAGTAGACTAAGAGCTCAAATTAGGCATGCACTTGAAGAACAAGAACGACAAGATATCTAAATTTGTTGCTCTCTTCCAAGTTCGCGGGTCGGTAGGATAGCTATTTCACTGCGACTGAGGACCAAAAATATACCTCTTTTCTTCCTCCCTTCTCCTCTTCCCCCCCTTCCCCCCCTCCACCCTACCGCCGCTTCTCTTTTTTCTTCCACAATATCCGATCTGTTGAATTCCTTACTTCGCTCTGGAGCTGTCGCCGGGCCAGCTCTGACATCACCCCCACCCTCGGTACATCAACTCCATTTCTACGCTAAACGACTCCTCTGGCCCTCTACTCTTCTGTGTTCGACACAGTTCTCCCCAATACGAACAACCGCTTGCGATTGCTCAGCACTCTCCCCAACACCACTGCCCGAGATGGCTTCGCTCAATCTGTCCATCAATGGGCCCTCGATCAAGAGCAGCTACCAGGGGGTCATCAACGCCCCAGCACCGCCCGCCGGCAGCTCTTCTACCTACGGCCAATGGGTTCTGCTCTCTGTCCAAGCCCCTCTCGCCAGCGCTTTTCAGGATATCGGCAACAAGGAGAGTGTTGTCAAGGTCCAGTCAACCGGCGATGGCGACTTGGAGGACCTCATCGAGGATTTTAGCGAAGGAAGAATTCAATTCGCCTTCGTCAAGGTCAAAGACCCCAATACCGGTCTGCCCAAGTACGCTCTGATCGCGTGGGTTAGTCACATCCATCTCTCCCCGTCTGCTCCACTCTACAGATCAACTGACAGGCATACCTATATAGTGCGGCGAAGGTGTCCCTGAGAGGACAAAGGGCTACTTCACAAGTCATCTAAATGCCGTGTCCAAAGTTCTGCATGTGCGCTGACTATCCCTCCTCGATCCTCGCCTTTTAGCGGAGCTAACGTCATGTTAGGGCTATCATGTGCAGATCACCGCCCGCACCGCAACCGACCTCGAGCCTACCAACATCCTTAAGAAGGTCGCCGATGCTTCTGGCTCAAACTATACCGCCGGAGGCAGCGCGCCTGTCAGGGCTAAGGGACCACCACCTGCTCTTAAGTCTAAGCCTGTCTTTGCTGGTTCCTCGGGCGGCACTATTTCCTTTAATCCTATTATTGCAGCGCGCAATGCCAGTTTGAGGCAGAAGACGGGCGATGATGGCTGGGGCGACGATGCACCCCCGGTTTCTCGGAACGAAATCCAGAAAGTGCAATCGGCGTACAAGCCTACCAAGGTTAACATGGACGAATTGCGAAATCAAAAACAGGCGCCCTCTAGGTTCAACGGCGCAAGTACGACGGACGACAGGCCGAGTGACACCATTGGGGGC
This sequence comes from Xylaria acuta, assembly GCA_022495125.1. NCBI lineage: Eukaryota > Fungi > Ascomycota > Sordariomycetes > Xylariales > Xylariaceae > Xylaria > Xylaria acuta. The sequence continues at coordinate 212,717 of MU383128.1, read as the reverse complement.
GGCTACAAACCCGTCGGGAAAGTTGACATTGCTGCTATTCGGGCTGCCGCCAGGGAGAAAAAGGATGACAGGCCCGCTCCAGTGAAAGGTGCTTATGAGCCTGTGGGAAAGGTCGATATTGCTGCAATTCGTTCTAAAGCTCAAAAACCGCGTGAGCCTGAGCCTGAGGACGAGTATCAACCAAAATCACTAGCAGAGCGCAGCGCCGCATTCAATCGATCACAGCGTCTCACAGAGTTACCTAAGCCCAAAGTCGCGAAGAAGTTTTCAGGCGCATCTTCTTTCATGGGGACCAAGGCGCCTACACCCGGAGCGTTGGGTTTTGGTGGCCCGTCCCCGGCCGCTGCTACTGCTGCACCTGTCGGAACAGCCAGTCGAACCTTCGCCGACGAAGGTGGAAAGACGCCTGCTCAGATTTGGGCCGAGAAAAAGGCGCAACAAGGTGGCGTGTCCGCAAAGATCACACCGCCCGCCACCTCTCCTATTACAGCCCAAAGAAGTGGAAGTGGGTGGCAGAGTGGTTACAGCGGTAAATCATGGAAACCCATTGAGACCGGAGCATACGGACGCGGACTTCCCGGCCAAAAGACGGATGAAGCAATCACCAGCCAGGAAACGGCCGAAACACCATCTCCGGGAGTTGGTGCTATCAGGGATCAGTTCAATGAAGCACCGCCGCCTGTTCCTTCAGTGGCACGGCCCCGTGAGATCACTGCAGACGATGAGCAAGCACCGCCTCCACCACCTGCAGCTAGTCGTCCCTCGGATAGCGGTGTTGCTGGTGGTTTTGCATTGCCAGGCATGCCGCCTCGAGGAATACCAGCCGAAGAAGAGGAGCCTGAGCGGTCACCTTCTCCGATACGCATTGCATTGCCGGTTGCCCGAGAACCTGAACCCGAGATCGAGCCTGTCCAGGAACCCGCGCGATCGCTTCCTGTGCGCCCGATCGAACAGGAGGTCCCGAGCGAAAGGAATATCCTCCATGAAGAGGAAACTCACGATCCCCGAGCAGCCGCTATAGCCGTAGCAGAAGAGCAGTTCGGGCACGAACCAGTGACTCAAGCGCCGGTTGGCACGAGCGGGGGCAAGCGAGCCATTATTCAGTATGATTACGAAAAGGCTGAGGATAACGAGCTAGAGCTGCGTGAAGGCGAGTACGTGACTAACATTGACATGGTGGATGAGGATTGGTGGATGGGCACAAACTCTCAGGGCGAGACGGGCTTGTTCCCTAGCAACTACGTTGAACTTGTTGAGGACGAGCCTGCGGATGACGCTCATGGTGCTGCACCGCCGTCGCCTCCACCGGCGGCCATCTCAACACAACCCGCACCGGTTGCTGCACCGGCCCCAGAGCCTGCTGCAGAGGATGTAGGACATACTGCAACGGCCCAGTTCGACTATGAAGCTGCCGAAGACAATGGTGAGCCTCCTCGTCCCGAGTCGAAGTGCATATCTGCTAACAATTTTGATTTAGAGCTGAGCTTCCCCGAGGGTGCTAAGATCACTCATCTCGAGTTCCCCGACGAGGATTGGTGGTATGGCCATTACAAGGGAGAAATGGGTCTATTCCCGGCCAACTACGTGCAACTTGACCAATAAGTGCCCCAGTGGCACCCAACGAAGATGTAACATCTGTTTGGCAGCATAGCGAGTATTGGACGGAATGATGGCGTAGATAGACATGCTGGTAAGAAAAAGTAGAAACACTATCGAATTATTTGCGCAACGTTTACTATAATTAGCTCAGCCTTTCAAACGTAGTATATGCGGTTTTATGAACTAGATTTGACGTCAACACCATGGTGTTGGGGTTGATGGTAATTCGCAAGGTCGTGAGGAGAACTTCTGGTAGTGGTTGAGTATGTGTGCCCGTCTATAGATAGTGTGTGTGACTTTGGGGATGCGCTATATATGATCTGCAAAACCCCAGAACTTAATATCTTGGCAGGATTCAACATTCAGCCCTACGGTCCCGAATGTTCAACATCAATTATCAGACGCTACGTCTCGCATATTCACGCTTGCATTCTCTATCTCTCTTGCATCAAATCCTATGTGATCGAAAGCACGCCTTTGTGAAATATCGGCTCTCTGGCTGTCTTACGACACCTCATTTGTTCGTATTCAGTTGGCGAGCGTGTAAATTTCATGCAAGATGTAGGCTGGCGGACTAACGGGATACCAGTCGTAATTCTTTCGCAAGCATTTGTGGCTGAGCACGCATGTCTAATGGGTGTACACATGACACATGTGGTAACAAACGGGAATAACAAGTAGAAGGCGGGCTCCCTTCAAAGCACTGCGACGCACGAGGTAGCAGTATCTCTGTGCAAGGACGTGACATCAAGGTAGCATTTGAAGGTTCAGGGGGAATTTCCCGCAGGCCGTGACCGGTTTCAGGGTGTTGTTTGAGCTGTACAGTGAAATGGCGTGCAGGGACCCTGAAAGGACCCCTATTCTCCCTCTGCTGCTGTCTTGACCCAATGAGAACGATGACCTGCCCAGTGGGCTACAATCTCATTGGATGCATGTGCTGGCCCTGGATTCCCACCGTCCCATTGTGAAATAGCTGATGCTGAAACAGTTTTCAAAGGCGTAGATAGAATTTCACACGATCTGAGAGTAGTTCTATTTAGGTACGGTACTCTAGTATGTATTGTATTGCAAAAGCCAAGTTTACCCTTGCAAAGCAGCCCTGTGTACTCGGGCCGGTTTTACTAACATACATAGTAGTAGTAGCCAAACTAGCGAAAGCTGACAATGGATGTGGCAATCTTGCAGCGCAGCGCGGATATACCCTTCGATCCTTGGGGAAGTGGACCAGACCTAGACTGGCGCTTATAGTTTTAACGGGTAGCTGCCAATCGCCATCAGCGAGGCCGGCAAAGCGGCATCATAGTACCACAATGGGCAATAAGTGGGACTCACAACGCCAGCGCAGGCGGTGACCGAAGAATGCGAAAAATCGGCACCGCTACAAGAGTGAATGAGGTTGAATTGAATACTATTATTGCTTATTCTGGGGGTGTGGCTATCTAGATTCAAAACGAATCAATATGCGGGGCTACATTGAATGATATAAACTTGTACTGAGAGTTAAGAAACTCAGATAGAGGCACATCTATAACTGTGTACCATACCTACGCGGGAGCTGTTGTGCATGCTTGCTGGGTCAACTGACTGGTGGTTATTAATAACATTGAGCATGAACCCAGTACAGTACCTTACTTGGAATGTGCTGGCCGAGGCCACCCAGTCCGCTCCTAGGTGGGCAGCGTAGCGTACCTGAGGTACATAATATGTATGCTGTACAGTAGGTACTCGACGGCAAATCGCATCCGATATTGTGACCAGTGACCGCGTTCTGTACCACATGTGCCATGCAAACAACTACCAAACCCGGGTAGTCCCAATGTACTGCTAAGCAGGTACAGTAGCGTATCAATCCGTATGTAGCTCTTTGATTTCTGACCGGCAGCTTTGAGTGTTTAATTGAGCGTCACCCACCGCCACAACAACACTCAGGCAAGTTCCTTTCCATTCTCCCCAACTCAGCTTTGTACGGCCCTTTCGATCTTTCACTGTTGCTCACTGTTTCTCTCTTTCTTTCCGTCCACCCAAGGTTGTTCGATTCAGAACCAACAAGTCGGCCGCGAAAGTTGTACCCATATTGCGGTTCGTGTTTCTGCCCTCCCTGTATACCCGTAGTTCACGGCGCGTCGGCTCGGACTTCTCCCGCTGCCACCACTTGGCTCTCGCTAACGACCGCCGGTCATCATAGTCACAAGTCCTATTCCTCTTCCAATCCGAGCCAACATCGTCTTCTACCGTTACCTACACACATCATTATGTCGAGCCACGACTACTACAACCAAGGTCCGCCTCAGGGCTACCACGGCGGCTACCCTCAGCAGCCTCCCCAGGTATGTCGCCGCTCAGATCCCGTATTATCTCGCTGTCGGTCGCAAAGCCTATGAAATCCCTCCGCCAAGAGCTACCATGTGCCTCATCCCGCTCCCCCACAACACACGAACCGTGGGCCAAGCTTTTTCCAATTCCAATTCCAATTCCCGTCATCTAAACGTTCCGGGCTATTTGCGAGGCGACCCGGCGCTATGTATTAGACACTAAATGCAATCATCCTCTTCCACATATATACACGCCTCTGCCTTCATCACCACAATTAACTGTTTCCCTTAACAATGCCTTGTCTATTGTTACAGAGATGCCAGCGCAAACAACCGCGACTTGATTGCCTTCGCCCTGCTTTTCAAACCCAGTATGACAAAACACACCATGATTGACACGTTGTGACATTAGGCGTACGGCGGCCCACCACCTCAAGGCCAGTACTACGGTTCTCCCCCACCGATGCAGTACCAACAGCAACCTCCTCCCCGACAGTCTTCTGGCGGCGGTGATGGATGTTTCAAGGCTTGTATTGCCACTCTATGCTGCTGCTTCATCTGCGAGCAGGGTTGCGACTGCTGCATCGACTGCTGCGAATGCTGCTGCTAGATGGTCGGTATGACAATTTGACTTCGAGCGTGTCATTGGCGTGTATAATTGTGACAAGCTGTGGCAAGCTGCGGTATAAAGAGCAAGGAAAAACTTAAAATAAGCGGAACGGCCGCTCAAGAAGGATACAACTAAACATCGGGACCTCCTAGACTCCTGATTGTCGCGAGAGAGGATACTTCAGCCTTCACGGAAGCTTGTGCGTATAGCGGGATTGTTCTCACAATGTCATAAGCCTCGGCACGGTGTGGCCATCTCCTTGGTCATTTCGGAGATGGATATTCAGGGTTTAGTTTACAGAGAGGCGTAACACAGGGCATCAATTTGCCCATCGTTTGTCACTTGGGGTTTTCCTTTGGGAGAGGGAATCAACTTGGTCGGCCCTATTTTCTTAAAAATTGACATATGTCTTGTCCCTTTTTCTTTGTCTACTCCTGTAGGCTTTCTAAGTGTTCCTTGTAAGAAATACCAGGTTCCATCTCGAAAAATTCAAAGATATCAGGTAACACGCCGTAAGGCCTTCCGAAGCAGAGTTCCGATCTAGACTAGAAATCTCATGATGCAATATTTCCGGCGGAATGGGATATCTATCGCAATTGGCGGTTATATGGGGTCGTGGCTTCTGCTGCACTTCCACGACTTCACTAGCCTTCGTAGAGCAGAAATATGTACACATCTACGCAACAAATTCTAACGTCTCTTTTCTTCATAATTCCCCAATGCCGTTTCCGGGGCAGATATCTTTTTATTGGTATCTAAATCACTCTACCGCACCTTTCGGCGATCCGCCTCTGCGTTCTTGAAGGGAAACCCACTTGTCCGCTTATCCGCTCCCGTGCGCCGGCTAATGCGACTCTTCTCGCCGCCGAACAAGAGGCACCAGGTCCCGAAGGCCGCGAGGACGGTGCTGCCCAGGAAGCCCAGGAAATACCCCGACCTATCCGTCGCCGTGTACCGCGCCCAGTTGTGGAAGGCGCTGACGCCGTGGAAGAGCGTCGTCAAGAGAAGGACGGGGGCCGCGTACGGCGATGGGGCGTCTCGAGTGGCTTTGGTGCGGGTTAATTTAGAGACTATGTGAGAGCATCAAAGTTAGGAAGGAAAGAAAGCTCACGATCTGCAGCAGACCCAACGGGCACGCTCCCTGTCAACACGACTGTGACGAGCCCCAGGGCTAGCAGCGAGAGGCCCAGGCTCCGCGCAAGGTAGTACTCGAGGTCGCCGACTGTCCTGCCGGCTGCTTGGGGGTATTCGTCTCCAGGTAATGTCAGGAGGCCGATGACGGCTCGGGGTCCGACTTGTAACACCTTATGTTAGTCCAGAGCTCGTGAATGAGCTGGGCATGAGGAACCTGGGATACCCGGAGTACGAAAAGGTCGGAGATGGATGACGGGATGTAAACTCACTGATCAGTGGCGCGGCTTGGAGCGCGTTCCATCCACATGATGCGAAGCTGTATGCTGATACGGCCTTGTTTTGAGTTAGCTAAGATGTACATATACACGGATCTCCCTCTGTTAGAGGTGTATTGGGAAGTTGCGAATTGGCTTACATCCATCTTGGTCGACTGCCTCTGTTGGCTCTTCTGGTTGTGATGGGTTATGTGACTCGTTGTATTTCGACTCAATAATAGCTCGGTACATCGTAGATCGATAAGAATAAGTTTGTAAGAGTCGATTGACTTATAAAGGCACTCAAGGTGCTACTACCGTAGTGTAGACTACATCATACTCAAGAGATGCCACCACTACGTCATACCAGACGTTCCGAGTGATGCTCAATGGATTAGATGTGATTGGCAAATAGGAACACAGTGTATATGTCTCTAAAAATGGGCTGTACAGTACCGTATATACAGTAGGAGCTTCGTCATTCTTTGGGCGTGAAAACTGCATCTCCGTACAGTGTGCCAATCTAGTATCCGATCCACTACAAACACCCCGCCAGGCCAGCCTGACTTTACAAACAGCCGATCTCGCATTGGTCAAAAAGTCGCATTTTCAAAGGATATTTCTCATACAAATGCAACCACAGCGCATCTCGGACCTCCCAATATCTCCATACCGACGAGACATTTTTGGAGGCTCAGCACGCCTTTTACGAGAGGAAACTGCGTCTACAAATATCGCAAGTCCAGGTCGTATGCGGCATAATCTCCCCACCATCGAAATTTGAGAGAACCTTGGTAGTCAACCACCCGCAAGGGTCGCCAGTCGCCACTTCAATACACGAGACGCCCCGACAATCCATCAGCGCCTTTGGGCCGCTTCGCCTCGACAATCTCTCGCCCTCCCTACTTCGGCCTCCGCCCTGCCTGCCCCGACGCGCGCGCACCATGTCAGCCATCCTTTCCGCCGACGACCTCAACGACTTCATCTCGCCGGGCGTCGCATGCATCAAGCCGGTCGAGACGCTGCCCGCGCTTCCCGAGCAACCGGGAGAGAACGAGCTCGAGCACGAGGTGGTCCTCGACGGCCAGCAACCCACCGCAACGGCGGGGGGCGCGCCGGCACAGATCTCCTTGACCGACTGTCTGGCCTGCTCCGGCTGCGTGACCTCGGCCGAGGCCGTTCTCGTCAGCCTACAGAGCCACGACGAGCTCTTGAGCGTCCTAGATCAAGCCCCCGCACTACAGATAAGGCGCGATGGCGCAGACGGAGCATTTGAGGTCGAAGGGCTGGAGAACCCCGAAAGCAAGCTCTTCGTGGCCAGTATCTCGCCCCAGACACGCGCCAGTCTTGCCGCCGCCGCCGGACGGGGCGTAACTAAACGAGATGCCGGCCGGATGATCGCACAGTTATTGGCGGGCCGCGATGGGTTGAGGGCGGGCGGGAAATGGAACAACCCATTCACGTGGGTAGCAGACACGAACGCGGCCCGGGCAGCCTGTCTGGTGCTGGGCGCCGAGGAGGCCAGTGGCGGTCGCAAGGTCGCAAGGCCGATCTTGTCGTCAAGTTGTCCAGGTTGGGTGTGCTATGCCGAGAAGACACACCCCTATGTCTTGCCCCATATCTCCAAAGTTAAGTCGCCGCAAGCATTAATGGGCACGCTGCTCAAGACGAGCTTAAGTCGAACTCTAGGCATATCTCCGGATCGGATATGGCACCTTGCCGTGATGCCGTGCTTCGACAAAAAATTGGAGGCTAGCCGCGAAGAATTAACAGACTCGGTCTGGAATGGAAATGGCCAGCCGGGCAGGGGAGTTCGTGATGTAGATTGCGTTATCACAAGCAAGGAGATTCTAATGTTGACAGAGTCAAGAGGCATTGATTTCTTTAGTCTACCCAAAGAATCAATTCCAACCTTGTCACGCATTCCCTTCCCCGATTCTACTATACAGGAGTTTCTTTTCCCGTCCCATCAGGGCGGCCGGCCAGATGTCGCTGCTGGCACGTCAGGGGGGAATCTATACTACACGCTTCAATACATTGCGTCTCAGCATCCAGGATCACGAATTGAAACAACCCGCGGCAGGAATGTGGATGTTGCCGAATTTTCAGTAATATCGGTATCCGGCGACACACTATTCAGGGCCGCCCGATACTATGGATTTCGAAACATTCAGAACTTAGTTCGGAAACTCAAGCCGGCGCGGCCATCACGCATGCCCGGCGCGAGGGCTGTTGGGGCAACCAGAAAGGCTGCGGGCAAATCAGCTGGCCCGGGTTATGACTATGTTGAAGTCATGGCTTGTCCTGGCGGGTGTACTAATGGCGGGGGTCAAATCAAAGTCGATGACCCTCTGGTTATCGAACGCAAAGGGGCGGGGTTTCAGCCAGGCCCCCAAGAGCAGAGAGAGTGGCTCGCTGGAGTAGACGAGGCCTATTTCTCGGCCGAAGAAAACGAGTCGGAAATTGGCGAGGGCACTAAGAAGACCGGAGGGGTAAGAGGTGACCTGATTGGCGATATTTCTCCAACATATATTCGAGATACCCTGGCGCACTGGAGTAGTATAACTGGCATAGACATAGATAGGCTAGTGTCGACTAGCTACCGCGAGGTCATTAGTGATGTGGGTAAGAGCAAAACGAACGATACCGAACGAGTTGTTCAGCTCGCTAGCAAGATCGGTGGCGGTTGGTAGTCGGCATTGCCTAAAAGATAGACCTTCAATTAAAAAAAGTTCAAGAAGCTTTGGCGCCACGTTTGGCGAAACCTCTGCTATTCCCATCGGGACCTCTTGGCGATCGAATGACTTGGTCCTCGTCCCGTGGTGTAGATCGGCCGGAGATAGGTGTACCTCCACCCCTCCTCTCCAGCGGAAAACCAGGTTTCGGTGAGTAGCTTGGGTCGTATAGTTCTCGTGTATTCGGCCCCGACTGGCTTCCTGGCCGCTGCCCGTTACCGCTATCGCCTCGACTATCATTATGTCGGTGCCCGCCACGCCCCCTACCGCGGCCCCGCGAACCGCGCCCGTCAGCTGATGGTCTCGGTGGTGTCGCATTTCCCGGTGTAGATGTTCCGGACGAAGGATTCGATCCGTTCCCCGAGCCCGACGCGGTAGGGGCTGTGCCGAAGATCTTAGCCCTGACTTCCTCATACCGGCGCTGCTTCTCCTCGCGCTCGCGCTGCTGCTTTGCGCGGATCTCCTCGGGAGTCAGCTGGGTCTTGTTCTTCTCCTCGTCCGAGCCCTCGTCCTCCACCCTGAGCTGCGAAAGCGCGCCGGTGAGGGGGTCCCGCTTCGTGATGATCTTGGGCGCGGGTTTGCGGCTCAAAACCTTGACGGCCGGCTTGAATTCGGTCGCGAGAGGAGGCTCGGAGCGCGCCGCGAGAAAGTGGAAGGGCTCTGGAGGCGCCTCGCTGCATGCAGAGAGAACGGTTTGTTAGCCCGTTCGGGTCCGAAGAACGGTGAAAGCGCCCCCCGCGGTTCGTTTCTCGATCGAATACTTACGCGGATTGCCAAAGTTTTTTGTTCGATTCGGCGTGTTGTGCCAGACGTTGCGCTTTGGTCATCTGCCCTTGCGACTCTACGTCTGGCTCTGGCTCCAGGTCCGCCGCCGTCGCCTGGTCGGCCTTGACTTGCCAGTCGTCGTCGTCCCAGGCGTCAGGGACTACTGTCCTTTTCCCGGCCATAGCTTCTATCTTTGCGATTTGGGCGAGCAATGTGTTAAAATATAAGGTTAAGCCGGGCCTGGATACAAGATGCTTGTATTGTTGATTGTGACGCGTGGTTACGGCCCAGACCTTAGAGTGGTTAGGAATATGACAAGAAAGAAGAGCGAGCTTGAAAGAGGTACATATGTAGACTGGTTGTGTCGTGTCTGCTATGTACTTCTCACTGAGGTAGTTCAGTTTCCCGATTTATTAGTTGAGGTGAGACGGCCGACCAATGGTGGGGTTTGCGGCTCACCTCAGGTGTCCGGAGTCCAATCAGCAGCGTCGGCATAGTGGGTCACCACCCCTCGTGCTAGCAAACGGCGTCAGGTACATTAAGTACGGGTACTACCACCTCCGTCCACCTGAATGTCGGAAGGTAGGTTGCAGTAAAGATACCTCATTGCCTCCCCCCTTTTTTCTACCTACTGTACATGTAAGTGGGCAATCACATGCCCGTTCTCATCGAGTGATTCAACTTTTCGCCGTATAGGCAGAGCATTTTCTAGTTCTAAGTCGTGTAAGTCCTTGCCAATCATCCACCGTGAAACATGGCTTTGATTGAACATTACTCCAGCACCAGCATCGCTTTTATACAGTCATTAAGCCTCTGCTAAGAGAACCCGATCTCATCATGCAACACACTCCAAACTCGTCTCAGCAATTCGCCCCGCGTGGGCCTGGGCCTCTTTACACTCCGACTCGGTCTTTCAACGAGACAGTCCAAACCCCAGATGCCCAAGGCATAGACTGGGCGGAGAAGCAGGCCAAGGAACATGAGGTGGCGAAGAGTCGGCTTTCCGATCACAAATTTAATATAAGTAAGATTTCCCCTCACTTTATCGTTCCTGCCCCGTCTTGACGACGAGACGGACACGATATGGTTTAGGCGACCATGGTTCTTAACGATGAGGCGCAATTCCAGGAGATTACGCGGACCCTCTCTTACCTCGACAGCAATCCGCTTCTCATTACTATCCTAGAGGGGTTACAGCCGAGACGGAGAAACACTTACTGGATCTCATTTCAAGGATCAAGGCGGAAAACCCTTAAAGTTCCCTAATTAGCTCGGGTGTACGAATTATGTCCGGCACGAGATGCGGTTTGCGAGGTTAACTTGAACTGCGGTTCTCAAGTACCATGTATAATCAAGTCCTTGTAGACCTCAAAGCACTTTTTCAATCCATGTTTCAAAGCCTCATTCACGCCTGGTAGAGGCGGCACAGGTTGTTCGGCGTTTCTTGTCGTTTTAAGGTCCTATGAACTAGCCGTGATAGCTTGACTCGCCAATCAATCTACAGCAGTTGTTTGAAAACGACAACAAGGTTGAGCATTCATTTGGACATTGACCTGGAGAAAACTCGATACTATTCAGCCAATGTACTGGCAGGCCTTTTCGTCGACCTCAGCATATGATCCTCTAGTGCGATGCCGCTAACTACCCAAGGTATATTCATACAATAAATCGACTAAAGGTCCCCATGCTGTTCGACGGGCCCGCATACAAGCATCTATGAAGAGGTACAGGATTATCATGAGATGATAGTAAGTACCTTAGTTAGGTATATTCCGTTAAAGCTGCAGAAAGGCTTTAGGGTAGGTACCTGATGTGATCGTGGGCAAAGGTGAATAATATAAGGTCTGTGGTAACGCTCGTCTGGACCTTGAACTATTCAGCGTATGATGCCCTTCAAGGTCCATGCATACAATCAAACTGTTGTCGTACTTATAAAAGACCAAAGTGGTGTAACCTTGTCTCGTTTCATTTAAATTTCGCCATGCCGTCGATCACTAGCAAACTCTAGAGCACCACAACCCGCAACGAGCAGTGTAAGAATGTCACTCTCTTCAGATACTGAACTTAACGTATGTCTTAGGTATTTGTTGTTGCACGAGGGGCTTCAAAGCGCCTTCGTAGGCTATGCCGGCTATAGAAAGCTCTTTGCTCTGCTGTGCATTCCCAAGTATTGTGGCAATCTTATATAGTCAATTATTCCTAAAAGTTCAACCGCGAATCTAATCACAATGCTGGGTGTAGAATATGTTGCCTATAGCCTACACAGCAGCTCGCGAACAACGTACATACAACCTAAGCGACTTAAAGGAAACCCATGATATTTAAAACTATCAACATCTATGTTGCTCATAAAATAATACAACCAAATAAAATTAATATCCGACCGATCAAACCTACAGGCCGTGGAGGCAGCCATAGTCATGCCACGTAGATTACACACGAATTTATAACCATGGGCAGACTCCAAGTATCTAGCGAGAAGCTTTAGTTGTGTACTCTATAAATTCAACAATATCTCAACTATCCTAGCAGTTTTATCTAGTACAATTCTATGATAAGTTCTGAGTGATTGTACACTACCTTAAGAACGAAAGCCCGTCGCATTGTTTCTAGTAAGGACGCTAAGGTATGTAACACATATGGCGAACAACTAAGGTTGTCTTTGTAAACCTTACTTAAGTGGCGCCATATATCAAACTGTCTGTCTCTTCCTTGACGTACATGTACCAGCTTCACACGCGACTGCCCTCCTCCCAGTCTCTCTTCTCATCCCAAATCTCCCCTAAATTTACTCGGTACTCACCACCCACCCACCCATAGCTTGCCCCGAAGCTGAGATTCTGGTCTCTTGACTCAACCGCACCTTCAGTTCACACAACTAATTTGCCGTGCACCTTTTACCTTCTCATTTACTCTTCCCAAATTCCCAGCTGTTGAATTAACCCCACCATCATTTACCATTGAACGCCCATAATACACAACCATTCCTCAAGCACGATAGCCACACGCACACTCCACTCGCCACGGCGCTGGGGCATCTTCATCTCCAAAGCCACTTGGCGTCCACCGTGCACCTGCTTGAATTACCAACACCGGTGGTGGGTTTGGGTGCTAGCAACATCAAGATATTGTTGGCCACCAGGTACGTTGATCGCCTCGAATCTGCCTCTACCCACCTTTCACCATCAAGACCACTCCAAAGCTTTAGTAATCAGAAACGTCACGGCTCACTGATATAGCTGGCAACCACACGCGTGGTCTTATTTACCGACCTACCTACTTGCCCTATTGGGTAGTGACACAAGTCTTGACTATTCCCTGCTTCCTAGTTTCCAACATCTCCCTGCGTCCACCGCATACACAATAAATCACAATACCTGGAAATCTTACGTCACCAAGCGAACACGATGTCTGCTCCTTCTACACCCCAGAAACAAGTTCAGCTCACCAAGCTGGAGCAGCTACCAACACCGCCATTCACAGTCGTTGCCCGAAAGGAAACTGCTGGCATAGCCACTCACGAACATCATGGGTCTGGCCCACATGTTCGTCGCCTCACATATGATGCACATGTCACCCAGAAGATCAAAAATGAGGATGAGAGCTCAGATCCTACCTTGTGTGATGATAGCATGAAACAATGTCGCGGCGCTCAATTTCCACCTGGGCTTACCCAGACTCAAGATGATCAAGTGCGGCCCAAGCAGGAGATTGAGGAGCAAGTCGCGCAGCTGCAGCTTCAAAACCAGGAGATTGAAGAAAAATTGCCCAGTCCACGACGAAACCAGGGCAAACCGGAAGAAGTGCAGGACCAGCAAGCGGCGGTTACGCAGAAATCCGAAGGTAAAGTGCAGCAGCTGGATAAGGACGGCCAGCCCAAAAGCGAAGTCACGCGTTGGCTTTACGGTTCGGCAACCCCGGAGCAGCGTCGTCAACGCTTCCATAGCCTCTTACATGCGACGGTAAGTAATTCTCGGAACCATTTTCTTCTTGTTTTAGCAACTTTCAGAGCACGAGATTTCCTTTCTGGGACAGGAGGCTGTCTGGACGCTTCTGAAACCCTCACAAACCGCACTCCAAATGGCGATAACTGACCTTGAGTGTTGCAGTGGCCCTCGAATGACGAGTTCAGTAAGTAACCCCTACCTCTTGTCCTCTCATTATTCTGTGTTTTATTCTAGCCACAGCTTCTACCCCAATTTAAATTGAATAACTGACTCTTCCGCTCCAGATGCGGCTCGCCATCCTCTCTATAACCCCGAGGAAGACGGCCCATACGAGTTCTTCCTGAATCAAATCTGGGACGGGCATTGCCCATACGACGATGATGATTACAACCCGTTTACAGATCCATCGAAAAGCACCGAGGTTTGGCAGCCTAAGATTGGCGAAGAGGGCATTGAAGATGAGAAAGACCTTCGTATGGTGCTGAAAGCTCGCCAGGAGCACCGGGCTCGGTCCGAGGCTTTGAAGAAGCGTAAAGCAGATGCTGTTAACGCCCAATTGCGTGCTGGCGTCAAGTATGCTGATATCGACATGCTTCAAGTATTTTTGGGTCCCGAAATCGAGTCAGGTGACTCCGATTCTGATTGTGAGTCTCATTCCGACTACGACAAAGAAGAAGGCGGAAAGAAATCTGAGCCTCCAATTCAGATGGGAGCACCTTCCACCAGCACGGATTCCCCGTTCCCGGGGAAACCGATTCTCCAACCTACAATCACAGCTAAGGGAATCAGAGTGTTCGGTGGCCAAGAACCAAGTAGTGGCCGTGGCCGGCCCAAAGGAAGCAAGAATAAGAAGGGGCGTAAGTCCAACAAGCGAAGGCGAGGCCCAAATGATAACCCTGACGGCACCTATAAATACGACAGTAACTCTGAAGATGAGCAGCCAATTTACAGGAAAGCCAAAAGGGGGAAAGTTGCTGTTGGAAAGGCTGTCGACGGCGATCTGGTGTGGCAAGCACAGACACGCGCTGCGGCTCGACGTGACCAGAACGTAGGTATGGACGGCACTTACCAGAACGACGACAACGAAAACTCTACAGGGGCTGCCTTCAGAACGGACTAGTCATCTGATTCGAGTGATAGTACTGGCGGCTCTACCGTAGAGAACGATTCCGCAGAGAGCAACGAGGGCAACAGACTAAAGAAGATGGGTGGCCTGTTGTCTCGTCTTGCCTCCTTTATATCTGTAGTTGGCAAGGGAGCTCGATATTAGTCGTCGGCATTGAACGAGCTCAGCGCCTGAAACACCCCTCCGATCTGGATAAGAATGGGCGATCTCGCTTCTCGATCAAGCTTGCAAAATCTTGCCGTCTTTGTTAAGTTTGAGCTTGACCCTCTTACTACGTTTCGCCGTTATCGTTTGCCCTTTCTCGATGCATTCTACTACTATTTCGTTCGATACGCCCTCGCATACAACCAAGAGCAATTTAAGCAGAGGAGACGTTGGTGTATGACTTGTATGTATGACAACCACGACTTCTTCAGCTAGGACTCACCGTGGCTAGTGACTGCTTGGAAGGGTCGACATGTTTTGTAAGTCTAATATGTCAGACGCCCTTGATAGATAGTGGCAAGACTCGGATCACGTAGCCTAGACATCTTCCATAGCAAATCGAGGATGCTACTTATAACCCCGCTATTATCTCGTAAATGTTTACAATATGTTTAAACCCAAAGTGACAATGTCGGACTATCTGGCCATGTTTTTTGGGGGAGGGGTTTATGGATCGGGATATAACCCGATGCCTCACAGCTGATATTGACGTGAAAGTACCATCTATTGGATTCATGTACCACCAGGCTTTATCAGTGTCGCGAGAAGCGTCTATTCAATTCCATTATTTCGGAAGTATTGGACTGTGTATATTTCAATCTTCGCACAAGTAGTTGCTTATTGGTCACGAGCCCTGCATCTTCAACCCGACCACCGAGGAATCCTGTTGTGCATATGCGGTACACCCATAATAGCAGGATCACATTTACGTAGTCCGCGTGGTTCACCAAGTTGATGAAGGGCTTGTTGTCGGCCGTGGTACCAACTTGGTGGGTTCAGCATTCTGACTCAGCTCATTGTATGGATCTACAGGCAAATCTACCACTGCGGGCGGATGTGCGACCGGATGAACTAGTCAGACAGGCAGTTTCCCGCACCTTCTCCTGTATTCTTGATGCTTCTCGTGAACTCCCTGGGAGCCAGATCCATGGCAGGGAAACGGGCACAGAAGATATAAATTGGGAGTTCAAGGAAATATTTATCAGGTGCAGGATACATAATACTACTCATTACAAACACTCTGGGTTTCAGGTGAACTATCTTGAAAGTTCCATGATCGTGGTCTTGGCGAAACAACGACTATCCCGATAGATAATACCTACTGTACCTTTATCTGTGTACTGCGGTGGACGGTGCGTCAGCGGGCCCCCTTCTCGAATATACGAGCTTCGTTGCTATTCTCGTCATCTCCTGGTCTGTTTGCCATTAATCGCCACCATGCCCGAGAGAACCGCATCCTGTCTCTGTGGCGGTGTCAAGGCTGAGATGCATGGCGAACCGTTCAGGAAGAACCTCTGCCATTGCTCGTCGTGCCAGAAGTTCACGGGCGCACCCTTCGGTTCGTTCGCCGCCTATAAGGTCGAGGTACGTACTGCCGTCCTGCACCCGCCCTCGCCCTCGCCCTCGCCCTCTCCGGGTCGGTCTGTTACTCGCGTGTCTGGGTAACCCGCACCTGATGCACTGACCACGTCGTTGTCCCGAGCCCCTCTCTCACACTCACCCAAAAGAATAAGGTACGGGAGCTAATATAGGCAATAACAGCAAGTCACGTTCACAGAGTCCGAACCCTCTGTGCTGAAGACGTATGACGATACAAGCCCGGAGTCGGGTGAGGTGCTCAAACGGTCCTTCTGCGGGAAGTGCGGCAGCCCTGTTAGAATTCAACCGGCAAGCAGGCTCGACGTCCTCGTCGTGCCCGTCGGCATCATCGACGGCGACAAGGCCGCCTTCAAGCCCGAGCTGGAATATTACTGCAAAGGCAAGGCCGATTGGGTCGGCGCCATCGGGGATACCAAGACGTTTGAGACCGCGCCACCGAGGTAACCGCCTGCCTGCCAACCAGTGATCTCAAATGGTGCTGCAATGCGCCGGTCGATTGCACGGGACGTTGTGTTGAGGGGCGAGCTGGGGAAGATGAAAGCGTTTGTGTCAGAAAAATGTTGGGTGTATTATTGTTGACCGGAGATGGAACTCGGTGTGATCGGGTTAGAGTTAAATAGGATGGTTGGTGGCTTAACTGCGAGGTGCCTAGTCGCGGCGAGGTCCGGGCATGTATCTAAATTGCTTACTGGATTAAGTGCCTATCTAGATACCGAATATGCATACGCCCTTATTCGGCATGTCACCCAAAGTCTACAGTATCTACTCATCTGCTAGAGTTGCGTTTCATTACTGTACCGGCCCGGGAGGCAAAGTCAAAAAGCTAAAACAAGCCCGTTTTGTCAACTCAGGATCATTGTCCGCGCGTCATTGGCAGTAGACCTACAGCTGTATTCGGTCCGCGTTGTTGCTTTGCAGGGCTCACTGCCCATACAGCCACGTACGCTACGATCGAAGCATCCCTCTGACTGAACTCCCGAGCAAAAAGCCCGGGGGTCATTTTTGGAGATCGGCTCTGGAATCCGTAAGAAGGGCTGCAGGTAACGTCGACTTACGGGAGTGGGGGGGGGATAAGTACTGTAAGCCGCTAGGTTTACGGTGATGCCGTATATAGAGCCGACGTTGGGGGTTATGAGGTGGTGGCTTTCAGGTAGGATCAGGCTTAGATGCGGTTCGTTCTAGTTTTCTAGTTTCCTCTCCCAAGTGCTTTTATTTTTACCCAAATCCTGTGGCTACACGGTAGTCCGTTAGGATGAAAATTCGACAACAGAGAGGTACACTGCTGGGACGGGATGGGATGCGTCAGCGCGGGAGGCGCCATTGGCACATCAGACTGGATGAGTCTGGCCGGAGGCTGCTCGGGTTGTCATGACCACATGGCAACAAGGGTCTGCAATAAAGTACAATGCTATAACTTGACCCCCGGCGGGATATTTCCGAAGAGGCTGAAGCAGTCCTCTCAGTACTACTTAGGTACCAGACAACACGTCGCATTGATCCTATATAGCCACTGGGGTTGCTAGTTATACCGTCCTCGCGATGGAGATAGGTGCCCGTCCACCCGTTAGGATTGGATGACTGGCTGGCCAACGGGCTGAGGCCGGAATGGTGCGTTGTGACGTTGTCACTGTCACTGTCACTGTCACCGTCACCCTTCGAGGTGGTCTCGTTACAACGCATGCAGATTATGTCTTATCAGCAGAAACGACTGTCCAAAATAGGCGACCTGCCTCTTGGGAGACACGGCTACCAAGATATGCCGTGCTTCCCTGGCGTGTCAAACTGCTCTGTCCACTTGCTACCTTCGCTGATGGCAGGCGGACTCGATTCCTAGGTAATGCAATGCCAGATCCGAAGTTTGCATATGCCGTACCTTGGCAGCCCGCAGACCTGGAATTTGCGTTTTGGAGGCGAGATGCGGAGAGCGAAACGGAGAGCAACTATATTTAAAACTTACAGTTACACCCGCGTTGAAACATGCCTATCTTCTGTTGGGAGGCGGGTACCCGGATAGGCATGTTCAGCTCTTGGGTGGCACAAAGCGAGCCTGGGTCGTAATATTGCACCCGATTAACTATACTGTGCTGGCAACTGTTTTTTCCTCTTCTCCGGATTGGTAAGGGATTAGGTATCATCTACGGCATATACATATACATGCACATACATACATCCCTAGCCAGGTCAGACTACCTAATTTCGCATTTTCAACCCCAATCTGGCCGGCGTGGCGTTTCTTTGCGCGCCCGCCAACATTCCTCTGTCCGGTCCGTGGTACGATGGTGATGGGAATGGCGGCACCGACTTCTGGCGTATACCTGCTTTTAGTCATCGACTCATCTCCCAAGGCTCCATGCACCAAATATGGTTGGTTACCTAAGAGCTTCTAGTCTAATAATACCATTTTTCGACCTTGCAGATACGATACCTTCCCGTATCTTGTCCAACTTAAGCTCACTCCTTTACAAATCCATCGTCAGACAACATGTGATTGTGGTTCGGCGATCGCCTCTTGTACCGCACTAATTATATTAGTTGCTCGCTTTCTCTCTTCTCTACCCGGTACGACTGGTACGGTGGGACTTGCTGAACGAAGCGGTAGCCGTTTCTGTCAGCGACATTACTGGTACTTTATAACCCTAGGTATACATTGGATTCTGCTGTCACCCGGTACAGGAACAACACTAGAGACATATTGTTCTTGGTCATCTCTTTGGAAGCATATATTCTCGGCACACTCTTTCGCCCTTTTCGGACATCTCTTCCAGTATGATATTGGGACTGGCAATCTCCCTAGTTTGGCTTCGCAAACCTCTGCAGATTCACTGTTGGGCGGTAAATTTAGTTATGCCTATTTGGCTCCAAGTGCCTACAGCAAAGGCACGTTGACGGCGGCGAGACGTGTGTAAGGTATGCAGAATATCACATCATCAGTGCATGTTGCAATACTCATCACGACCCCAGCTAGCTTCTTGAAACCCCATACCATTCGTCAACCCGCGATTGACTACATACTTACGTAGATTCTTGCGGTCAGCCTCCTTTTAGGCCTGGCGTCTGAACTTGTAATCTCTCCCGGCTACAAGGCAATATTGGGGCCCCACGACTCTACCGGATGTATATACATATCAGAGATTGGCTACTCTGTACCGATCCTGTTTTGAGCTTCACCTACTTACATCTTTTGTATGTCACCCCTGTGGTCCCCTTGCGCAGCATATGCGCGATGATATCGTCTGGCGTCGGATCCTCCAAGACCATGTTCCAAGCTTGGTAAAGAAACTGTCGGTCTGGAGCTGACTGTGTCTCGTCTCTGGCTCGAAGAGCGCCAGTCGCCCCTTCTTACCCCATCAAGCATTCCCGATCTTCATATCTCTTGATCCCCACCAACCTCTCTCAATAGCAGATCATTCGTCCGCCCATAAGGAGAAGGGGCTCCTGTGATGATTGGTATTAGGTACGATTATTAGGTATTCGCTCTTGGTTGCGTAATGGTCAATCAGACTCAACAGGGCTCGAAGCCGATGAAGAACGAGCGAGCCAGACCAATAGATCGGTGACAAGGCCCTTGAGAGTAGTTGTCCGGAACCGGAAACAAACACCGCTGCTGGCTGTCTTGTTGTCAATTGTTAGGAATAGAGTTGTACTTAATAGTACCTAACCATTTGGAGAGGTTAGCTTTTGACGAAGTGTACATATGATCCCGTCTCATTGTGCACCATTCAATTGGTTCCACGCACCACTATACCAGACCGCTAGGGGCGCCGAGAGCCCCTCAGCCTCTAGGGTACCTAGCTGACGGGCTCTACCTTAGCGGTTGAAGCTACCTGGGTAGGTATTTACTTAGGTACTTATTACTGGACTCGGGGCCCTGATCCAACCCAAATACCTACAGAATACCTCACCTATAAGGTACCTATACCTAAGTACTTGCCCAGGGAGCAACATTGCAATCCAGTTGGACTACCTAAGTATGTCCTACCTTGCTTAGGTCCAGCCGTATCTCGACAAACTTCTACAGTAGGTAGGTACAGTAGAATAGTCCAGCGGTAGCTCGTCGCAAGGTCCCGTTTCGATTTTCGATTGGTGAAGAAGAGAGGCCATGCTGGTCGTGGACCCTTTCCTGCCATCGCGACGTCAAGGAATCACATGTCCCTTTTCTTTTCATTCGACTTGATCTATCGTCTCCCATTTAACACCAGACAATCACCATTCCCTGTGGCCAAACAATCACCATTTAAGCTTATTACCTTACTACACTATCTCTGAGGCCACTCGCCATCTCCACTCGCCTACGCCAGCAACCTACCAACCTACCTAGGTACCTAGCTCTTATTAAAACCTACCTGGCTCTTGGACTCATAACGAAGCGAGCAATTACCGTCTTCAACCTTTCTGGCGGAGCCTCGAATGCTGGCAAGCTACTTGACACTATAGCTGATTTGAGCGTCCCCCTCATCTCCCCTCCGCCTCTGCTCTGATCTGCGTGGCTACCACATCACACCTCACTACCTATCTAAGACCTGGAGGTACCTAACTGAGGCTAGTAGCTGCTGTACCTACACCTCATACAGGTACTTACATATCTACCTAAGTACCTAAGGTGCCTACCTACCTAAGTAGGTATTATTAGTTACCCCCCCTACCCATCCCGGCATCCCGATACACTTTCTGGCTTCTGGGACTACCTACCTACCCGGTGGTAGGTACCCAACTAAAACTACCTACTTTACCTCTTACTTACCACATACCTAACCTAACCTGCCAGCACCGCTGTCGCCAGCACTATCTCTTCCCTAACCAACCCCGCTACCCCATCCGATCTTCTCCGCCAAACAAAACTCAATCCCTCGCTCGACTTGCATACCTATCTTGATTTTGACAGGAACAACAACCAACTTCAGTATTCGACGATACCAAGCACGAGCACGCTTCTCACGCCACCAAGTCACCGCGCGCTGGCGTGGGTGGAATATCTTGAAGGTTACTACCGGACATTGACCATGGCGGCTTCAGAGGGAGGCTTCGACCTGCTGAGGCGGGCGACACAGGCCATGATGTCAAAGTAAGTTTGAAGTGATTCATCTCTCTCATTACCCCTCCATACCTCTGCACCGATCTCCGGTCCCTTGTGCCTTGCCTTGCCACAGTCGCATCTGAACTTGCAATGCGTGGGTTCTGCCCTGCCTGCGTACCGCCTTAGCCTGTTCGTCACACACCTTTTCTATTTTGTTTTGCTGTGCACCGGGCACTGGTCACCTCGAGCCACAGCGTTGCATTCGCGTTGCGTGCACAGGCACATACACAGGTACCAGCACAAAAGCACAAGCACAAGCTTGGGATCCCTTCGCGTCTCTTCCATTTAGCCATTAAACCATTCCACTTTGGTTGTCGATGAGACCCTGGTCATCCTAGTTCGTTACCTTGGAATTTTTCTCTGGGCTTGGACCGTGGCGACGAGGGGGGCCGGTCCTCTTGCCCGTTAGGACCCTAATTACCGAGAAGAGGAAGCCGGCGCAAACACGCAATGCAGAGACACCAAGTTCTTTTTGGCAGCACTCTGTGGCTCATCATTCCGAGTCAAGAAAGAGTCAAGATCAAGGCGGCGGGTAGCAGCTCGCCACGACCGTGGCCCAGCAACATGGAGCATGGGGCGCCTAGCGACAAGATCAATATTGTACCCTCTTTTCCCAGTCTGGCTTCGTCGGCGCTCAGCAATCGACGGCTTCCCTGCTTAGCGTGTCCTTGGCCTCGCGATACCCTAAGTCATGACGATGGCTTCGCTACATGAAAGCAGGCTTAGTCCGTTTCACCGCCAAAAAGCTAGCACTTGTCGCCCAGAGAGCTGCATGGTCATGACCGCTGCTTGTGCTGGTCAGACGTGGCTCGGCGTGCTGCTCCTACTTGCCGTAAGGCAATGCTTTTCGGCAGGTATCTCGATGTCGAGGCCTGACTCGCCAGAACCCGGACCGAAAAGCAGCCCAATGGGCTGGGTTGATTTCACAACCACCCCACCCTCGGGTTGATCGATACCAGCTCCCAAAGCAGCTCCAAAAGCACCCTGGCGCCCCACCACACTCCCTCCGGCCACATGGCGTCGTGGTTGTGCCATGGGTACTACCGGGTCCCTTCTGGATGAAGGGACATGGGGGCCCGCGCAACAAATAATCGCTCGCTCGCGAAATCTCTGGCTTCTTTGCAGATCCTACAGCTTTCCATGTGCCTCAGCATGTTTCGCATTGAATGTTTGTGATTGCAAATGTTCATCTGTTGTGAGCGGTGCAGTTGGGATATGACCTGCTCCGCGATGCCCATGCCAACTCCGTTCATCCTGAAGTCCCTGACATCCGAAACATGACTCTGCCATTGTACCTATTTTTCTGACGATTCCTATTGTTCTTTTTCTTCTTCTCTCCTTCTGTCTTGCCATCCCACTATAGAACCACTCCGAATACCCTGCCGTTGCCGTCACCTCACTTCATCATGGTTGAGATTAACAGTCTGCGCAGGGCTTCGCCGACAGATGACGATGCAGACCAGATCGGCTACGATACTCCGAGATCTGGGATTGCCACGCCTCAGCCCGACCTCAAGGACAAACGACTGCCTGGTATCATGAGCTACTTCGGCCAGGTTCGTCCCATCCCTTCAACTTCGCCTTTTTCTTTCCGTTCCTCTACCCAAGCACGAGACACTGAAACACCGTGTCCTACCTCGCATCAGGAAGAGAAGGAATCAGAAAGAATGGCAGAACAAACACCTGCGGTGGGTGTGGCCGCAAGCAAGGATGACGAGCCCGTGGACTCGCCTCTGCTGCCACATGAGAGGGCAGAGCCTCCGGAACTAGTACAACCTTCGCAACAAGCAGCTTCTTTCTTCAATCCCTATCCCACTCCCCCATGTTCGAAAACGCCCTCAGAGAGAGGGCAAAAGCTGAGCGATGCGAGTGCCGATTCGGGTCGAGAACTTTCAATGCGTCCGCCGGCTCGACCCTCTGTGAGCATAAGTACATTGAGTGTTTCGGGTCGTTTAACTCAAAAGCTTCGGAGGGCCACTCTGGCGTCACCCGTCACGAGCATTGTTACTACTAATAGCGTCTTTATGAGCTGCGTCTCCAAACCGAGTGGCTGTGTTACTGCATCAACTACACCCAATTCTCCTTTGGATCCTGAACCCCCCAAAGTCGACCGAGTCACACCTCTTTCTGATCAGCGCGACACAATGGACAGACTAAGAAAGCTAACACTTACTGCTACGACAAAGAGCGGCCCGCCTACTCCTACGAGAGCACTTTCTACTGCCCAGCCTTCGCCCGCCGAGAACCGATCATCGTCGCAGACAAGCCGAAACGGCACAGAGTCTAACGGCCGACAAAGCACTTCCACGTCCCGCGGTGGTGGTGTCCAGGCACCGCCTCAGAGAGGCAAGCTAACCATTAAGATTCGGGAAGGGCGTGGTCTACGGAGGAGTAGGGACCCATATATTGTGGCGGTTTTCCAGCGAAACGAACTCATTTCACCTGGTCCAAGAACGTTTGAAGACGAGGACGACGTTGTCGCTCCGAGCTCTAGCGTTCCCATGGGCGCTATACCGATATCCCGCCAGGGAAGCGACTCGGGCCGGCCCATGGCAATTCCAATGAGAAGCCGCCAAAGCAGCAATACCAGCATTTCGGATTACACTGCCTTCCGCAATCGGACGCGAAGATCCTTCACGAGTCCGAAGTGGGATGCCGAGGCGGTTTTGTACGTAACCTTACCAATTAGGTCTCTTTTGTTGCTACTAACTGACCCTTTTTCAGTGACGTCGTTGATTCAGACATGCTTGTCGATATATCGGTATATGATCATGGTTCTGCAGGCGAAGAATTCCTTGGCCATGTTGATTTTCGAGCTGTCCCCGGCAAGGATGAGCCGGTGCGGGGCTGGTTCTCTTTGAGGGGTAATGCCGACACAACGATAGATAAAGAACCCACTGGTGAAATATACGTTGAAGCGGTATACCAAAGGACCGAAAAGAAACACTATGGCCCAGACGATTTCCAGATTTTGCGACTCATCGGCAAGGGCACCTTTGGCCAGGTCTACCAAGTGCGAAAAAAGGATACTAATCGTATCTACGCCATGAAAGTCCTGTCCAAAAAGGTCATAGTGCAGAAAAAGGAAGTAGCGCACACCGTTGGAGAGCGGAACATTTTAGTGCGGACTGCAACATCAGAATCTCCGTTCATTGTCGGCCTGAAATTTTCATTTCAAACTCAGAACGACCTCTTTCTGGTAACGGACTACATGTCCGGGGGGGAACTCTTTTGGCATCTGCAGAAGGAAGGTCGGTTCGACGAAAAGCGTGCCAAGTTCTACATTGCTGAACTTATACTCGCTATTCAACATCTGCATCACAACGATATTGTTTACCGCGACCTGAAGCCTGAAAACATCCTTCTTGACGCCAACGGCCACATAGCCTTGTGCGATTTTGGATTATCTAAAGCGAATCTAACCAAGAACGATACGACCAATACATTTTGTGGAACAACAGAATACTTAGCCCCTGAAGTGCTACTGGACGAGTCGGGTTATACTAAGATGGTGGACTTCTGGTCTCTTGGCGTCCTAGTTTTCGAGATGTGCTGTGGGTGGAGCCCCTTCTACGCTGAAGATACACAGCAGATGTATAAGAACATCGCCTTCGGCAAGGTTCGCTTCCCGCGAGATACCTTGTCTCAAGAAGGCAGGAATTTCGTTAAAGGGCTGCTAAATCGAAATCCAAAGCACCGCCTGGGCGCAATTGACGATGCAGAGGAGTTAAAGCGTCATCCATTCTTTGCGGATGTTGATTGGGTTTCACTCTCGAGGAGGCTCATAACGCCTCCTTTTAAGCCCAAGTTGAAGTCGGAGACGGATGTGTCGTATTTCGATCCTGAGTTCACCAACGCTCTTAACACTAACGGCTCGTTGAATGAGCGGGCTCAGCAACTGGCTGCCGGCTATGCCGCCTCGACACCGCTGTCTCCGACTACCCAGGCCAATTTCAAGGGCTTCACTTTCGTTGATGAGAGCGCCCTCGACGACCACATGAAAGGACGATTCGATGATGAGGAGATGAGTGACAATGATAGTAGGAGTGAGACGGCTCATCGGGATAATGACTGGGACGATTTAGAAGATCTCGACTTTCGCAAGGGGAATCGAATGAGTGGTATCGTTAAGACCGGTCACCAGTCGGATGAGCCTTTCCAGCAATTCGATCTATAGTCGCTCCATCTACCCGAGATCCTAAAGTCGACGAGTCACCTTTCACATTCAACATTATCCACTTGTATGCCGGTGGTTTTCTCTTTTTCTCACGTGCGTAAGGAAATTGTATTCAACTGGCATCATTGCATAGGGCGGCAGTTTTTGCATGCGAACACGGTCAGCTTGAATAGCCTGGCGGTCGGTAAGGGGGCGTTTGGCTGTTGCAAATAACGCGGGATTCTAGCACATACAATCAAGGTCGATAGAGCCTTTAGTACTGCATGGTCATACCAAAAAGGTTATGGAAGTTTTCGACATTGGTTCGCTCTATTTCTTTCTATGGCATAGCCTTGGAGCTTTTCTATGGTGTCGATATATGAGATGGCCATGATCAGACCAAGATAGCGGACAGACTCGTCAGCGTTCCCCCTCCCAGCCATTTTGTCGGCGATAAGCTATGCTGCCTTCGAGTCTTAATTTTATGTGTCCTGGTGCGATGACCGTACCCAGGGCTCCCAGACTCAGCTAGCACGGGACGAGCGGAGAATAAGCGGTACCAATCTCGATCAGTATCTTTTACACTATGTATGTGCACGCGCTGCTTGGGATTTTGTTTAAATCCCTACGTCATCTTGTGTTTAGCGTGTTATGAACCAGGCCTAGTACTTGGAAATATAGTCTAGTCTAGGGCTACTTACCTAATGAGAAGCGAGTAACGAAGCATTCGCTTAGGTGAACGTCTCATCTTTTCACCCGGCTCGTGGAATTTCATTGTACTGAATGCAGCTGGGTGCTAGACTACTTCCTAGTAGTTGCCCACAAAGTGGATATTTCTTGATTCGTCCTCAGGTAGCGTGTACGATAAATACATTGGTACAACCTATAACAATTATGCCATGACTTATGTGAGAAATTACCCACGTACCTGATACAATTAGAACCGCTAGCCGTTGTCTCAGCTACGTGTGATGCCAGCCCATCCAGTTCATCTGGTGTGTGGGTGGCGCTACCGTGAACATCCGGCACTATCTGACTACCTAGGTAACCAACCCAGTTGGTTGTACATGAAAATTCACTTCTCTTATGCCTATCCTTAGACGGAAGCCCTGGGCATATATAGAAGAACGTATATCCGGTGCCATTGTTGTGATTCAACTTCTTATATCGATTTCTGAGTCTGGGGAAGACTTCCCTCCAGGGCTCTGTACCTTGTCTCCTTGATATACCCCATATATCAGTCTATTGCAATCTCGACACTGGGTATACAGATACCTAAGTAGGTAATTAGGCGAGTAAGTTAGTAGGTATGAAAGTAGGGAAAGGAACCTGGGTAGGTTGATTCACAGGGAGAATACAGTAGCTTTGCGAGTAAGTGAGTTTGTTAAGTCTGGCGTTGGCGTTTGCGAGTTCGTGAAACTTGCATTGCGATTTTAGAGTACGGTTCATGACTAATGTCCTTCTCCGTACTAAATTTCCTCCCGTGTTTTTATTATTATCTTCGTTTGTTTCGTTCCCGCCGCGTATTTGCCTGGCAGGGTACGTGCGGTAAGGGTAGGGCGCGAGCCGAAGTGTTGACATTATCCCATACATGTTTGTGATATATGGTATAATTAGTAGATGCCTGGTAAGTCAACAACATGTTTTTCTTTCCTTTTCCTCTACATATATGTCCCTTACGCTTTTGAAACTCGATGGTATCTCTTGCAAAGCCTTAGAATCCTGTTTTGAGGGGAGATGTGGAAGACCGCTGCGTGCGTGTAGTGGTGTGTATATATGTATATGAAGACGATGACATATATGCATGATTGACTCTTCGTCGTATAGAGTACACCTAGTCTCGCACATACATGGCAGCGCAATCCTATTCAAAAAACCCCCAAAAAACTAGCTGCCCAGCTGCCCGATACATGTTAAGTTGACAGTTGTGAGTTCATATTGGTAGTTGTTGTTGCGCGAGAGATATCAAGAATCCGATACTCATAAATATATCACACTCATGATACGCATCTCCGCATCTCGTTAACAGCGAGTCACCTTGACATGATGTTCTTCGAATAACGGGGGAAAAGAGTTATGTGTACGCCTACAACTATAGTTTTGATCCCGTACCTTGAGCGGTCATATGCTTCTCCAGACTCGAATTCCTACTTCCAGTCGGAACTGACGAGACATACCATGACGCCACAAGCAAGCAGGTGTCAGGTGCTTGGAATTTCCCCCAGTGGTATGTTCTTCTCTTCTAGTAAGGAATTGCCCCTGGCGGCGGTTCTGTACCTGGGGTAGTTGAACTCGACTCGCATAACTCTTTAAAAGCTTCGCCATCTGACAACGGGGTAACCTCATCGCTAACCTCGCTGTCCCAGTCCGAGAAGTATTCCAACGGATCGCTCTCCTCGTTGTCTGAGAACGTAGGCGTCCAGTCGTCGTCGTCATCGGGCGACTCTGTGCATATCGTGTGCTCATGAAGAGAGAGTTGCGCAGGGTTCCCATCTGAATCGAGGAGTATAGGAGATCTCCGGCTCACATACTCCAGGAGAAAACTTTCTGGAAAGTAATGATCACCGCCTGTAATGATAATCGAAGTGAGTTGACATGGAGATATCTGCCTCAACATAGCGATGTCGGCGAGAAAAACAGTGCATTCTCGGAAAACGAGGCGGCGGATACCGGTGCACCTGTTCAGAAAACGAACCATAGGGTATTCTGAGAACGTGATATTAGAAACTTCGAGGGAGGTTAGGGCAGGCCAGGCACAGGACCTTAAGAGGGCAGAAAGTAGGTGACATGGGTGACGCGAGGCCAGCCTCTCGTAGCATAGCGACAGATGCCTCAAGTTTGTTGCAGCTTTCAGGCACAGGACCATCATATCGATATCGTATCGATCGTCGTACTGTATTCGGTTGAAGCCAGTCGGGCAAAATTCGATCGTTGTCAGGGCCCTAAACGCGAGGATATGTTCATGTAATAGTTCGTTTCCAAGACATTCCAGGTGGATATTCTCATCTTGCCAGGATAACGTTCGCACGTTGGATTCGGCTCGCTTCATTGCCTCGAGCACTTCAAAACGAATCAGTATCTTTCGTGCTAGCCGAAAATTGTAGAGGCTTTCAGGAACATGCAGGGCTTATCAAACATAGATCTAGCCCAAGAAAGCATATATAAGTATTCTAGCAGCACCCTAACATAGGAAGAAACAAACTGCTGGACATTGCTCACTGTAGGAAAAGAAGCCGGAATTACTGGTCAGACTGTGGATCCAGGATTGTTGTCTATACAGGTCGGGGTCTATCGGGTACTCTTTGTAGGTAATGACTCGACCCTGAGGCATAGGACAGGAGATGAAGGTGGTGAGATGGGGGAATTTGCCCAAAGTTGCGACAAACCAGTCGACAGACGATGGTAGGAAATCTTGGTAATCTCCGGATGGCATCCGAGGAAACCAAAAGAGACTTGTGTTGTAGGCAGCACCGGCCATGAGTTGCCGGACAAGAATGAAATCTTCGTTGGAAACCAGAGAATCCCTTGTAATTAAAAGAAAATCCGGAAGATTGGTAGGGTCCCGAAATGGTGCCCTTTCCCCGGGCTCAATCCAGGCTTCGAGATCGAGCTCATGCCAGACAAGTTCACGGACGTGCCGAGCAAGATGGTCGCTGGCTGCGATGTGTTCGAAAGAATCTCTATCCACCCTGAGGCGTGACATCTTGACGCGACGAAACAAGACCGACGCGACGGGGGCGGCGAAGCGCCTGCAGACTAGACGCATTGCAGCCAAGTCATGTCGTGACAGTGTCTCATCGGAGGCAATCTGGAGGCGGAGCTCATAGGGAAGACGCAGAACCGACAGCATTATGTGTTGCAAGACACAGAGCCGAAACAGACGGCTTATGTGCAGAACTGTGGGCTAGGGGACACTGGTTCCTTGTTATTATCTGAAGAAGGAAACGTTCCAAGGTTGCATCTTTAGATGATGAGATGGTGAAGACGGACTACAACACCGGTGGGGTAATCAGAAGTTCGGTAGTGCCGTAGCGACTGGCATGGCGATGGTCAGAAGAAACCTCTTGGGACAGTTTGCTCTATGTTTGCGCAGTAACCCGTCGCCACTGTGGTGGTTCCATTCAGCTACCATACTACGTACTGTTAGCAGTGAAGGAAGTGGCGAAATTGAAGTTGTGCAAGTAAGGGAGCGGTTGACGGTGAGAGGTAGCCATGAATACTGTTGTCTCGCACCCTCCCTACAGTACCCGAAGCACTCACCCAGGCACTCGGTAACTGGATGGTGACATTTCAGCTGTTACTACAACAATCGCTGTTCGAACTCACGCAATGGTAGACACGCAGCTCTCTAAATAGGGAATAAGCAATTCCGGAAGGCCTAACTCGCTCATGCAAAATGTAAGACAGAACGAAGCGTCTTTTGTTGTCTCGATACCCGCAGATATCATAAGGCGTAAATATACACGGATATCACTCCACACGCACACGGCCAACTCGGGGCACCCCGCCGATCGGTATTCACCGTAGCCGAGCAGCAGCAGCATAGCAGACATCCACACACCCCATCGTTTCCCTCCTCGAAATTTGATATCGTCCACCGGCGTCAAATCAGTAGCTTTAGTGATGAGCACCACCCTCCTCTTCCTCCTCCTCAACTAGCCAGTCCTCGATAACGGCGGGCGTCGATGAGGCGGTGGCACCCTCGTTGCCCTCGACCTCGACGGCCATGTTCTCGTACTCCTTCAGGCTGGTGGCAAGGTCGGCCTCTTCGGGGGACTTGGGGGTTTTGGGCGCGCTGAATGTCTGGACCTGGCCGAGGCTGTCCGACTCCTTGACCGGGGGGGGCTTGTAGGCCTTGAGTTCCTTCAAATACAGTTCCTGGACGAAGTCGGCTGGCAGGGAATGCATGTGTTAGCTTGCTTGATGATTCGATACTTGGTGGCACCAGGAAACTTCGGGCATGGCAGCCGCCGGCCCCGAGTGTAGGATAGACGACGCAGTACAGCCTCCAGCTAGACCTCCCCCGAGGCTCCCCTCCGCCCTTGCCACATATCAGATCATCGGCGTGTGGACGATCGGAGGGGTCCGCGAGTCTGGAAGGGGGTGCGTGTGTGTGAGGAATGATGTCGGGGCTCACCTCGTCGCGAAACGGTTGGGGCAATGAAGCCTCGGACAGCGTTGACCCTTGCCACACGGGTGGCAGCCGAAAGGGCCGATCGAGCAGTCTGCGAGAAGGTCAGGCAATCCGTATTTGGCGCCGTGGTCTTCGTGGGCTTTGCCAGCACTCCCCCATCATCCACAGACCACCCGGGACGGACTTACCGAGACTCTCAATGGTGTCAGCATGTTGTCGGCTGGATGAAGATGGCCCAATTGGGAGATGGGTGGGAATGGTGATGACGATGTTCGGTGGTGGAAGGTTTGCGTTGATTTTTCGTCTCGGTCGGACGCTCGCGGCGTTTGGCTGAGTCCAATCAGATCTGCCTATCCAATGCACGGAGCTTGGACCACGCCCGTTCGTCCATGCTTGTGGGTCTGCTGCGGGTGGGCCGCTAACCGTCACGTGCCTCTGATTGGCCCTCCTGGTAGATGTATAATACCTGGGTACATGCGGATCGACTCGAGTGGCGTGGCAGTTTCACGGAATAGGTAGCCGAACGTTCAATTCATCTCATTTGCTTTATGTCTACCTAGGTAGGTAGCTATGCCTTTCCGCTAAATGTGCTTTCCCACCCATGTGTGGGGCGACGTCGTCTGCAATTTGGAGGCAGAGCTTTGATGCTTCTTGTACTGTACATGTTTATGAGGAATGTTGCTATCACCAATGAAATCACGGATATAAATCAACCTCCTTAATCACCCGTGACCAACGCCGCCTATCCGAACTGCCGTAAAACCAGAGGCTTATGACCACATCCAACTTTCTTCGTGGTATCTGTTCCATCATCGTCGCACCAAACGTCGCTTTGGTAGACAATGTGATTATGGCACCGCCCTGCCATCGATCCCTTATTGTAATAATACAGTGACAAAGTCGTAATCTCTCGGACGACCTATGAATTAGAGTTACCCTCGGTCGTGAAAAAGGGTGTTGGGCATTGGGGCAAAGTACTCCCCGTCCCCAATTCCACCCAAGATCGACAGTAACCGTGTGGTGTAGTACATGGTCAATCCTGGGTTGTATGCTAACCATTAGAAAATAGCTTTATAAAGTTAGGATTTCTCTCTGATGCTGTTTGGATGTTTGTCAGCGTCAGGTTATTCATGGACTTCGCCCTCGTCGTCGGAACTAAGGCGTTGCCGCTTTTCCTCTCGGGCTTCGGATGCCAATGAATCCATTATTTTTCGTTTAGATGGAGAGGACAGGCCGTCTCCATTTGTGCTTGGGTGGATGGTTAGATTGTTCGCCGCTTCTTTCAGCACGGCATCAGAGTCGCCTGGGGCCATTTGAGATGCCGATTCAGCTGTGGCCGTGTCAATCTCGCGCTGAGTTGCGTCCTCACCCACTCCGTTGAGTCTGGCCTTGGGACTTTGAGTTTCTCGATCTGTCCCTGGCGATGCGTTGTTACTTGAGCTAGGCTCGTCGCCTCTCCGTCTAGTATTCTCTAAGTTGAAGCTGGGCGATCCACTATAAGGATTTTCCGACTTGCGTAACGGGTTCTCGATGTAGAACTCTTTGAGTACTTCGATTGCCTTAACGCAGTGATCTTCGTTCGCACCTAATGCCCGCCACCATGGTTCTCCGTTCTGGTCCTCTACCCGTTCCGCAGTAAACGTACTCGCGAAAAATATAGATGCGATAGCTATGTCGCGTGCTTCCATTAGAAGGGGTAGCACGGTTAGACACGAATCGTTACAGAAAGCCCAAGCTGCATGCCGCAGATTTTTATTATGTATGATGCCAATCTGACCGAGGAACTCGTAGAGCTTTAACTGCGGATTATCGATCATAACATCAAATGTGAGGCACTCAAGCATGACTTCCTCATACATAAGAATGCTGTCACGCCATCGCCAGTATTCCTTAGATTGTTCGTCGACGATAAGCTTAGGGTTCTTCTGCGCAACCTTTGCTACGGCAATGATGATATCTTTCGTTTTTCGGCAATTTTCCTCGGTCTTGTTTGCCAGAAAGAGGGCGGTGGCGGCAATATTCTATACGAGAGTGCGAGGTTAGACATGCCCGCCAAGACGAGAAAGAAAAAACCATGGCTTTGGAGGGGGGTTGAAAGTGGGCAGCAGGTCATATTCCGAACTGTAAGCCAACAAGGGAAAGCATCAAACAAGACAAACAAACGGAGACTTCAAAATCGCACTTACGTAGTGATGTATCCCTTGCTTTTCCTCGACCATACTACGTCTCATATAGAATCGGTGAAAGAAGACGCCCGCAACCGAAAGTGTGAGCTGGGGGAGCTCCAAGAGCACGCCGGCTTGGTAGATGAAGTTTACGCCCTTCGCTCGTCGTAATCGCTCCTCAGCAGGCGGCAGACCGTCGAGGATGCTCGGACTGCTGAGGACCTCCTCTTGGGTGAAGAACCACTGATTCGCCATGGCAGGAGGCGCGTTAGGTATTGGTGAAGAAGAAGGCGACGGGGCGCTTCGTCGCGAGTGGGGTCTGGGAGGCGAGGTGCGGGATGAATGCATGGGAGGGGAGGGGACAGGAGGGGGGACGTCGCGCCGTCGCGAAGGGGACTTGGACGTGGATTCGAGGCGATTGTTGGTGGCAGTAGGTATGACGGGCGGCTGATAGCCCTCGCGAGGCAGTGGTCGGTACCGATCAATACTCGCCATCGCGCTGGCCGACCGAGGCCAAGTGGATATGGAGTTGGTCTTGCGGGCGCGAGACAGTCGACGGCCTACGCGGCCAGTGCCTAGAGCTAGAGCTCAATAGAGTGGAGCGCAAAAGGTCCTAGTCCAGGTCCGTGTCCAAGACCCTGTCCGTGGTAGGCCGTGTGTACTTGTAGAGAGATGTACACTACAGCAGCAGGTTCATCGATCGTGGCGGGAGAGGCTGAGAAGTGGGTGCTTTGGACAAGCCAACTGGAGCCTCCCTTGCGGTTGTGTAATCCGTGAGTTGCAAGGGAAACCAGAGGTGGCAGTACACTAAACTAAACTGAACTACCGAGCTGGGTACTTAGTCTAGGTAGTGCATAGGTACATGGGAGCCTCGGGCTGATAGAGTGTACTGTAAGTAAGGTTGGCCGTGGCAGTCATCTTCCCGATTGTGGGGGTTGAGAAGCCGCAATCGTACACTACAGCATGCCTACCGGTTCTTTGGTCTTTACCGGCGACTCTCATTGGTTGTTGGCACTCCCCAGTGTGGGCCTGGCCTGGTTCCCAATACTACTGTGGTGATGACCACTCAGCCGACTTGTCCACTACATTAAGGTAGGTAGGTAGCCAAGCATAGTTGCTCTCCACTCTTTATCAATCCAAAAAACGTCCATGTTGCACACAGAATGAGGTCATCCAGCAGTTCAATGATAGATGCGTCGTAGTGACTCTTTCCAGGGGGTATCAGTTTATTCGAAGTCGGACTCATCTGGGGTTACAATCATAATTAAACACCCTCTCCATCATTTCTACCCCATAGATTGACTCTCCTGTCATGTCCTCCGCTCACGATCCATTTGCCGTCCCTGCTTATATCCACCGAGGTGACCGGGCCAGTATGACCCTCCAACGTCTGTATCAACGACCAATCATCTGCGGAGAAGATGTTGACCTTGCGATCGAACCCACTCGAAACGAAGAAGGTGCTAGACTTCTTGGGCAGTTGGTTCTCTTTTTCGTCAGCCCCCGGCGGCGTCCCTAACAATGGATCGTCTAATCCTTTGAACCACCTGAGATCGGAGACTGCGCTGCTGTGTGCGCCGATGCCACCCGTCCTTTGCACTTTTCTGACATCCCAACACTTGATCCAGCCATCTGCTGACCCCGTCAATACCCGATGGCCGTCAGAACTCCAGTCGATTCCGTGAATGGGCTTTATGTGGCCGTCGAGATGCCCATCAAGAATCATCACTGTTCTTCCGGATCTCAAATCCCATATCCTACCGATGCTGTCCATACCCCCGCTAGCGAGCAGTGAGCCATCTGTATTGTAGCTGACAGCGAAAACGCCTCGGGAGTGCCCCTCTTGAAGAAGCAGTTCCGTGGTCGTCTCAACGTCCCATAACCTCCATGTAGTGTCGTCAGAGGCTGTAGCAAGGTATCGCCCAGATGGGTGGAACTCAACCCTGACCACACGCTGACCATGGCCCTCTAAGGTTGAAAGCGGGGTGTCTTGGGATAAGGACCATAGGTTGACATGCCCTTCCGCGCCGCCCGAAGCTAGATTCACAGTGTTCGGGGACACATTACACTCGGGAAGCGTCGCCCCGGGGAACCATGATATGCCGCCCACCCGGTTAATGTGACCTCGTAATGTCGTCTTCTCCTTCAACGAGGGGATCTCGATGAGCTTGATCGAACCGCCCCAATTTCCTGCGGCCACCATCTCGCCATTCGGTGATATCCTTGTCAT
This sequence comes from Xylaria acuta, assembly GCA_022495125.1. Lineage (NCBI taxonomy): Eukaryota > Fungi > Ascomycota > Sordariomycetes > Xylariales > Xylariaceae > Xylaria > Xylaria acuta. Next base: position 177,892 of record MU383128.1, on the reverse strand, counting down.
GCTTACATTTCTATCTCCCGCCGTCTGACTGCCTTGAAGCTCAAAGCCTTGTAGTTGTTCCTTGACCTGTTTGCGGAACTTGACGTGTGTCCGTAATGGTATGGACGCCTCTTGTTTCTCGAACGCTAACCTCCGCTTTGCTCTTGGTAGCGAGTACCGCGCGATATCTTGCCGTGCCCGTAGAAGCTCCGGAGTACCATTCGTGTAGAACTCCTCTTCCTGGTCCGCTTGGTCGTCCTCTGGCGCGTCTTCCATAGCGACGTCTGTGGCCTCCGCCGCGCCTTGTTCCGTCTGTAGATTCAACAACAACCCTCTCAATCTATCACGGCGATCCGCGGGTCCTTCGCCAAAAAGCGTGATGGGTTCACCGAGCTCTCGGAGCCTTCCGCGGACCCGGCCATCATCTGTGGGCACAGCGATGTTTGCTGCCATCCTCTTGCGCTCGAACTGCGAAAGGATGGCGGAGGCTTTTTCGGGCGCAATGCCCGCTGAAGCCGCGGGCATATCATAGTCGTAATCCGTAGGGATTTCGTCGAGGTTCATGCCACGGTCCTGTGTATCGGGCTACCAGTCAGCTGTGCGTTCTGGGTGTTCAAATGGTGGTAGCACGGGACTGCGCATACCTCTTCAACCTCTTCGACATACGCCTGACGCGCCGGGTGCATCATGATGGGCGATGGTATCAAAAATTTCTTCTATGGTTGGTGGCTGATGCTTGTATCCAGACGCGTCTCGAATTGGCGGGGAAATGGAAATGGCCCTTTGCATAAGCTGCCCTTGCCACGGCCTTGGAAGTTGAAGCTTCGAAAAGCTCCGTATCGATAAGCGCGTGCATACGTACATAGTAAGTACCTACATAGTACGTACATACATGTATATAAATGGTAGGTACTCATGTACCGTCTGGTAAATATTTCTTCAAAACTTACTGTAATGTTAGGATCTACGGACGCTGTTCCTTTATCCTAGCCTCTGGTTTTCGCCCAACTTCAAGGTTCCATGGTCGGATCAATACTAGATAGGAGGTGTTATCACCAAAGTTTTCTCTACTACTCAAAAGGCCGGTGCACTATGTAGGTAGTTGTACCCAGGAGGTTTTACCACTTTCTTTGGCGCACATAAATTGGGTTTAGCGTAATCGCCGCTTTTGCTCAGGCTCAACTCCGCGATCCTATCCTCAGTTAGGTGACTGAGTAACAGCATTGTGCAAACTTTATGGTAGAAAACGTCCACGGTGCCTCAAAACAGTTACTTAAATTTCAATAAACAGTTTAACCGACTGATTCCCATGTTCTATATAACGTAGTCGTACAATTGAATACCTTTACAGTTGCTTAAAGTTTATGTACTTCTAACCATACGTCCAAGTTCCGTGTAGACAGCGGAACCAGTCTATGCATATTATGAGCGCCGCTTCTTCCTTCTCTCCAGGGCTATGGTCTAAAGACGACAGAGACTAGTTGATCAGCTTTGTTTTCCCACCCTGAACCCACCGAATGTACCACAGAGAAAAGGCGAGCATGGGAACCACTCCCGCATAACTGCTGACAAGGTGGAAGAAACTAGGGGAAAAACATCCGGGCATTACCCCTCGCTCACGGCACCAACAGTAGCCAGCATGATAACGCAGTTGCTATTCGAATTGTACTTGCCCATGGTGCTGCTGATGTGTCGAAACGCCGTCGATGCGAACAAAGGGGAAGTCGAGGGACGATAATCGAGGGCTCACGGTGTTGGATATCAGGTCGAGCATGCCGGTCCATTGTGAGAAGATGACGCTGCATGGGACGGACGGGGATTCGAGATAGGTTAACTTCAACCCATCGGCTCTATCAACCATGCCGACGCGTATATTTAACAAACTGCAAAACTTGACATCAAGTCCAGTCAACTTGCCCTTGGGTGAACTTTCTAGAGATGACTTGGAGTCAATAGTATTTTAGTTGACCAACGCTCAGAGAGTGGACCAACTACAGGAGGTTGTGTCGTATATGGTTCCGAATAATAGTAGATATCTGATGTGGAACGCAAGGGAGCTTGCAGTGGAAATGGGTTCTCTGTAGATGGTAAAAATCCTAACACCTTCGATTGAACCTGAATCTCTCAGTCTGTACGACGACAACTCACGTCAATTTGTCAAGAATATCGTGCGCGGTGGTAACGTAGCCATCTTTCGACGGCTGCTTGATGCTTTCTGTCCGATTCATTCTAACTTATTCAGCGTCCTAGCCAGCGAATCTTTCAAGACCAACCCGGATGACATGCTTACCAAGCAGAGAGATTCCGTCATCGATTCCGCGCGCATGGTGAAGGGCAACATCGCGGATTCCTCTTATCCGTTACCACCGGGATGATTTCCAAGAGGCCAAGACATTAATACCACAACACTATAAGTGATCTATACCCTTTTCTACGCTAGCCTTCAACGCAACTCATAGGAGCGTCGCATACGAAGAACGCCTCATTCAAACATGGAACTGACTCATCACAGGTCTCGGCGTCAGTGTGCTCAACACGCGATACCTAGGCTGATAGCTACACAGCTCAGGAAGTCATCAGAATGGAAAGAAGCGACGATCAGCAGCAGCAGGTGGATGACAACGAGGGTGACGAAGGGGAAGGGGAAGAATATGATAATGAAGAAGGGGTTAAAAGGCCCAAAACAAAACATCGCGGAAGAGCGAAGCAAAAAAGCGGACGAAGGCATGTTGATGTCAGCAGTGATGAAGATAGCACTTCCGGTAAAAGCACACGAGAGAAAAGGAGGTGACGGGCAATTATTGATAGTATAGGTATAATCACTGATCATGCATTTCTGTAGCATAGCATGCTGCGATTAACACGCATTAGTTACGGGTGTTTATGGTAAAAAGCAAATCCTATTTAGACATATACCGGTGCCACATCCCACTTTATCTGGAGTTCGCGAGCGGGAGCAGGTCTCCTTGATGCCCAAGTATGGGACACAACGAAGTATTGTATATTATAGGACTTGAACAAGGCCCAGTTCAGGGACCTTAGGATTCATAGCCAGGACCGACTTGTTCAGATGCAGTGTCATGGAGGTAGAGAACTTGTATTGTCCTAAATGAACCAAGGAGGGGAGCTGGACGTTCTTGTTATCGGACGTAGCGTGAGGCTTATCTAGTGGCTCACAGCCGCCTCATCTCAACCCGACTTCCCAGGAAGTCGGTCGCAAGCAACGAAACCGCTTCACGGGGAAATAGCCATTCCCCGTTGATTACGGTTTGGAGTTATACAAATGAGCTTGTGCAAAATTGGGGGACAGCTCAAGCTAAGTACAAGCGGCATGGCTCAAGTTAGAATCCCGTTTGGGCGCCGTCTGGGTGCATCCTGGTCAGACCTATCTATGGAGTTCTGTCTTCTACGTTCACCGAAACGGTAATTCCAGAAACGGACGTGAAGCAGCAAAACTCCAACAGCTGGACGGGGAACAAGTTCCTGGCGACGTTCATTATACTTCTCGATAGTACCCCGGATGAAAGGGTTTACGTTATCTCAACAACACTTAGCCGGATGCTGAAACCTGCTCCTAGAAATTGCGGAACGATGATGAAGCGTGTCAGACTCTCGATAAACGCACTGCTGTTGTACGAAAAAATCATCAACGGTAACGGTAACTAGGTACTGTATGTACAGTAATACTTAGAGTGGTCAAGCATGCCTTGTGCAACATGGCACGAGTCTACTAAGGCTCCCAGCAAGCAAGCAAGTGCATCCGCCAGTTGGACTCCGAAGTGGCTGGACGCACATAAACCGGATATAGGAACAGTCCAATTGGTTCCCTGATTGGGACATTGCAGAAACCTATTAGAGCCGACGGTGTGACCCTCTCGAGCAGGCTCTCATTGCAGTTTGTCTAGACTTTTCAATCCGCTTGACTTTTTCGCAGGTACGAGCAGAGCCTCGCCGTATTCGTATTCGAGTTTTATGTCAAATGCGGAGTCTGAGAACTACCACATAATCTTGTTCCGCTGTCGCGTGATTGGTTCGCGTGAATTCGACCGAGGATGGATCTCGACGGTGTGCAATCGCATCATCTAGTGTAAGTACACCGACAAAGAGATGATGGTCCAAGAAATGGGCAGAGCATCGTTCGAAAGAAATATGAAAGAGACGGAATACGGCATAGACAATTTTGACCTGGCACCATGTTGCCACGCAATATCAACCCATTTTGTTGGTCCAGGCTAGACAAACGAAATCTGTCGGGGCATCGGTACTTAATAATGGGTGGGGGCCTTTGGGGGCCTTGGGTGGGACGGGACTCCAGATGGACGGATACCACGTAATCTCCCGTGCGCTTGTAAGTAAGTACACTACTAAGTAGATCTGAGACTACCTAACTTGGTATGTACTATGTACCTGAGGTGAGTACACTAGAGTACACATCCGAGACCATGCTTTCTGTAACGATCCCGCATTTCCTTCTATGTAATACCAGATTAGTTCAACGTGTCGGGGAAAGGCCTTTGAAGCTCATGTCTTCTATTACACTAGGTGTTGCGGCGGCGGCACTTGAATCAACTTGTAGTATTCGATGTACCGGTACACTTCCAGTTAGGTACTGAATTGTACGGGTAGCCCCGCCTGCGGAACTGCACTCTTGGCGCGATACATGTTCGGCAAAGATCGATGCGATTGGCCAGTGCAAAAAGGGGTAGCTCTTGGATAGGTATACCGTAATATACCTACTTGATAGGGCTTGATGAGGGGTTAGGTCGGCCGTCCGCTCAGTCGCCGTGTCTTTTTGGCTGTTGACATATGAAGGTTCTCTACCTTACTTTACATTGCATGTTTCTGATCACAGCACTGGTAGCCCTCGAACCGGAGGTGTCTAACTTACTTAAGGTAGGTACCCTTCCACAAGCAATTAAGAGTACCTACATAGTACATAGTAAACATTGCCCCGTGCATACATATGTACTTACACACCTGTGCCTACCTTACGTACCTACCGTCGTACAATTAGTTACACTACATCACAAGCTACAGGTAGCTGCCCCTCTGCAAGCTTGGCAGGTATCGAACCAAGGATCTGGTCCGTACAGTCCCCTGCTCTACTGTAGGTAGTATACTGTACCACATCCCAGTCCATGCCCGACTTAAAGTCCCTGTAATAGCTAGCGCGCAATCAAGCGTACATGTACATTTTTAAGGGGAATAAGACCCTGGAAAATTTACATGATTGCCTCTCCTGGGCGCTAGTTTACCTACCTAACGGAGGTAATTTTGAAGTTTGAATTTAGGTACCAGTAGTTTTATTCTCGCTCCCTGGCCATACGGCATGCTGTACCTATACGAAGACGAGCTTACCTAATGCTCTGCAAGATCCTGAGTACCTGAGTACTTACCTGGATCCCTTCTTTCCCTTATTAGTGCTAGAGCTTGCCCACACCTTTCTTCCCTCCCCTTCTAGAGGCGTTGTCTCCAACCCTCCTCCTCCTTTACCTCCTTCTCGTCCCTCCCTATTCTCTACCGCATAGGTATCCGGCCAAGTACTCCGATTTTCGCAAGTTCTAAGCTGAGCTTGATTTCTCTCGGATATTTGCGTGCGTACTGGTCGGCAAACCCCAACGGCCATGGCTTCGAACGCCAGCTTCACGTCGCCTCTGGCCAACGGGATCCCTTCTGCCGGCGCTTTTGCGCCCCAGATCGAATCCGTTGTCGATGCTGTCATGAATGCCAGCCTGCTTACCTGGGCTATCTCTCTCATAGCGCTGGCCGTCGCTTACGATCAGAGCAAGCAGTCCCATGCTCAATAATCTGCCAGACGAGTACTTTGGCTAACGAATCTGCTTCACAGTCAGCTATCTGCTCCAGAAGGGCTCAATCGTTGGGCCCGCCTTCAAGGAGCCCTTCATTGGCCCATTTCTCCAGTCTCTGGATCCCAAATTTGAAGAATACATGGAAAAGTGGCAGAGCGGTCCTCTCAGCTGTGTCTCTGTTTTCCACAAGTACGTCGTGTTCCCTTCACTCAGCTGGTTAGTCGCTTATCCTTCCGTTCATCAGATTTGTCGTTATCGCTTCGACTCGAGACCTCGCTAGAAGGATCTTCAATGCTCCCCAATACGTTAAACCTTGCGTCGTCGATATTGCCACCAAGATTTTGGGAGAGGACAGCTGGGTCTTCATGGATGGAAAGGAGCATGTCGACTACCGTAAGGGTCTGAACAACCTGTTCACACGCAAAGCCCTCGAATGCTACCTGCCGGGCCAGGAAGCTGAGTATAAGCGGTATTTCGTCAGGTTCCTCAAACTCACCAAGGATGCTGGAGGCAAGCCGATTCCTTTCATGCACGAGTTCCGCGAACTTATGTGTGCCGTTTCGCTCCGTACCTTTGCTGGCTATTACATGGCCGATTCTGCCATTAAGAAGGTTGCCGACGACTATTATCTTGTCACCGCCGCCCTGGACCTGGTTAATTTCCCCATCATCATTCCCTATACGCGTACATGGTACGGACAGCGTGCCGCTCGTGAGACCATGGAAGAGTTTGCCAAATGCGCTGCCAAGGCTAAGGTTCGTATGGCTGCTGGCGGTAGCATCACCTGCATCATGGACGCCTGGATCAAGGAGATGATCGACTCCAAGAAGTGGCTCGAAGCTACCGAGAAAGGCCTCTCTACCGAACACCTGGTCAAGCCTTCTCCCATCATCCGTGAATTCTCCGACATGGAGATTGCTCGTACGATTTTCACCTTCCTCTTCGCTTCCCAAGACGCCACCAGCAGCGCTGCCACGAACCTCTTCCAGGTTGTCGCCCAACGACCTGATGTTCTAGACCGAGTCCGCGAGGAGAACTATCGAGTTCGTGGCGGCGATATCCACGCTCCTGTTGATCTAGATCAACTGGAGTCCATGACCTACACTCGCGCAGTCGTCCGTGAGCTCCTACGCTGGCGCCCTCCTGTCATCATGGTCCCATATAAGGCCAAGAAAGCTTTCCCCATCACCGAAGACTACACGGTGCCCAAGGGCGCCATGATCATTCCCACGACGTATATGGCGCTGCGAGATCCCGAAGTTTATGAGAAACCCGATGAATTTGACCCTGAACGGTACTATACAGGCGACGCCGAGGAGAAGGGCAAGAAAAACTTCCTCGTTTTTGGTACCGGCCCTCACTACTGCCTCGGTCAGCATTATGCTCAGCTTAACCTGGCGCTCTTCTTGGGCAAGGCCTCGCTCCTTTTGGACTGGAAGCACCATGCCACACCAACCTCCGAGGAGATCAAGGTCTTCGCCTGTATTTTTCCCAAGGTATGTCCTAGTAGTGGTTATGAAGTGTGTTCACAGCTAGTAGCTAACAGAGAGCCTAGGATGACTGTCCCTTGACATTCGAAGAGAGGAAGTGGTAAAATAATGCTCATGGCGCTCGCCTTGACGCCGATGCAAAGTTTTATAGAAACGAAGGCTTTTGCCGCCTAACGGACGAGAACTCGTCAGGCCGCGGAAGTTTAGAATAATTGTAATGATGGTTTTGTACATATTTGAATTAGAGCGACTTTGATATCCACACTGGTTACTCGTCTAGCACCATTCAACGACGACGATCGGGAGACTCAAGATGGGATATTCGGCAGATGACGATATTGAGTGCTCCGGAAACGTCGCTTTACCTCGAGATACTGGGCTCACCTCTAGAATGCGAGATAGACATTATAATGAATTGATGAGTAATAGGTTGGAAGTCATGGGAGGTGCCAAGGAAGAAGAGCGACATGGATGATGAAATGCGGCTTAATATGCCCAGACTCATCAACGATGGGTTGGGTCGTGAGTTGATGCCGAGCCAATCCTAAAGGAAATAACAATCTACTAGTATGTTCTGACTCCAGTCACCGGTTCATGCCTCTTCGATGCCGAAGTATGTGAATTCAATCAATATGATTCGGTTGCTCGTGATGATTTGCTTCCAGTTTTGGGTCATTTTTTGGTTTTATGACATGATGAAGGCGAGGCGAGGTTGTTTGGGAAGTGCTAGCTCTATGTTCCAGTGTCTTGTTCAGCGTCTTCGTCTAGTGTCTTTATCTACTAGGTAGTGTTGGTATTGACATAGATTTAGATTATAGAGCGGGTTTCTCTAGAATTAGGAGTTGTGTATTTATGACGTTCAAGTTGATTAGGAAAGAGGGGATATCCACTAGAGAGCTTTAGGCCACTGAACCTGTGCGGGTCGTCTTCCTTTGCCCTGGTTGTTTTCTGATCATCAGCTTCGCTGTGTGGGATAAACATGATAAGATGCGAACCGCTTTAAGACTTCCAGAACGACGTCGATAATTGGGCACCTCGACAAGAGAGACGATTTTCGAATGCGCTTTCAAAGAATCTTCGGTATTAGCAAATATCCCATCCGGTTCTCCTACAGCTCGACGTCTTCCAAAGCCTATGTCTAAGTTCTCGAGCCTAATGTGCATCAACCACCTTTTGTATACACCGCAGTTAGCAAAACTGGATAGTTTCAGGTAGACACTGGGTTAGATAGAGTGAGCGCCCTTCACAGTAAAGGCGTCTTTTGTACCCGCGTATATAGAGATTAGTCTACTGCTGCACTTCTATATGCACACATAGACACGAAATATTATGGATTCCCTCTTCGCAAGAAAAAGGAGCGTAGCTAAAGAGTCAGTGGCCTCGTTGCATTATCCCCGACGAGAACAATGACCTTTGCCGGCACACCGCTCTTGATATAGCGAATGTTGTGAATGGTGAGATCAACTCCTTGCTCTGTAACGTTCGGTCAGGGATACTCCTAACTCTGAATGCCGTAATTCTGGCTCAACTCGACAATATGAGGATATATTATCCTCATATGTTGTCAACTTCGGCTTTCGTACATCAAGGCTTCATCGAGTTGTAGTAATACCGAATGATAGTAAGATGTGTATACCATTGTGGGTGTAAGGAGCTGCAGCACTCGAGGAAGTTGTTCTGGATGTAAAAGACTTTCTCCAACAATGGGAGCCGTGGTGATAGTATTGGGAGGTGGATTCTAACGTGAACTGTTAGGATTTCGCTGAGGAGTTAGCTACAATGTGGATTAAGACTATCGTTGTTGCGTGAATATTACTGAATATTCGATTGACGTGACTAATGTCCGGGGTTTCGTCCTCGCTGTTAGGTCCAGAGGTACCTCTTGCTGACTTGGATGCCCAGACAGATAGCCAGAAGACTCAACACGTTGGCGTGTTTAACAGCCCCTTTAATTCACTAGAAGTCGGGTTCAACGCAAAAGCCAGTCTCTAATCACTGCAACTTACAATCCGACGCCTGCCAGCCAGCTTCATTGCTAATCCAAGTTTGCAAGGGTTTAAACTGGCCAGTCTTGCTACTATCGCGCACCCTTCACAGTTCCCTGAGAAGGACACACTGCGGTTATTGGGGCTGTGGTATCCCGAAATTCCCGACCCGGCCTTATAAATAAAGTGCTCGTTGTTGCGCAGCAATTTTCTTATGCGGCTATAAACCGCCGTTCTGGACGACCTTTCTTAGCCCTGGTGGCAAGTACCTTCGCCATTTGACCCGAATATCTGTTGAACATCGGGCCCTTGGACGCTGGTGGCCATATGGGCATGCAACAGTGATTAATTTTGCTATCGACGGCCGTAGCGGGGGAATAATCAACTCCATTGAGCTCGATTACTTACGCCCTATACCCTCAAACCCAAGAAGAGCATTGGCGGCGTCGTGCGAGGCACGTTGAGTCGAATCTTCTTTAGCAAGATTCACTCGTCGGCTAACCTAACATGTGGATGTCGACCAACGGGGCAAGGTTGTGCCTTGGGTACTCAGCTACTAGCCTAGAGAAAGGAGTAACATCGTCACAAACGCGCTCAACGTAGACCTTGGAACCACTATTACAGGGTTCCGTTGCTACAGTAGCCACCTACGCTTTTCAATTCCTCTCAAATATCCGTAAGTAGCGGCACTACTAACGAACAAGAGCACCAAACACCTAAATGCTGGTTCGGTTTCATAGCGTTAGGGGTAGTATTAAAGACTATTGAATATACACCCGGTAGATGAAACCGGAACTAAGATAGCTCAATGAACGCAAGGGGCCAATTGTATAGAACAAAACTAACAAACTGGTTCCTACTAGTTTTTTGGATATATCGCGTATCATTCAAACACACAAGATGCTATTCGCAACTATAAATCCAATTGGTCGTGTTTAATTTACTTATAATTACCGGCTTGCCCATCCTGCCCAGCACGCAACGTTCAGAAAATCATTAGCTTATCCACTTCACATTATTCGAAGGTGCAATACATAGTAACTGTTCCCTTCAATACATCTTAAACTTACAGGTCCTCAGAACTTGGGAAAACTGAACGGCAAACCGTCGGGGGAGTAACACCACAGAGATGATTGGTGTCGGCGACACACTACGCAAAAAGCCCTATATTCAAGTAAAGCAGTGAGGGTAATAGGTCGGCGTCTATCGCCGCAATCATGTAAGCAGACGAATAGCCTAATCTAGCCCTGATGGTTCGAGCATTAGGTAATTGCGGTCTGACTTCATAGGCTGACTCAGACGCTCTTCACCCAGCTGATTATATGGCCGGCAGTGCATTGAATAACTAAAGCCACTTGAGCGCCTCTCCGATACTATCGTTACTGCGTCGTCACTTGGCAATGATTTCGGCGGCACTGGTAGCTGCATACGAAAACTTCTCCATCTCGCTAGTGATACAAATCGAGCTGCGGCTTATTTTCATGTGCTTGTTTTCTTGGCCAATCTCACTATTACACCGCTTGCGTCTACGACCTCCGCTTACTTTGGACAAAGAGGTCTCTTCGAGCAAAACATGCCACGATATTTGCTACCTACGAGGATTCTTGATTGGACTGGAATGCCTCACAATGATCGGGGAGTCCGGTGACGCACGATGCGCACCGCTAGACTTTCCACGGCGTCATCTTCACGAGGCCTGGTCAAGCATCACGATTCTATGCGCAAAGCCCGGAGGGTGCGCCTCTGGCGGTTTCGAAAGAGTCGCGTCCAAATGAGGCTTTCTTTTCAAGGGTCGAACATGTCTAACGTATAACTATATAATATAGAGCTTCAGCTTGTCCATGAGAAATTTACAACTGCAGCAGAGAGAAACATCAGAGCAAATCATCAGCATCCCTTACAATTATCACTTGAGAGGCCAGGCTTTTCATCATTTTAACTACCGCGATCTACGACAAACACTTTCGCAATGGCTAATTTTTACATCCCACCTAAGGAAATCTCCTTTCGCCTCAGGAACAAATCGACTAACAAGGTTCTTTTCTCCAGAGAGAAGAGCCCCAATTTCGGCCAATTCGAAGGAGGTAAGAATCCTCGGAATTATTTTCTACTCGTTTTGGCAACTTTTAGAGCACGAGATTCCCGTTTTGGCCCAAGATAGCGTCTAGAAGTTTCAGAAACCCTCACAAAGCACGCTCTAAATGCGATAACTGACATCGAGTATTGCAGACGCATTCGCAGACCAATGGTGGCATCTCGTGCCAGGGACGGGAGGATACGAAGGATGGTATCTGGTGAAAAGCAACTTCACCAAGAAAGTTCTGTTCTCTCGGACGCACAAGAGTCCCCACGTCGATCACATCGACGGGGATGGCAAGTGGGCAGATCAGTGGTTCAAAATCGTATGTTGACAACTCTCTACTATCGGCACTTTGGCAATATCTACTAAGGCTTTTGCGAAAACAGGAGTCTGGTACTGGAGATCGCGAAAACTGGTTCCGTCTTCGAAACACCTCTAGCAATACGGTAGTAGACTCGGGAGATGATGTAGGCAACTCGAAGGCCGACGACGAGCAGAACGATGATCAATACTGGTGCTTCGAGTTCGAAGATATGAAGTTTGTTGGCATAGACTACAAGGTGGATGAACACAAAATCCTATCCAATTCACCTGAGGCCATCGGTAAGCAGAATTTCTGTTTTTCTGTTTAAACAGCAGTAAGCCAAAAATCAGACGGGTTTGCCATTGGTTTTGCGAGCAGGTATAGTAGGACCAAAGCAAGCCCCGACCTAGCTGGTTGGCTGTTTCTAATCTTAGTTATTCTATTAGCATTTTGCTAACTGTAGTGTTACCGCACAGGTTCGGACTCAGTCACAAATGAGGATACGGATACCGACCAGTCAAACAATATTATCATTACTCAGACCAAGACTACCACCAGTATTCATGAGCAGACGCATGGTGTTGCTATCAAAGGATCTTTCTCCTGGCGGATTGGTGTGCCCGTAGTCGCTGATTCGAACAACATTACGATAGAAGTGTCGAACAATAACGAGTGGAAGTCTGGCGAACACATCGCTGACACTAAGACCTTCACGGTAACTGTGCCGGTCATAGCCAAGCCGGGGACCAAGATTACCGCAACCGTCACAGCAACAAAGTCTGAGCTCGAAGTTCCGTATGTTATGACCTGGAAGTCCGCAAAGACCGGGTACGAGTTCAAGACGGAGGGAGTCTATAAAGGCACTAACTACTGGAACGTCCACACCGTCGTGAAGAAAGATAAGCTGTACAATCCCGATGAGGCAGATGAGGACAGAGATCTGGATGCAGACGAAGATTCACAGGAGCAAGAAGAGGAGGAAGTTGAAGCAGAAGTGCGTGTTGAGTCGATAAGGAACCCTGCGGAGGGTGAGGAGCGTAGTCTTGACGACGAAAATCCACAAGACGGGGATGAGGCGTATGAGGAGCCAGCTACGCAAGATGACGGTAAGTGAAGTCTCAATACATAACAAGTGGATCGAATATATTAGTCGCTAATTCTAACATACATAACCGGCAGGCTACGACCAAGCTCGAGACTATGGCGAAGAGGAAGAATATGCGCGAGACGAGCAACCCGCTGATGACGAGCAGTTGGCGCCAGACGAGAATGGCGAGCAGGTTGAGGAGTATGAAGCAGAAGGCGATGACGCGCAGAACAATGATTATGAGCCGGAAGAGCAGGAAGAGCAGGAAGAGCAGGAAGAGCAGGAAGAGCAGGAAGAGCAGGAAGAACAGGAAGAACAGGAAGAGCAGGAAGAACAGGAAGAACAGGAAGAACAGGAAGAACAGGAAGAACAGGACGAACAGGAAGAACAGGAAGTACAAGAGCAAGAAGAGCAAGAAGAGCAGGAAGAGCAGGAAGAGCAGGAAGAGCAGGAAGAGCAGGAAGAGCAGGAAGAGCAGGAAGAGCAGGAAGAGCAGGAAGAGCAGGAAGAACAGGACGAACAGGGAGAGCAGGGAGAGCAGGAAGTCCAGGACAACGACGGATATGAACAAGATGGCGTCGTACCCAGGTACGAGGAGGGGGTTTCATACGAAGAACAACCGGCGCCGCGATACGAACGTGCCCAGCGATACGACGCGGCCGAAGTTGAGGCACTATAGACAAGACATCCTTGGAAGCAAGAAATTGCTACAGTGTCTATTACATAGGGGAGGCCTGGTAATGGGGCGAAGCCGGGGGATGCGCATCTCGGGGGGTGAAGGGAAGTCTCATAGAAGTATATAATCAATGCTCTTATTTTCAAGAAAGGAAGAATCACGAGAGTTAAAAGAAGGGTTATTATCCGTTAAAGATTCAAATCCTGTTCCCTCTGGCTGCCCTGGCACGACGTACCAAGAAACGTCTCCTTATCCCACAGCTATCCTCTGTGCAGTAGCTGTGTAATTATTATGTGTTCGAAAAGTCGCTCAAATTTCAAACTAAGCAGTTGAGAGATTGCGTGATGCGAAGATCCGTGCTCCTGCACCTTATGATGGCCCTAGACGGCCGTGGTAGATGATGTGTGCAGCTTGCTCAGCCATGGCGTAGGTTTTTCGAGTTGCAAATGACTGGTAATGACGACAGGGAACACCGAAGTGTCAACTACACGTAGGTTACTACTCCTTTCACTCCAAGATCGCTACCAACCACAGTGCCCATTGCGAGCGTCAAATATAGGATGGTAACTCGTCCTGTTCCAGTCTACGTCAGTAACCGCCGCGTGGACGGCCAGTTCCTACCCAATTCCAGCCCGCAGACGGGCGTCGATGTTAGCATCCGTCGAGTTTGGAGATAGCACTCGGTCGAATCCTGGAGCGCCGGCTTTTCCCTCGATCATGTCTCGTCTCGTCCAAGAGCGGCGTCATTGCTTACGGCAAACTTGATTTGGAGTTTTAGGCCCTCCCGAACCACGTAGCGATCAACAGCTGTGCCTAGGTAGTCAGGGTCAATGAGAGGGGCATCGTGGATACTGTCTGACCCCAAACTGACAGGTTCCTAACCAGCCGCCGGCAGGACCAACATCAGACAACATTAGTATCTGTGGAGAGCGAATCGTACCGGCGGAGAGGATCGCCTCCAGGTGGATTCCGCGTGTTACCATCCAAGTCGGGTAGAGCGTTGATTCCGAGCTCGTCCCAGGAGCGAAGGACATGCTGATTTGTGTTGATTGGGTCGCTCCGGAACTTCTCGGACTTGATTATGAAGGGAAGGATCCCATCGTAGTTCTAGCGACGGTCACCGACAATTTCACCCCAAAGATCGAAGTCGAGCTTGTCACCTCGAACCCATCCGCCTTTAGTGTGTATAGCTTGTTGGTCTCTACGTCCGATCGCTCGATATTCAAGGTCATTTAACTTACTCGTATTGATAACAGTACCGCCGCCGTGTTGTATTTCCAGTCGAAGTCGTGAAGTTGGGCTAAACAATATCGGCAACGTCGTTTGCGTCCGGGTCAGTTTCGATGACACAAGTCTTGAGCTGGTGGTTCCACTGGTGAAGCCTGTGCGAAACTACTACTGATGCAGAGAGCCCATCACCTACAATGATGTAATCCCACGATGTATTGACGATGTTGGAAAGGTGCATTCTGGAACGAACACTTTGGCGTCAAGTGTGGGTAATATGGGGAGATGACGAAGGAATGAGGAGCACCGAATGATGGAAAACACCGGAGAGACATTTACGAGTCTCTTGTGTGCAATATGCCTCTGTATAGACCTACCTAGGTGATGGATATTCTTTTTCATAACACCTTCCTATCGGGTTGTGGTAGTCGCAAGCTGTAGCATAGAAGTCACAATGGCATATGTAATGGATCCAGGTTGCAGTATTGCACATTACATTAATATAGATAACGATCTACAGCACACGCTTCATGAAGTCCTAAAATAAAAGTAGCAATAGAGTGGCACATTGGTTGATAATGTATGATAGCGAACTGTGTATGTTAGTAGGTAGCCATATACATACTTATGTATGTGAAGCGAATATCTGCAGACTACCAACGTATATTCGCCCCAGAGCGCTCTTCTATTTTGTTTGATTAACCTACGTTTCCAAGATGCGTCTAATGAACGTTCATACCCTTGAGCTTCGGGAATTCTGGGGGAGAGACCCTCCTGCCTATGCCATTATTTCCCATACCTGGGGGAGTGAAGAGGCATCGTTTCAAGAATGGAAAGATCGCGCATCTATTTCACATACGGCTGGGTATCGTAAATTTGTCAAAGCAGCGGAGACAGCGGAATCATTCGGCCTCGACTACGTCTGGATTGATACAAACTGCATCGATAAAACAAGTAGCGTTGAACTTTCGGAAGCTATCAATTCAATGTTCATTTGGTACACTAAGGCCGAGTGGTGCTTCGTCCTCTTTGACAACGTGTCGGTTGAAAATCCCATGCCGGGGGGGCGAGCCGGTGGTTACGCTTTGGAGCCTCTACAAGATGCAAGGTGGTTTACGAGGGGTTGGACACTGCAGGAGCTTATTGCCCCAGCGTGTCTGGTATTCTTCTCTCAAAACTGGCAGATCATTGGGTATTTGAGGAAGATTTGGCAGCGGCGAAAGGAGTGGCCTACGGAACAGCTTGAACGTTGGTTTCACGCATCAATAGATCAAATCAGAATCATCGAGGGGGAAATCGTAGATGGCATTTCACATATAACCAGTATTGACCAGGCAAGGTTATTGATAAAAGAAGACTACAAGAATCAAAGTATTGCCGTCAGGATGCATTGGGCCTCAAGAAGAATGACCACCAGGGTCGAAGACATGGCATACTGCCTTCTTGGGCTTTTCAAAATTAACATGCCGCTCTTGTATGGAGAGGGAAGAGCAGCGTTCCAGAGGCTGCAAGAGATTATGAAGTGATCAGTTAATTTTCGCATGGTCTTTCTAACCCTTGGATATCGAGAAAGATCCAGGACGCATTAGCCTCATGGCCCCATGGCCTAGTGCTTTCACCAGCAAATACATCGTCAAAACCAAGACTTCACCACGCGCTCCCATCGACTCTGTTTTTACACTGACAAATTTCGGATTATCCATCCAACTTCCACTACTAGTCGACCTTGGACAAAGGCGGTACGTTGCCGTGCTCGAATGCACCGATAGCCGTCTTCCCCAAAGGACCGAGATTCGTCTCTCTGAACCAGAACGAAGGTCATTCTATCGATTATGTGTACCTTTGAGCAAGGCGGAAAATAACGACAACACGTATAGAAGAGTCTCATCGTCCCAATATCTAGTAGCGCTGTGTATAGAAAACGTCCCACCCGCTCAGCGGCTCTATATTCCTCGTCTTGGACTACCTGACCCCCCCGACAGCTGCCGATCGTGCCAGCCTTGGTTGGGAGGAAGTCACAGCTAGGTTTTCCTTCTCTTTGCGGCTGTGAACCACGCTGTATCATATATAGGCCCATTGGAAGCCACAAATGATCACAAAATCTGCCATCGTTGTCTACGGATTTTATTCGACCGACCATCTTCACTTCCTAGCTCGACGCAAGTTTCCGTTCTACTTATTTTCAAAGATGAGACAGCAGCCAGAATCCGAAGTACGCGGTTTGATCTCAATGTCCAGATCGACTTTAATGACCATCGCGACTTCTTGCGTTATGACTTTGCTTGTAAGGCGTCATTTTGGAGTCACATGCCGGGACATAGAGCAGAAAACATGCGCGGTTATGCGGAGGTGGGCTTATTGGGAGGCCAAACGCGGGGACATCGAAATTATCGAGAAATTCCTATGTTTATTAGTTTTGAAAAAAACCGATGAGGGCGTAATTGACCATCAGACATCGAAAACAGTAGTTTTCCGGCGAGCCGAGGATGCGGGTGGCTTCAGACTCCCACAAAGAGAATCAGCGAGGAGGAGAGGCCTTGACCTGCGCAGCGGACGCCCATAACCCCCGAACGTCCAGTACGCTCGACACCGTTCATCTCAGCAGTATTCATACTCTAGGACAGAAGTCATCTCGCGACTACGAGAGCACAATGTGGACTCGCCCCCGTCCGCCGCGGTCATCCAGGCTGGGTAATCGTTGGCGAAAACGGGCCCATTCAATGCTGGCATGGGAGGTTTTGTTTTTGATTGGACTTGTCCTCGGAATCAAATTGTCTGTATGATGGTCTCTTCTTACTTCCTATGGTAAATTAAGCTATTCAAAATTTCCATTTGTGAGTCCTATCAGGAGGTATGATACAAATCGTATCAACAGATCCTAGGAGAGAACCTGCGCAGGGGAATGTGTCGGTAATAGCTGCAGGGATTCACATATGCTATAGGAAGCATTCTACACATCTTCAACGAAGACTTAAGTACGGCAGTACGTAGTTGTAGGTATAAGCCTATAAATACCTGGTTGGAGTGTGTGGTATTTGAGCTCATCCCGGGTTCAGAAGCTAGTCTGCATATAGCTCCCACCGGTAGCCGAGCCGATTGGCTCCCCTCAATAGCTTCTTCCTCGGTCGATTACGTAGCAACGTCGCCGAATGCTAGACAACGATTTACTAGTCTAGATGACCCGAGCATTTCACGGCTGCTGTAAGTAGTAGAGGACACGAAGACCAGCCACACATACAACTCCCACATCCAATCAATATGGCCTCGATACCAACCCGCCGCATCCTAGCGGCGCGCCCGTGTCTACGCACAGCAGGCATATCGAATACCTCGTCATATATACTACGCGCCGCATTCACCAACGCCGCAACGCGGGTGGGAGCGCAGCAGCAGCAGCAGCAGCAGTTGAGACGTCAGCAGCCGAGGACGTACATACCATTGCGCACTGGCGTGCGGTGGTCGTCGATTTCGGCAACGGGGAGCAAGATCTGGACCTTTGAAGAGGTAGGCGGGATTTCCAAGTTTCTACCTCGTCTCCTCTGTATGAACGGTGCTGCGCGGTATAGCGTGCGGCTAGCACAACGAACGAACGGACGAACGAACGAACGAACTCTGTGCAAGCCGAGCCCACTACGATTATCAAAAAGTGAAGAAGAAGTTCATGATAACCTCTCGCAACCATCAAACCAAACTAACTAACACCTCCACCAACCTCCTTCTACTTACAGATCCAATCCCTCTCCTCCTCACAAGACTCGTCCTCCACCAAACCAATCCTGATCGACGTCCGCGAGCCGTCCGAGCTTCAGTCGACGGGCAAGATCCCGGGGGCGGCGAACGTCCCGATCACGACGTCGCCCGACAGCTTCCACATCTCCGCCTCGGAATTCGAGGAGCGGTACGGCTTCGAACGTCCCGACAAGGACGCCGAGGTCGTCTTCTACTGCAGGGCTGGTGTCCGCTCCCGCGCCGCGGCCGGCATCGCCCGCGAGGCGGGCTGGAAGAACGTCGGGGAGTACCCTGGCTCTTGGATCGAGTGGAGCGGGAAGGGGGGCGACGTTGAGCGGTGATTGAGGCTGTGGGGTCTGTCGGATGTCCTAGATACTGGTATATTGTAGTTGTTAGACAGGAATAAGTTCAGGTCTCGAGGGTCCTGCCATATGTGGACAATTTAGGTCCCTGGGTACTAGATATTGGTACGTGAATCGTGGTAGTCGAGGATAATGGTTAAGTACCAGTGCATGTATTTCCCCCGGCCGAGTGATGCGGACCGGGAAATCATGTTTGCTACAAGTTGTATGTAGACCGCAGCACCTTTGACTTCTCTACTGTTTTCTCGCGGAATAGCGAAGGGAACATATCGCTGCTCATCACAGGTTCGGGATTAAAGTTCAGGATTAAAGTAAACCAATGGTATGAAGTTCCCGAGTAAGATTGAATAATCAGGTAGCTACAAGCCCCAGCTAATGTACATATGATATCATGGTACATGCCTCACGTAACGCCGTCTCGTACAACAAGCAGTCCCAACTTGCCCTTCAAGAATGGTGTAGAAACGTGTCTAAGCAAGTTACTCGTCACAACACCCCGCATTGAATCCACTCATCTCTCAATCCGTCACCCAATAATCCTTAAAAAAAAGCTCTCATCGCATCCCCAGCACTATCATCTTTTGGCGCATCCTTATCACCCCCGCCGGTAGCGGGCGGGTTATTCGCAACGGGGCTACCGGCAGCGAAGAACAGTATCTTGATGGCGAGGGCGAGGCCCATGTGCAGGGCGACGACGAGGACGAGGAGGATCTTGCTCGTCTGGCGGTCGGTGGCGCTGAGGACGGGGTACAGGTTGCGCAGGAGGAAGGCGACGGAGACGGCCCAGCCGACGCCCACAAAGACCCAGTTCAGGATGGTTAGCGGTGACCACGAGATGAGCGCTACGGGGATCCAGATCAGGTTCGAGTAGCCGTACAGCGCCCAGCACTCGAGCAGGTTCGCCGACTCGGAGCCGAAGTAGCGCAGCGCGCCGTACAGCACGATGGGGATCACGAGCGTGTAGCCGTAGATGAGGCCTGCGGCGCCTGTTGGGGGATGTGTGTGTTAGTAACTTGTTGCTGGAGCCGGACCATACACTCCAAGGCGTACAATATATAAGAAAGCACACGGAAGAGAGAGGGAAGTGCACATACCACTCAACAGCTCAAAATCATACGCGAAGGGCCCGGCGCCCGTGTTCGCAATGTATTGGCTGATGGTGCCGCCAAGGAAGAGGATGAGGACGACGGTGGTGGCGATCCAGAAGGGGCCGTACAGGTCTGGGTTTCCCTCGAGGACGTCGAGGAAGTTGTCGCGCGGCCACAGGGCGGCCCAGCAGCGCGCGAGCACGGAGCTTGTGTCGACGTCGAAGAACTGCGCGTAGAACGACAGCGTCCACAGGTACCGCTTCGACGTGCCGCCGCCGCCGCCCGAGCCGCCGCTTGCCGTCGCGGGCGGTGGTAGCCCCGACGCCGACGAGGGCGTGTATTTCCGACCCGTCGTGGATGCGTCTGTGAATGTCGACGTGTGGAATTCTAGGTCTTCTTGCAGATCGGTGTGGCCGAGGTCGCCCTGGGCAAGTGAGAGGTATTAGATCGGGGTGGACTCGTAGGTTTGCGTGCATGGTTTCGAGTTGGTAGATATCCCGGGGCGTTGAGACAAACAGTGCCCCGGCCATACAACACACAACCAGACAGACTAATAGACAGATACAGCCCGGAACAGTGGCATGAGAGAGGCAACCAGGTAGGTAGCTTGGCTAACTCACCTCGTCATCGATGTCCACGACGGCATCGTAGCCGGCGCCAGCCATCTTTCCCAGCTCTCTGAGGCGCGACTACGGTGTATTCCCTATTATATAGCTTCGTCCGTATGTCTCGACGTTTCGCGCGTGCGGTGGATTGGCGGGTTCGTGGCGCTGGGAGCTGTCGTCGTAGCTGCAGCAGTGTGTTATGTAGGTAGTATGGTACTAAAGTGATTGCCTAAGAGATGCTACAGATAACGCGTGATACGTCGATGGCTAAGTAAGTACCTACTAAGAGGCCACGGAGCATGCCGAGCTTTAACCGTCTTCCGGCCCCACTAGCGCTACCCCGGCGTCCAATACCAAGACACCGCAACTCCGATGCATCAGTATGTGTAGTTGTATGTAAGTTGTACTCTTTGAGGACTATATTTTTAATTATCCCCTTTCGGAATATGAATGGGCACTTGCGTATATGTGATTTTGTTTAGTTTGATATGGGAAATTGCCGTTGCGTTCGTTTTCACCGTTTTCGCAGATATTGGGACTGGCTGCGATGTAGCTATATCAAGGAGTCAGATCTTCGGCACGTAGCCTCGCATCGGAGTATTCTGTCTTCCTAACCGTATCATGTATGTAGATGCTAGAAAGCTACGAAAATAGACGAGTTTATCCTAGTTGTTTTTCTTAGAATTCGATGTGCTGAATACACCCCCCCGATGCCCTATCCAGAATCCGTCTCCCCTTAGTCCCTGTACACATGCCAATCGTGGAGAAGGCTAAGGTTATACACTATTGTTTGATATCATGAAAGAGATAAGAAACTAATCATTAAAATCATAGCTAAGTAGTATCACTCATAATCATCTCACGTCCCCCACCCACTCCTCCGTTATCGCGTGTGCGACTGGGACGGCCGGTCCCCAAGATCCTCCGAGTTCTCGCGGAATATGCTTAATCTCAACGAGCTGCTCGTCCCGGCTCCCCGGCTGGGGCCCGCGTGCGCGCTGCTACCCTGCTGACCCGCCGGCCCCATGCTCTGGTACATACTCATATAGTCCCCAGCCTCGTGGTCATCAACCGCGCTCGGCGGGCTCGGCAAGGGCGGGCTGACCGGCCCAATATTGAAGCCCATTTGCATCGCCGGTGGCGTGGTCGGCGGACTGGGCGCCGAGTTCGACGTCGAGCTCACGGTTCCGCCGCTTAGATTACGCAAATGCGACATGTGGTGCTCGCTTATACGACTTAGATCACTGACCACTGCGTCGCGGTTCGGCGGTGGCGTTCGCATAGGACTAGAGCGTCCGAGAGGTGGCGAGTCAGGCCGCTCCCGTGCCACCGCCGCCGCCGCTGCCGCTGGGTTGATACCGGCTTGCGACGAGCTGCGTGCGTAGAAACACGTTAGTCGAGATATCCAAGTCCCATATCACAGAACTTGCCAGATCATACGAGATAGGGAGACGAAGGGATTAGGCACGGCAGGTTTTAAACACACCTTAAGCTGCTTGGCTGGCCCTGCGAAATCGAGCCTGTGAAGAGGGAAGGCGACTTAAGAACTGAATGTGGTGAACCTGAATGAGGAGACTGAGGGGAATGGAGTTGTGTGTGTTTAGTTAGAACATCCGTATATGACAAGGCTTCGCTACCGAGCTCTGCAGTTCGGGAAGTGTCTAACTTCTGTCAGCTGAATTTTGCGAAACAAGGAGGGAGGAAAGATCCGAGTCGCTACTCACCCCCAAGCTCAAATCGTTGATTTTCATTTTCAGGCATCTCGTGTTGTACTCCCTGCTGAGTCATCTCAGGAATTGGGGACTGGATACCGTAGCCTGCGGAGGGCATCGGCGTATTATTTCGACTTGTTATATCGTAACGGCTTGACGGATCGTCCGTCGTGACGGTCGGCGCCTTCTCAGCGTTATTGTTATTTAACCAAGTTCTGATAAAATGGTGGCGCTCATCTCCCCCCGAACTATCCGTTCCGCTGTTTCTTTTCCGCAATAAACTCCGCCTTCGGTACAGCAGAATACCGACTGCGATCGCCGTGAGAAAGACGAGGCCGAGCACTACGCCTAGGACGGGAGCCACCCAAGATGGAGTGCCGCCTCCTCCCTTGCCACCATCCAAATCTCCCCTCGTTGCATTCCCCGGGCCCTGGGAACTGTAAGGAAAATAGGTCGTTATTTTGGAAGTCGGATACTTTGTAGCGAAAATGCTTGCGAGCTCTGTCGCAGCCCACCCGGATGGTGTTGGAGTGGTCGCGGTCGCACCTCCGGCGTAATCACCACCAATCTTATTATGGATCATCTTGGGGACGCCATACTTATTCCAGTTTTTAGGGTCATATGAGCTCAGCCACTCCCCTTCGGTGAGGTTGAAGACTTGAAGGATGCCACCATCAAGGCACAAGAAGCCTCCCCCCTTGGAAGACCGGAACCCTCCAACAGTTACCATTTGGTCCGGGTAAGGTGTCAAGCATTGATGACCGGCACGAGCGTGCGCCGGCTTGCCCGGAGACAACATCGTCCATGTGAAGGACGGTAGTGACAGAACCCACACCTCATCCTTGAAGTTCTGATCTTCGTGGAGACCGTCAAATCCACCGTAATAATAGATATTGTAGCTGGAGAGGTCCTGAGCTGGAGCGATAACAGCACAACCCATGGCCAACTGAGGAGGCGCCCCGGTGGTCGGCTGCTGATACCATTCACCGCT
Source organism: Xylaria acuta (assembly GCA_022495125.1). NCBI lineage: Eukaryota > Fungi > Ascomycota > Sordariomycetes > Xylariales > Xylariaceae > Xylaria > Xylaria acuta. The sequence goes on along the minus strand of MU383128.1, from coordinate 154,767 downwards.
AGCAACGTCGTATATGTCAACGTCGGCCATATATACAGGGCTAACCTTTTCCTGCCCAGATGTTAGCAATAATGAGTCTCCTATCATTGCGCGCAACTTACGCTCTCAGCTATATTTAGGGATTCTTGATCCGCAGTACTGTAATAGGGGTAGGCCACACCCCCCAGGACCACCAGTATTCCCTGCTTTCCGACCGGTACCCACACTACGGAGGGATTTGCTCGACTTTGAGTTCCGGAAGGAAGGGTGACATTGGTCCACTTCTCCGATTGGCTTGCACTTAGGTCGAGAGTGATGAGGGTATCAGAGACATCGATAGGATTGAGAGAGTCGTTAGCACCGCTGGGTTGGTAAATCGGTCCCCATGATGGCGATCGAGAGCCTCCGAAATACCATGCCTTATTCTCGGAGGGGGCGTTGACGGCACCACCATACGTTACGTATCGAGTCAGATTACCAGGCAGTTTGCCCCTACCAAAACCTGGAAGAAAGGCCGGTTTCGGCACTCCGTAGTCAGAGGCTCGATAATACAGCACTTCGTCAGCGTCTGGAGGAGTGTAACTTTTGGTATACCTTAGCAGCCCTCCATAAAGGAAGAATTCATGATCGTTAGCAAGCATTGCTCCATCGTAGTAGTTTGGCTTAAGGCCATATGTCGCGTCACCATCCGGGGATAAGGATATTGTTTTTAAGATGCTGCTAATGTTGGTGCTAGAGTCAAATGGGACGCTAAAATTCAACGTATACGTGAGTCCCAGCGGGTTACCTATGTAGACGTTAGACGAGCATATCGACTTTCCTTGGACATTGAAGTTGCTTACCATCTGGTGTCGGATCACCAAGACCGCCATCAGCAAGTCCTGGTGTCCAATAGAGAGAACCACCATCCAGGTACGCTGTATCCTTCAGTTGCGCCGCTGCCTGGAGGTCAGTAACCGAACCGGCTACAGAGAATCGTGCGCAAAAGACATTGGATTGGGAGGGGAGCATACCTCTAAGTGCCTTCCACGCACACATCGTGGTGTTGACCTGGTTTGGGACCCATCCCGATTGTTGGCCGTTGACCCATGGTGGAAGGCCGGCGACAATCGCCGTCACGAGTACCGCTATACTGGAACGATACATATTGTACACGAATCAAGTTTTATCTGCCGCCGTAGGCACGGAGCACTTAAATGAAAAATGGGCTAGGGTGCGCGAACGAGTTTATTCCACCATGTGGGCAATATGCGCTAGGAATAGAACTTCAGTGATAGACAGCTGCAATATCGAAAGGGCAAAATATTTCCCTTGAGCATTCGATATAGTACATCAATGACGGCCTGGAGCCATATCGTTAAGAGATCATGACCAGAAACTTATAAACAGAACATCGGCTCCCGAAGAGAGAACAAGACGGATTATGTCGACACTTTTGTCGGGATAAGCGAAGTTTGGGAACTTCACAAGACGGCCCCGCACCAAAACGAGGGAGGAAGTGGCAATGATACCTTGGAGGATGAAGAAGGCTTCGAAAGGAAAACTTGAGTATTGACCAGACCGTCAAGCCCAGCCTGTCAGTTGGCGGTCCATACAACAATAAGATGGTTGTTGGTCCTCATGTAATGTCTAAGCTGCTGATCTATGCAGGCTGTTAAGCTGCCACACCACCACGAAGAGAAGTGCATTCGTCTACCACCTATACTTAAAGCCTGGAGACGAACGAGGGTAAGCGAAAAGGCTGTATTATTCCGAAGTGGAAGATATGTGGTGCCTCAATCGAGGTGGCCGAGTACGCCGGGTCGTCTTCTGGAGTAGTCGTCTCTCTTCCCTATTTTCTTTTTAGCTAATATTATAGTCTCAGCCTTATCAACCACACTCGAATCCAGAAGCCGAATATACAGGTGAGGTATATCGCCAAACTATAAGGGAAAGACGGGTGATCGGGAAACCCTAATCTGATCATTGTCAGGCGCGAACTTGCTTGGGCTAGGTTCATAGCACGCGGAGATGCAATGCACGCAGCGTACCAGACCTGCACTCGCATAGGTAGATGGAAGCATTTGCCTTCAACTGCAACGGAACAATCTTGCCCTGACATGTCGCGACATGGTACCTCGGCGATGGGACTGCAAGTACAAATCAGCACCCAATATGTCGGTATCCAGACCCAACCGGGAAGAGTTCCTGAATGAGAGTGTACGTGCAGTATACCTGTGAGGGTCGACAATATGCCAAGGGTGACTAGGCAAGCCCATCATCATATAGTACTACCAAACGGCGGCGTTGGCATGTCTTACGTGGGGAGAACTCTGTTTGGTGTCTCCCATTGGGTGACCTAACCCCTGCTGCAGGGGAGCCTGGGGTTGTTGGCTATCGTGTGTGGATATTTATATGCATGGCTACTGATCGAGGTGGAGGAGGGAGGGGTCGCTTCCTCAACTCGAGCTGTGAAGAATACTGACCTACAGCATGATGAGTACTTACTGTAGACACAGTAAGTAGTAGTACCATGCTCGTCTTGGGGAGGTGGCGCGAATATATCGTTTCGCCACAACTCGTTGCATCCACGGGCTCATGCCCCGAAGAAAGGTCTTTGATGGGGAAACGATGATTGATAGTCTAAGACGGCTTATGTGGCATCTGCACATGTGGCCGCCCTTACATCATGAGATGGAGAGAAGCAGCCTGATAGACGGCGGTATTGGATTCCGCTCTTTGAGATGACAATTACAGTAGGTAGTTACTTAGAATCGCTGCATGAGTCCTAGTCCTGACCAATGAGATTACTGGAAAAGTCCCGACAAATCAGACCTTCCATGACCCTAGTGCAATGGAAGCCCAAGCCTTGCACTCTTTGGCTACTAGGCTTCTTGCTATTTAGGGTTAGAATATTGACGCCTTCGTATCAGCATGTTTACCCGCTGTCGAGTTTCTAGGTACACTGTATCTTGAGATCAGCTTCGATCAGACTAGGTACTGTACATATACTCTGTAGTCCCTGCCGCCCTAGCCATTTATGGTGTGAGGTCGTATTGTCGTAATTGGCCGTTGGTCCTACCAAGAGCTGGATTTTCTTTGTCGACGTTAGCAATAGTAACGTCTCACCACGAAAACTGTCAGAACTCGGTCAGCCTAGTACAAGCTTATGTGGACGATCTAAGCACAGCTCTTTGTCTGACCGTAGCTTAGCCGCGATTTTCACCATTTTCCCGTGCTGTCATACAACTAAGGTACTGTACGTGTCGCTCGGCTCTAGCCTCTACCATAATGACCACACGAGGTTGGTACAGTAGTACGATGTAATACCTATCCCGCTCATACCCCGGTGAGGATGCATTTTTTAGCACACGCTTCCAGATTCCTGGTACCGCCCGCGAACATGCCAGTATATTCTTCCCGTCCCGCTCGGGATCGACAGTGTCTCAACCATCGGACAATCCAATAAAGAGAGACACTTGCGGCAGTTGAAGGGTCGATACTCAATTAATAGTACGATGTCGGAGATCTGACACCGCAATGTCACTTGACGACTGGAAACAGGGTTGTGCCAGCACACACGAGCCTCTCCTGGTCCTGTAGTACTACTTACATTCATGGCCTGATCCTAATTCACCCGCCTCGCTCGGAAGAGACGAACAATTGGTGAGCTCTGGGGCGTGACCTTACAGGCCCGGTCATCATCCAGTACGTCGCCGAGGTGGAAACCGCGCCACCCACCTGCAGCAGAATGCGCGATCTAGAAGAGACGACAGGCTGTCCCGTTGTTACACCGCGTCCTCGTTGGCCACTTGCGTCGTCTGGACCCCTGCTTCTCATGCTTATTTTTCAATAGACCGGATGCCTCGCATATGCACGTATACTTCCTCGGCCTTCACTATCACATCTGGCAAGCCTGTGCAGCGTATCGTTTCCGTATTCCGGACAGCTCGTATGCCTCGGCCGTCTTCTGGGCGAGATAGGTTACCGTTTATGGCAAGTCGCAGCCCTCTTGTTGCCCGGGTTAGGTGCCTGGGAGACTGGACCCTGATGAGGGAGAGCTGTTACTCCAAATCTTTCGATCTTGGTGTTACCAAAGCAACGCATTGCTCCGCTCTTGGCCCGGATCTCGTCGTGACTCTCCCGGCAGGTGGCTAACAAGCAAGGCAGTCAACCGTCCCCAAGCTCAGCCGGATGTCAGGAGTGGATCTGCTCTCGAAACTGTATTCAGCTTTGGACGCCTCCGAGACTGGCGTTCACTTAATTGTTCCTAGGCAAACTACGTGGATTGTAGCCAGCTTCAACTAAGTAGCTGATCGCCTGTTCTCGGTAGCTGGAGCAGCAAAATTGCACTAGGCTGATGGGACTGGGGTGCTACTCAGCGGCGCATACAGCCGGGGTTACCAACAGCTAGATCTCTCTTCTTACAAGGATTGGTTGTTCCATCAACTTTAGGAGATGTGGGTGGAGGGGTATTTCGTCGAGAGCTGCAACCTTGACTGGGTAGCTGGACTCCCGTAGCTTGGCTGCCCGTATTTTCACATATGCTTCCTTTCTTCTAATACTCAGCCTTGTCCAGTTTGCCCCTCTTGCCCCTCGTTTCCCAAGCTCCCGCCCGGGTCCTCGCGTTCGTTTAAGTTGAGTGATCTTCTTGTCGCCAATGTGCCGTAGTTGGTAAGACTTCCACTTACTGAGACGCCTACAAGCTTCGTCAACTGAATCGGTTGGCTAACGTCAGCTCTCAGCCCAGAGCTCGGAGTAATACTTGACAGAAGAAGCTCTGGAGTTTGCTCTGTGGCCCGCTGAGTTACCACGACAAGTCTCGAAGGATTCTTGGCAAGGGCCTTTACTAGTCTTTGTCGGTATATCCCGTCTAGACGCTGGAGGCTCATTCGTACTTAGCATCGTGCTCCTCATACATAGCACTGGGTTCTCGCGAAATCGCTCGTTGAAGACGCTCTACAATCAACTCCCAACCTTCGCTTTGGAAAACTTAAGGTCTGACCTCACCCATTCGGCCGGACTCAATCGCTTGATAATGGTCCTCGCGTACTGGCTCTCGGCCGGAGCGGCATTCGCATTCGCGTCTCTGGCACGTGCAGCTGGCAATGAGACGAATCAATGTTACGCTCCTGAGCCGTATACTGTGACCGAGACTGAAACTGAAACAATAACGAGCTAGTAAGTGTCTGGGCTGGTGGCTTATGTCGAGAGCAGATGCTCATCTTAGGTTTAGTGGCACTATTACCGTTTTCGAGTCCTTCTACAATAGCTTTGTGCAAACCGTGGTAGAGGACCATACGGCTACAATTACTGAGGGAGAGACGGTGAGCGTCAATGTTGGAGAGACCGCAACACAAGAAGTTACCAAGGTCATTAGCGACATCGCGTATTGGGTACGTAGAAATAACTGCTGCGGCATTATCCCTTAAGCTAACCTGGCCTGAGTCATATCCTACCTATTCCACATCATGCTATACACACTGGCTCGAAAACTGGCCGAAAACAGTGTGCGTCACAGTCACTAAGTGGGTAACAACAACTACAACGATTATCCAGCCAACCACTCAAACAATTGATCATAATATCACCGTTACCGATACGGTAACCGAGGAGGTTCCGACTACTATCATCGATACAGTGACGGAAGAGATTACAACTACTACTACTACCACCGATACAGTGACGGAAGAGACTACAACTACTACCACTGATACAGTAACGGAAGAGGTTCCGACTACTACCACTGATACAGTGACGGAAGAGACTACAACTACTACCACTGATACAGTAACGGAAGAGGTTCCGACTACTATCACCGATACAGTGACGGAAGAGACTACAACTACTACCACTGACACAGTGACGGAAGAGACTACAAGTATTACCACTGAGATAACTACGGAGATAACGACTGAGGAGACAACCGAGACAACAACTTATACTACGGTGATTCCAACAACAACCACTTCTGTAATAACTGAAACTACAAGCGTGCCCACAACAATCACAATCGACCATACATCGACAACTACAGACTACATCCCAACCACCTACACGACCTCGATCATAGTTACCTTGAATATTACGCAGATAATTACGGACACAGTGACAAACACTGCTACCACTACTGCGACGGCTGTGTCTGTATCGCCAACTACAGATACTGCTACCTTGACGACCACTCAGGTGACAACATCACTCGTGACCTTAACCACAACAACTACATTTGTTACGATCTCGGAAATCTCAATCACGGACTCTGTAACAAGCACCACTACCTTCACAACCACGCAAGAGATTACAACTGTGTCGCCAACAACTATAACACTACCACCGTTTACCGAGACGCTTTCTCCAGTTACAGTCACAACAACGGCTACATCGTTTATCACGTCCGTGAGCACGTGCCCTATACCAACGAGCAGTCCCGGGACAGGTGTCGCTTACGATCCAAAGTCAGACCGGACATGGGGTTGCCCACCCGGAACGGTTTGCAGCAAACCAAAACCGGGCAGCTGTAATGTCTATGCAGATCTACCCGATAAGTCGTATGTCTGTGAGGATCCTGCTTGGTGTATTACTTCGCCTTCATATCCAAATGTTAGATGGCCTGAGAATGGTACGGGTTACTATCCTCCTACTGATGGGTACTATAATCTTGCTCCCGCAGCTTTTGGACTGAGCGACGATATCTTCGCGATCCATTTCATCACGGCATATCACACGACCATAAGTACTGGCAACTGGGGATCCCAAACAGACATCACTGCGTATCCCCCGTCTTCAACAAGTGCAGCAACATATCCCACCTCAAAGCCAAGCTACCCCGTCGGTAGGAGGTCTGCTGTGCTCTCAAAACGAGGACCCACAGTACCGACCGTATGCTATGATTCATGCAATAACGCCAATCTGGAGGCTCAAAGTGTAGGGAAATCTCCGGATCTGTGTGATCCCGATTCTGCCTTCTTCTTTTATTATAACGGATGCCATGGGTGCATCAACACGCACGTCGACGACGCGCAGGACACCACGAGGGATTACCTGGATCCAGCTTTCTCTCAGTGGCTTGACTATTGCAATGGCAACCCTGTCACTCCCGGCACCGGCGGTGGCGGTCAGGGTCAAGTAACCACCACAGGAAGTCCGACAATAACACCCGGTGAAACGCCAGCATCAATGACGACCGCCGTGTCAATTCCGCCGGACTCAACGGGATCGTCCACGGGCTCGACAACGTCATCGCCTACTACTTCTACGCAAGACACGACTTCCGAACCTACGAGTGCTACGGGCTCTACGGGATCAACGTCGTCTCCGTCTAGTTCTGGGGCGGGCGGCACCTCCGAACCCACGGGCCCCACGGAATCAAGCTCCTCGCCCCCGAGCGGTCCATCGGTGACAGTGACGCCAACAGGCAACTTCACAACACCAGCTACAGTTACCCCATCAGGCACCTTCACCACTCCAACACCGATACCAACCGCCGGTGCACCCGCCATGCTGCGTGGAAGCGTCATGTCAGGTGCCGGGTCGCTATTCTTCGCCCTTCTTTCCCTCTTTTTCGTATTATAGGCCAACCACGTTGCATGATGTTCGAAGCTGAGTATGCAACGCCTATCCATTACTTAATTCTCGTCTATCCTTTATATCTTGCATAAGTAGCATTTATACCTTTCTGCATTCCCCCCTAGGTACTTGGAAGTTCGGCATTCACTCCTTCAGGCAAAAATTGCATTAATCTGGATTGGGCCAAGGTTGTTTTGGATGAGATTTTATGAAATCAATGCATGACGGGCTCACACGTTCATTAACGGCATATACGGGGCACTATAGAGAGGAGTTATACTTGGATCAGGATGGACTTTATGATATGATACCCAGGGGACCAAGACACTCCTTTTCACGCAGAAATATGGTGACGCGAGACAGTCATCATGACATGATGAGTTGATGAAAAAAGGCGAGGGGGGAAATCTCATCGGTACCTGGTGTGGAAGGTACCGGGTCGTACTGAGTCGTACCGGGCCTTCCAACTTAACCAGGTTGAAGAAGATCAGGCTTCGGTTAGGTACACATGCCTATAGTAGTCTCATAGTAGTAGTATATGTGTGCGGGATTGAAGGCCAACCAGCGAGAGCGATGGGACTAATAGGGATTCTTATAAGCTGATGGTGGGTTGGATGGGTAAATGATGACCCATGGATTAATGCTGACCCTAGGCGGATGGAATGCGGAAATGAAGATGGAATGAGGGGTTAATGAAGTAGATTCGTATGAGAGAACAAGAGGATCTACAAATTTATTAAGCGTATGTATTGTGACTATTCGTCTGAGATGTCTATTCGTCCTGAGGCGGATTGTTTGGTACACGGTCCATAAGACAAAAAGCCACCTACCTAATGTACTTACTGATGAGATTGGCGGATCCAGAGCGAAACAGATGGAAGGCAATGTTGACAGCTGATAGGACTGACTCAGACGGTGGACAACACCGCCACCATCCTCCAGAAGCCAGGGACTTCCTCACTAGCCGCATATGGAAATAGCGTGGCGATGAGTCGTTGGGAATTGCTGGTGAGCCACTGCGTTAACAGCAGGTAGCGCCTACCCCGCCATCACGTCCTGTAGCTCGTCAGGAACACGCGGCATGATTTGCTGAGAAATCCAGTCAATGCGACACTTCAGGTACCTCATGCACTGGCGAACCAGAGACATCGAAGTAGCAAGACAGCTCTTCCTCTCCGAAAAGGAGGCACCAAGCAGCTCCTCTCTCTCTCTCTCTCTCCCCCCTTACTTCACGCACTTGTATAAAGCTGGTATTTCTCCTGCTGTTGCGAGCTCTCTGCCGTCTACAGCACCCCGCTGCGAAGAATACGTCATAGGTACACTACAGTTACAGTTTACAGTTCGGTAAACCGACTGCGGGCCACAACGTCCGCAGCTACGCTTCCCCATCTGCTGTTGGTGGGGTTGTGTTCCCTATCTCAATCTGGACCCTCTCTCTCTCTCGTGTGCAGAGCTGGACTTTGGACTTCTAATCTACATCAACCACCAACCTGACTACGCCACTCCAGAGTCCGTACTACCTGCTGTACAGTCCATCGCATCACAGCACGCGTTCTCGTTCCCATACCTACCTACCTACCTACCTACCTAGTCAGCACCTGGTAGACCTACCCATCTCTAACGACGATTTCCCGAGACACCGCCAAGATTCCTTCCGACGCAGACGAACAGGACAAGCTGGGGAAGCGCAAACTCTCTAACGGAGGTCTTCCCTTCTCCCCAAAGAGAACCATGACCGTAAGTCACCAGTCATACAGCTTGCCGCTTTCCGGCCTCCCGGATCCCATCTCGCCCGGCCTTCTCAAGCCTCTGTACCTCCATCGCCGCACCCGCAATCTGTCCGCGTGCTCACCAAAACGTTCGACTTCTAACCCGTTTCGTTTTACGTAGGACAGCAAGATGGCTTCGGGCGGCGAAGTCGATCTCGTCACCCGGCTTCAGGTCGACGACTCGGCCATCTCGGACACAACCGAAATCGATGAGTCCCTCTACAGTCGACAGCTTTACGTTTTGGGCCACGAGGCCATGAAGCGTATGGGTGCCTCCAACGTCCTCATCGTTGGTCTGAAGGGCCTCGGTGTCGAAATCGCCAAGAACATTGCTCTCGCTGGAGTCAAGAGCTTGACCCTCTACGACCCGACACCCGCAGCCATTGCCGACCTCTCCTCCCAGTTCTTCCTGCATCCCGAAGATGTCGGCAAACCCCGCGATATTGCCACGGCACCTCGCGTCGCCGAGTTGAATGCATACACACCTGTCCATATTCACAAGTCTTCCAGGTAAGTCGTACAATCGTACCTTTGGCATTCTGTTCATTCCTCGTCTATGTGCTCATCTACTGACTCTTGCACTACCAGTCTCACAGAAAATCTAGCGCAGTATGACAAATACCAGGTGGTGGTCCTAACAAACCAGCGGTTGCAAGACCAACTCGTTATCGGCGACTACTGCCACTCAAAAGGCATTTATGTAGTGTGTGCCAACACCTACGGCTTGTTCGGCTCTATATTCTGCGATTTCGGTGATAAGTTCACATGCATCGATCCCACCGGCGAGAACCCTGTAAATGGAATTGTATCGAGTATCGATGAAGAGGGCTTGGTCACTGCGCTTGACGAGACACGACACGGTTTGGTAGATGGCGACTATGTCACTTTCTCCGAAGTCGAAGGCATGGAGGCTCTCAATGGTGCAGAGCCTAGAAAAGTCACAGTAAAGGGTCCTTACACATTCTCAATTGGTGATGTGTCTGGTCTAGGTCAGTACAAACGAGGCGGCTTGTTCCAACAAGTGAAGATGCCCGCCATCATCGATTTCAAAACGATATCCGCGGCCTTGCGGGAACCCGAGTTTGTTCAGTCAGACTTCGCCAAATTCGATCGACCCCCATTGCTGCATGTGGGATTCGAAGCCCTCAATGCATACACACAGTCGCAAGGCCGTCTCCCTCGCCCGATGAACAATGAGGATGCTGCTGTTCTAGTTGGCTCGGTCAAAGCCTTCGTCGCGAAGGAGAAGATCGACTTGGAAATTGGCGAGAACGAAGAGAAGATCATTCGGGAGCTCAGCTACCAGGCACAAGGTGATCTCAACCCCATGGCTGCGCTTTTTGGCGGCCTTGCTGCCCAAGAAGTTCTGAAAGCCGTGTCTGGGAAATTCCACCCTATAAAGCAGTGGTTCTACTTTGACTCGTTAGAATCGCTTCCTACGAGCGTGGCCCGAAGCGAGGAGCTTTGCAAGCCTATCGGGTCCCGATACGATGGGCAAATTGTTGTATTTGGCATAGAATTCCAGAAAAAGCTTGCGGACGTGAAACAATTCCTTGTCGGTGCTGGTGCCATTGGATGCGAAATGCTCAAGAACTGGGCTATGATTGGGCTTGGTGTTGGTCCCAATGGCAAGCTCACTATTACGGACATGGACTCCATCGAAAAGAGTAATCTCAACCGACAGTTCTTGTTTAGACCCAAGGATGTTGGTCAGATGAAGAGCGACTGCGCTGCTAAAGCAGTAACAGCGATGAACCCCGAACTAGATGGTCACATTGTGTGTTTGAAAGATCGCGTTAGTCCCGAGACTGAGCACATCTTCGACGAAACGTTCTGGAAGGGCTTAGATGGTGTTACAAACGCACTTGACAACGTCGAAGCGCGGACTTATGTTGATCGTCGATGCGTCTTCTTCCGCAAACCCCTACTTGAGAGCGGTACACTAGGCACCAAGGGCAACACCCAAGTCGTTCTACCTAAACTAACTGAGTCGTACTCGTCCTCCCAAGATCCTCCAGAGGTATCATTCCCGATGTGCACTCTGAGAAGTTTCCCCAACAAGATCGAGCACACAATCGCCTGGGCTCGAGAGCTTTTTGAGACATCCTTCGTCAAGTCCGCTGAGACTGTCAATCTTTACTTAGGCCAGCCCAATTACTTAGAGACTACGCTAAAGCAAGGGGGTAATGAGAAGCCAACCTTAGAAACAATTCGAGACTATCTCGTGACGGACAAGCCGTTAAGCTTTGAGGACTGTATTATCTGGGCACGCATGTTGTTCGAGAAGAACTACAATAACGCGATTCAGCAGCTTTTACATAACTTCCCGAAGGACTCTGTCTCGTCAAGTGGCGCCCCTTTTTGGTCTGGACCTAAGCGAGCACCAGATGCGCTCAAGTTCGACCCCAAGAATCCTACCCATTTCGGTTTCATCGTTGCTGCTGCCAACCTTCATGCGTTCAATTACAACATAAATACGAAGGGCGTGGACAAGCAACTGTATGCCAAGGTTTTGGACAACATGATCGTCCCTGACTTCACTCCTGATCCTGGCGTCAAGATTCAGGCTAACGATAGTGATCCTGTAAGTCTTTGCCTTTGAGGATTACACTATATGGCCAATTGCTAATCAAGGCCGCGTAAAAGGACCCCAATGCGAACAAGTCTTTCCCATTCGGCGATGATAATGAGTTGCAGTACATAATTGACAGCTTGCCGGCACCCAATAAGCTAGCTGGATTCAAGCTAACCCCAGTAGAGTTCGAGAAGGACGATGACACGAACCACCACATTGACTTCATAACTTTTGCCAGCAATTTGCGAGCCGAGAATTACAAGATCGAACAGGCCGACAGACACAAGACCAAGTTCATTGCCGGCAAGATCATCCCAGCCATTGCTACGACGACTGCTTTGGTCACCGGCCTAGTTGTTCTAGAGCTATTCAAGATTGTTGATGGCAAAGACGATATCGAGCAGTACAAAAACGGATTCATCAACCTCGCACTCCCCTTCTTCGGCTTCAGTGAGCCGATCGCAAGTCCCAAGGTAGAATGGGGGGGCCCAGGCGGCGCCAAGTTCAAGATGGACAAGATCTGGGATCGGTTCGATTCGGAGGATGTGACTTTGGCTGAGCTCCTCGAGAACTTCGAGAAGGAGGGACTTACTATCAGCATGGTTAGTTCTGGGGTGAGCTTGCTCTACGCAAGCTTTTTCCCGGCCGGTAAGCTCAAGGAGAGGAAGGCGATGAAGCTGAGTCAGCTCGTTGAGACGGTATCAAAGAAAGCGATACCTAAGCACCAGAAGGAACTTATCCTCGAGGTTGTGACTGAGGATGCAAATGAAGAGGATGTCGAGGTGCCCTATATTAGGGTGACGCGACAAGTGGACTGAGACTCGAAAAGTGCTCGATCCATGAATTATACATTTAGCAATGGTAGCTAGACTTTGGAGGCGCTCGTCACTCGGGCAGCATGGCCCCTATGGGATAGAACATGTCTTGGGCGGTAGTCGTTGCTGCTTCATTGTGTAATTGGCAACATACAGGTTTTGACCACCCCATAAAATAGCTAGTTTCAAGACAGGCTCTGCTTGGTATCTGGAGTCCATTCCGCCTCGGCAGCTGATGCGACCCCGCGCGTTCTACTGTAGGTTAGAACAGAACGAATTTGAAATAGCCAACGGCTATCTAGTGATATTTCACGGGAGATAATACAGTATACGAAACTCGATGCCGCGAACACGTCGCTTGACGTTCTCCACATGGGTGCTTAGTGATGATCCTAGCTTGTAGACATGACTATAGCGCATTTTTACGTCACTATATGTAATCATCAAAACCCCATTCCAGAAGTAGTTTTAGCAATACAATGGGGACACCCCACATGACAAAGCAGTATAGATGTAATGACTTTTGAGGTTGATGGATACGACGCATATCGTAGGTGCAGAACAAGGGTGGATTGTATAATACAATATACGGTTGCCCGGCAATCACCTGGATTACAAAAATTGAAGCGTATAGTACCTTAATACTTACTTACCTAAGAAGTAGGTAGGCATTAGTGACCTTGTTGTTCCGTAATACTGCATTCAGCTCCTAGACATAGCTTAGAATTGCTGAGAGTATAGCCCACGGCATACCACCGGCATACCACCGGCATACTACGCAGCGCGACTACGGACCGGGCTTGTTGCTACACCGGGTTTATTGTGAAGGCCAGTCAATGGATAGAACCCCGCATTAGCTGAGCTGAGCCTTATATCTTATATATATACTCATCGCAACGACCACTTCTTTCTCTGGGTACATACTTATTGCTTGTTATACATGCTCCATGCACTTTCGGCCAGCCTCGCAATCTACAGCGAGACTTATCACATCCATATATAGCTCCACGCCCGCGTCTTCATCGACGAGAGGCCTACGTCGGCCGCTCTTAAGCTCCGTGAAGAGGTGTATCGAAGAAACGCCTCAGCCTCACGATTACTCCATCACCACACGTGCCCTCACGCAGGTAGACGGCATACCGCGAATTAGACCTTCGAGTTCCGAGCGGAAGCTATCGACTCCGATTATACAAACCAGGATGGTGAATCTTCCCACCTCGTCTCCTGTCATCGCCTTCTTTCACTCTCACACCCGCACTCCTCCCTCCTCACTGCCAAAACTCATTCACCATAACGCTCACCCCCACCCCCCTCCCCCCTTCTCCCCTTTCCTCGATCGATCGTTTCATCGTACGCAGTACCGCGGAAAAAAAAAAAAAAAAAAACTGACCACCCATCACAGGCCTCGACGACCGACAAGATCACGAACTGGGTCGCCCCCGGCGACAAGTCGGGCGAGTTCAAGCGGCAGGCGAGCTCGTTCCGCGACTGGATCAGTGACGAGCCCGGCGCCAAGTTCCCCCCTGAGAAGGGCCGGTACCATCTCTACGTCAGCTATGCTTGTCCTTGGGTAAGACTGCCTGTCGTCTGCCTTTTTTTTTTTTCTTTTTCTTTGGGTCATCTCGCTACATACTAAGATGTAGTGGTGGGAAGGGGTGGTGAAAAGAAAAGGAACAGAAAAGGAATGATGGGATTGACGTACTGACGCTGTGTAGGCTCACCGCACCCTCATTGCGAGGAAGCTGAAGGGTCTGGAGGAGTTCGTCTCTTTCTCCGTCGTGCATTGGCATATGGGGGATAAGGGTATGTTTGAATTCTCCCCTTTTTTTTCCTTGCGACGAGTATTTCCATGATATGTCTGCCCGGATACTATACAACAGCATAAAAACCCGCTTGTCATTCTTTGCGACCGCCAAGAATAACCCCCTCTATGAAAAAAAACCAACAATCAAAAGAACTACTATAATAACTCACGCATCCCAGGCTGGCGGTTCCCAACCCCCTCAGACAACGACGCAGCCGGCGAAAACGTGGTTCCCGACCCACTGCCAGGCCACGGATCAAACACGCACCTGCGCCATGTGTACTTCGGCGTAGAACCGGATTACTCCGGCCGGTTCACGGTGCCGGTGTTGTTCGACAAGAAGAGCAACACGATCGTGAACAACGAGAGCAGCGAGATCCTGCGCATGTTCGGACGGGTGTTCAACTCGCAACTCTCCGAGCCGTGCGCCTCGCTGGACTTGTATCCCGAGAGTTTGAGGGAGAAGATCGACGAGGCCGGCGAGTGGACGTACGATAAGATCAACAACGGCGTCTACAAATCCGGTTTCGCGACCACGCAGGAGGCGTACGAGAAGAATGTGATCGCCCTCTTTGAGGCGCTGGATCGCGCCGAGGAACAGCTCAAGAGCTCCGGCGGCCCGTACTTTTTCGGGGATGTCCTTACTGAGACGGATGTCCGGCTGTGAGTTACTCTTTTCTTGGGGGGTTTGTGTTATTACTGTTGTTGTTGTTGTTCTTTTATTTCATCTCGGCCTATGCTCAATCGTTTTTGCCTTATTTACACACACCCCCTTATCACCCTCTCCGTCTATTTCCAACTATGAAACTAACACCCTCCCTTCCCCCCCCTTTACCAGATACGTCACTCTGATCCGCTTCGACCCGGTGTACGTGCAGCACTTCAAGTGCAACATCCGGGACATCCGGAGCGGGTATCCGGCCCTGCACAAGTGGATGCGGAACCTGTACTGGAACCACCCGAGCGCCGCGTTCAAGGACACGACCAACTTTCTCCATATCAAGAACCACTACACCAAGTCCCACACCCAGATCAACCCCTTCTCCATCTGCCCCGTCGGCCCCGTCCCCGACGTCCTCCCGGTGGATGCCGAGGTTGTTGCTGTTGCTGCTGCGAAGAAGGGGGGTGCTTAGGTTGAGTAGGTAGATGGTATGTATGGTTTTGGATAGTGGACAATGGACTGGGACTGGGGTTGGGGTTGGAAACGGGAAAAAAATTTGCTAGTTTTCTATGAATGCTACGAAGGAGACGACTGAATATCAATGAGCTTAGCCTAACTGAATTAGTATCTTGTGTCGTAGTCCCTATTTCTATAATGCTAACAACATACTCCCCTGCAGTCCTTGCAAGCATATGGAATCAACATCTCGTACCATTGCAACTCGGAAGTACTGCAACTTGTAAGCACCTGAAGACTTGTCTTCATCTTAACGTACCCCGATTAGTCTTTCACAGTAGACGGAATACAAGCCAAGCACTAACACAATTCCAAGACAACTCAACATTTTTCTACCTTTGCCTTAATATCAACATCTATATACACCCACCACCTCTCTACTTTCTCCTCTTGCCTCCACCCCCTTCCGCCTCTCCCTTCCTCTTCTTGCCCTCGCGCTGCCAGTACTCCTGCTTCTCACGGCGTTCTCGCGCCTCCTTTTTCTCGTTCGCAGCGGCCATCTTCTTGCGGAACTCTACGCGCTTCTCCTCCTTCTTGGCGCGGCGCTTGGCGACGGTGTCCTTGCGGACGGTGGTGAGCTTCTGCATGAGGTCGCGGGCACGCTTCTCCTCGCCACCGAGCACCACGGCGCGCTTCTGCATGTACGTGTCGCGCTTCTGTGGCCTCATGCGCACGATCTGCGACTTGAAAGGCAACTCCGCCGCCAGCGCGCGCGGCACTCTCAGTGGGTTGAAGTGCCGCGCCGCCCGCTCAATCGGCCGGTACTTGCTGTCCGCGTTCTGCGGCGTCGGGATGTTCTGGTCACGGCGCACCTCGCCCGTCAGACGCATGGGCTGCCAGTGCCCAAGACGCTCCGTGACGGGGTTGTAGAACCGGTGTGGCTTGATGGGATACCATGCTCTCAAGAACACTAGGTCTCCCATCAGAATCTTGTCCTCGAAGGTGGCTCGGAAGTGTCCTTCGGGTTTAGACAAGGCCCGCTTGATCTGACCCCTAATCCCGGAGACGGTTTTGATGGATGCGCCTTCAAACTTAGCGATCTCAAGACTAGTATTGAACATGTCCTTGATAAAGGCGGTGTTCTTGTACACTTTAGCAGGCTTTCCTGTTAACTTCAACTTCTTGACGATCTCGTAGCTCTGATCGACACTTAGGACCGTTCCGGTTGCTGCCACCCGAAATCCTGGGTTATCGGAGGAAAATGATTGGAAACAGGTAAAACTTGTGTTTGGGGCGACGAAGGGACCCCAAAAGGTAGCGTAACAGAATGAGTGCTCTGGTGAATACTTCAGCATTCGATGACGGACTCGTTCTTCCCACGAATGAAGCATAGGCATCGCTTGGAATCTATAGATAAAGATCAGTAATGGCTCTACAGGGCGAAATTCATGTGATGTTGGAGAATATTTAAATGACGAGAGGAAAGCGGTGTTCCTGTCCACGACCAATATCAATAAGAAATTGAAGATAGCTTACCGCCTCCAGCCGGCTGAGAAAATCAGAGGATCATTGTTCTTCAGAATTTTCTTGTGCCACCTATGTTTCCTCATTCTCACTTGCAGAAATCCAAATCTTTCCTCGACAGGACTCAAGCTGCCAATGATAAGGGGCTGTCGCGGCGAGAAGTTCAAAACGAATTCCGCCGGAACTTTTTCCAGGATGACAGAGACATATTTTCCAGCTGTGAGACCCTCTACGGCTAGTCTTTGCCGCTCGTCAAGACCCTCAAACTCTGCTTTGTTGATATCGATCTGTTTCTGCAAATTTGCCTTTTGGGACTCATACCTATACGGAAGTTTTGTTAGCATGTGGGTTACTATCGCAAAAGGGGAAAGAGTCATACCACTCATCTTCTCCGAATTCTTCTTTCAGGGGCTGCTCCTTTCCGAAACCTTCACGATCTTCTTCTTCAAAGCGTTGTTTAAGCTCCTCTTTCCTAGCCGCATTCTTTGCTCTCTCTGCTTCCAGGGACTCGGCTTGTTCAGGCTCCTTCGCTTCGTCTTCCTCGGCTTCCAAGTCCTCGAAGTCGCCCCAACCTTCGACTTGCTCACCATTTTCATCATTCCCCTCGCCCTCTTCGCCGTCTTCTCCAAACCCCTCAAAACCGTCTCCGGAATTATCGCCTCGGTCTTTTGTTGATGTGAACCGTTGACGTAGCAACTCGATATTGTCATCCAGCGACCACTTCGCCGCCAACTGATCATAATCTTGAGACGTCAACCGAGGGACAGGAGTATTTTCTATATAGTTGTCGTCTTCTTTCTTTGAGCTGAAGAAGTCGTCCTCAGAATTTGCTTCAATGTCTTCCTCTTCGTCCTCGGCGACCTCAGCCTTCCATCTCTCAAGAACTTCACCAGCAGTTAACTGCTCGTCGTACATCAACCTTGCGAGATCTGCGGTACGGTAGGACGGCGTTTGACGCTGGAGGCCCTTGGCTTTTTCGGTGAGATCTGCTCGCCATTTCGCGGCCAGTTCCTCATCTCCATCCTCGGCTCCGCTATCAAAATCCGAGCCCAGGTCAGAGTCACTATCTGCAAATTCGAGATCATCACCTGGTTTGTCCCCATCCTGTTCTTGGAATAGTCTACCGAGTTTTCGCTCGCTAAAGTCGGGCTCGTCATTCTCCTCTCCGCTAGCAAATTCCTCCTCTCCGGAGAGATCGTCTTCAAATTCGTCATCGTTACCGTCATCGTAGTTATCTTCTTGGTCCATGGCTCTGACAGTCCTCTGACTCTTACGCCCAGAGTTACCCGCGTCGTCATCTGATGCTTTAACGAGATGGTCGCCTGATGAAAATAACTGCAGTCCGTTGTCTGTCTGACCGAGAACCCGGCCCCCGCTCTGAAGTCCGATAATCATTTCTTCACCCAACCCACGCTCTCCATCCGCAGGGGCATCTTTGTCGAAGTTGAAACCCTTCTCTCGATTTATCCAAATAGCGGAGCCCTCAATCTTGAGCCCCTGGCGGTCGGAGAAAGGCGCATGCAGCTTTTTGTCTTTCTCATCTAACCGTTTCCGTCCAGTTTGACCAGTAGCTTTAGCTATAGCAGCCTGCTGGGCAGGCGAAGGACAGGGATCCGGCAACGCCTCACACCTTTTCACAGTGAAGTCTCCCACTCCTGGTAGGTGTACTTTTTGATTATCCAGGGAGAAGTTCACTCCTCCCCGAAGATACCCATAGATAGCGACCGAACGATCACACTTTGCGTCTTCCTCGATTTGATTAGGATGTGTGAGGTCTCGAAGACTGTCGCCCAGGATGTAGCTATGTGAATTCTTCCAGATGAGAGGACGGGGGTTCTTCATGACAGAGAGGAATCTGGACAAGTTGTGGATCTCCCGATCGGGGTATCTACCGTTTATTACACCTTCAAACCGTAATTAGTCTCGTAGTAATGGGGTGAAGCGGTTAGACATACCTGAAAGGTAAAATAGATGAGCTCCCTGGTAGAGCTCGTTCCACAGTCGATGCTTGAGCGTCTTCTTGGCGTCCTTCAAATGCTGGGGCTTCTTGAAAAGATCGAGATGCGTGAGAACCGAAAAGACATTTCCAGGCATGCCAGTTGCGGATAGGATATTCAAGAACTCCATAGTTTCCATCTCAAACCCAAAGTTCCCATCAATCAACACCACAACAACATCGGCTATCTTGGCGATGTCGACCATGGCTGTCAGCTCCGCGGGGCATTCCACGAAAGTAAGCCTCTGCTTACGAGAAGTGACGACGGTAATTGGGCCGGTAGGATCGGATATGGTTTCCTTGGTGTAGCGCTTAACAAGAGACTTCAACAGCGTGGTTTTGCCGACACCCGGCGGTCCGACGATGGCGACAAGACGAGGGGGTGGTTCGGTATCGGGGGAGCGGTCGGCCTGGGGGACATGGAAACTCTTCTCTCTGGATTACAAGCACGTCAGTTCATGTATGTACGGTAACTGCAGATCAAGAATATCCCATACCGGATGTCTTGCGATCTTGCCGCGGCTCTCGCGAGCTTCCCAGGTCGGGCGAATGCGAAGGCCTTGGGGTTGTGGTCTGTAGAATCCCGAGTTAGCGCATCTAGAGACAGGTGTTGCAATTGAGGTAGTTCACAAACCCCCTTGCGGCTTCTTCTTCTCCTTCGCCTTCCTGTGAGGCTTGTGTGCCTGGTCCTCCATGGTGGGCGAGGCTACGATAACAATTCGGCTTCCGCAGACTGCCGCGCGGTCGTGGTTGTATGGTGATGGCGACCCAGCAAAAATTACGACGGGACCTCGCAGAGGCGCGCGAACTTTACTTATCGATAGCGATAAGATTCATCGATCGCATCTGGCAGCGTGGGGCATTCGACTAATCCTTGAAACGGATCAAGATTCGACTAGCCAAATTCGGCAAAGCAAGTAACCAGACGTCCTTAGCCCCCGGTTACAGTGCCGAGTAGGCTCGGCTCGCTGGAGTCGAGACCGAGGGATCCTCTCTTCTCCCCCATTACAGCGTAGAGGTGGAGGGGTAGAAGCGGCTTTGGGCACGACCTACCTACTGTAACCCAGTAGACGATTACTTACTTGTGCATGGCAGGCCCCTCCTTGGATGCCTGGATTACGTCTGGTACTCATGCATAACATTGAACGTCTCGCATGCAAGATGCAAGGCTCGGCGCAGACGGCGGCAAAGGTCGAAAGTCGTGCTTCGTATGACGACTACGTAACCTATTCCCATATGAGTCAATCGCATTGGTTCCTGTCAGCGCCGTCTCGCTAGCAGTAGAACGGGATGGCACGACTTTCCTGCTCCGTACCAGTGCTAGGCTGCTGCGATCACTTAATAAACGGGCCCGCGCAAGGCGTGCCGTGTGGCTGGCCATGACGTAGACATACCTAGGTAGATTCCCGGGAACCGGTTGATCAAAGAGCTGAGCAAGCAACCCTCCCGTATGCATGTTAGGTATAAAGTAGTTAGTTAGCTCTTGCTGTCAAGCTGTCACTGAGCGCGGTTGATAAAAGACCCCACGTCCCCTCCCCGACGCACATCCCCCTTTTTGATCTTCCAACTGCAACCATTTCATCTTAACTTATACTCGTATCTCAACATCGAACTCTACCAATCCTCACCATACAACATCTACGCCGCTTACACATCGCTTCACTCGCAAAGATGCCTACCTATATTGTACGTATAGCAGAGCTGGGGTGCTCTCTCGTGCAGCACAGCACTGACGTTTGACCAGGTTACCTGCAAGGACGGTGCCTCTCCCGACGAAGTTGCCGCGGCAAAGCAACACGCAAAGGACCAGGGCGGCAAGATCACCCACGAATACAACCTCATCAAAGGCTTCGCGTAAGCAATTACTCCGCCCCCCACAAAGTGGTTCTCTGCCTAGGCTCACACCGGCATTTCTTAACAGTGTCGAGTTCCCCGAAGACAAGGTTACCACATTAGAATCGCATGAGCACGTCAAAGGTGTCGAGCGAGACCAAGAAGTAAGGACTCAGTAAGCAGTAGCTTGTGCGGAGACGAGGAACCGTCAAGGCGTCTATCCTAGCGGCACATCTGTACGACATTATATGGAGGGAGGGAGACCAGTAGCGATGAGGGGACAGACGCTTGCGGGGTGATAGTGGTCGTGGTGTGGTGGTGATAAAGATCTAGTCTAGCAAGTAGGTAGTGTTTGTACGTTGAACAGTACTAGGTAATCTGGCACACATAATAAGTCGGATTCCGAGAGCTTCAATCCCGGTCATGGGACTACCTACATTTCTCTTTATTAATCACAGATTGGCAGTCTGTATTGTGCTGGAAGTTTGAGTACGTACCTCTCTACCTTGGTGGTTCTTGTCGAGACTAAGCACATGCACCTAAGACCTACTGCGTACATTCCGAAAACAGCCACAACCCCACCACGACCCTTCTCGAGGTGCCATCTTCACAGTGGGGTCGGTATGGACGTATCAGAAGAGATCTTAGTAAAGCATATTCCATATGCTCGTAAGCCGTACAGCTCCCGACGATAAGCGCACGATAAGGGCCAATTCCGTATGTGGGCTATGACGCACCTGTGTACAAATACACCTGCCGACATGATGTCCTCGTGACTGCGTATGTGTGTCTGACTCCTTGTTCATCTTGCTGGCTTCCTCCTTGCTCGCCCCGCCACCGCTACAAGCACAGACAAGCCGCCGCATCATGCCGCCATGAGGAGCACACACAGGCCATTGAGGTGTCTAGGCACGCTCAATGTCTTCTCCTCGCTCGCAATTCGTCGACATCGCCCTCCCTTTGCGCTCCCCATCGCCGCAACCCGGTCTCTGTCGTCGTCAAAGCCCAGCGGCGCCAACAAGGGCTCCCCTCAGCCGGTCAAGACCATTACCGTCACCGACGAGGCCATCACAGACCTTGCAAACAAGCGCCAGCACTCGGTGAGCCTGGCAGATCTTGTCAAGTAGGGGTCTCCTGGTTCCGCTCATCCCCTTTTCTGCCAGACAGACCATGCACTGACGCTCGCCGTTCCTGGTGATAGGCATGGCCGCCC
Organism: Xylaria acuta; assembly: GCA_022495125.1. Classification (NCBI taxonomy): domain Eukaryota; kingdom Fungi; phylum Ascomycota; class Sordariomycetes; order Xylariales; family Xylariaceae; genus Xylaria; species Xylaria acuta. The sequence goes on along the minus strand of MU383128.1, from coordinate 132,594 downwards.
ACCTCTCTCTGAGGCCGCCTTGTTCGCCTCGGCCAACTTTACCCTCAATTTGCTTCCTATCCGCCTGGCCCACCGCATCCAGGCTTTACGAAACCTGCCCTTCATCGTAGTCGCAGACCCCAATGTCTCCCGCATATATAACAACTATCTGCACTCGCTGTCGACGCTGCTTCCATGGAAACATCGCACCATATCCAACATCGACGACGAGATTGAGTTCACGTCGGTGCTTGCCGAGCTTGTGGCCACGCATCAGGATACTATCCCGGTTCTAGCTAAGGGCTTCCTCCAGTGTCGTCGGTACATTGCGCCGGCAGAAGCGACCCGTTTCCTCGATACGCACCTCTGCACACGTATAGGAACACGTCTGATTGCGGAGCAGCATATCGCCCTACATTACAGCAGCGTGCCGCACTTCGATCCCGGTGCCTCGCCGACGCCATGTCCGGAACACCCAAACTATATAGGCGTCATCGACACCGCTCTCTCACCGGCCGCCATAGTAGATACGTGCGCAGGGTTCGTGGCAGATATAGCCGAGCTTAAATACGGCTTAAGACCCAAGTGGGTCATCGACGGCGAGCCTGACACTATCTTCACCTTCGTGCCCCAGCACCTTGAGTATATCGTCAGTGAGCTGCTAAAGAATGCCTTTCGCGCCACTGTCGAGAACGGAAGCAAAGAACCGATTGTCGTTACCATCGCGCCTGAGCCACCTGATGTCGGCCCACCACTTCTGACGCTGGACCCACCAGCCGCCGACAAGGGAGCTTTCCGAGGTGACGCGATTAGGCCTCTCGATGACAATGCTCCCGGCGTCACAATTCGTATTCGAGACCGTGGTGGCGGTATCTCCCCTGACGTATTGCCTAATATCTGGAGCTACAGCTTCACAACGTTTAATGACGATGATATGGACGACCTCACACCGAACAATGGTGGTGGCCGAGGCCAGAAGGACGCCTTGGGGATAATTTCGGCGGCCAGCACGGGAGGAAGCTCGATCGCAGGGCTCGGTTACGGATTGCCACTCAGTCGCGCGTACGCTGAATATTTCGGCGGTGGCATCACTGTGCAGAGCTTATATGGTTGGGGCACCGATGTGTATTTGAGATTGAAGGGTGTCGGGAAAATACAGTAAGAGGTGCTTCGGTAATGAGCTTTGGAAGGGGAACCCGGTTCAAGAGACTCGTATTTCCCCATGCGAGTCCGAGACATCTCCAAAACACCCGTGCACCGGGACAAACATAATCAAATTCTACCTACCTACCTCTTATCAGCCAGCAAAATAATCTTGGGCGAAGGAACAGTGATAGATGGTCCATGCCATTATATAGATACCACAAGGCAGAAGGTTGTCTAAGGAGGCGGGGGGGAAGACATCAAAGTTGCCTTTGGGGATGGGTCGATGCACAGAACATTAGCATATAAGAGTGGATGTATATATATACCAGAGGCGTCGAGGAATCGCGACCAGTGACGCAGAAAACGGTTTAACTTAGCCTAGGCGCTTATGATTGGACTAGGTGTCTGGCCTAGTACTACAGCAAAACAATGGTATTCTTCAAGACCGTTTGTGGTGAATGGTGAGAATTATTCGTCTAGAATATGCGTGTGTAAGTCATACCATGCCCCAATAGTAGAATGATGCCTGTAAAGAAGGTCGGCAAATGGGTTGAGCAGAAGAGCAGTTGATGCATTAATAGCCAGGAGAGTGCCTTGGAGGTTAGAAGATAAAGTGCCTGGTGCTCAGGTGTATAAACACTATTGCATTTTAAGCTTTTAGGTGGTGGTCACGGTTCCATTCTATGATTGCCTTGGAAGTGAATCTTAACTAGAATAAGCATATATGGGTGCATAGAAAACCACCTTAACTTTACATTCCTGCCTACTATTTTGAATGCACAATAAATTTTATAATTAAATGGCTTCATTACCTAAATGGTCTAATGGATTAAACTCACGTCCGACCTTGAAAGAAGTCTTTAAACCGCCATTCAAGTCAGCTACCTGAGAGTACCTAAATCTTAGAGTTAATTCAAAGGATTTTATAGAAGCTGATAATATGATATCCTTACTCCCTTATTAGTTTTATGTAGCTACTACGTTGATCTCCTACCTGCTTTTAACTATACTAGGAGGTAGTATCATTTACCCGCCAGCTAATTAATCACCCAATCCCGAATCACAAACCAGCCAAGTCGCAACATGCAACTCAACAAAGAATAGGTTATGCAAGTAAAATCAGCACAAATACAACAACTATCCTAAGCACCTTACAAACAAAACAACTAGAATAACTTCATGCTTCATGATTAGCGGGTCGAACACAAAGTATACCCTGTCCTGTAATAACTAACAAGTAATAATGCGTATATGTAGCAAGCCACTATCAGTTAGCAGCATACAGAGTATCCAGGAGAACAAAACGGGTATAAGAGTGTACGCCGGAGGGTGTAGATAGGTGCTTGGAAGGAGCAAAGAGAATGTTCCATCAACAAGCCTGCTCAACGGGACAGGTTTAACAACCAACATGATCTTATGAACGAAAAATATACATCTCACAGCTTCCGGCAAATTCTGGCTGAATTGATTTATATGTAACACTCAGCCGTCTTTTCCACCTAAGCTTACAAGACAAAGGCTAAGGGAGGCAAAAAAACAAAAACGAAAAAAAGGCAGGTGTGAGTAAACCAGCCACCGTTAACTACACGCTGAAAAACAAGGACTTAGTCTAATTCTAACTTGTATTGAAGTAAATCTAAGGTTTAAAGAGTGTTTGTAGCTTATTCAAGTATAACCTGTACCTCAGTAACTTGAGATTCCGTGAGAAGTGGGAAATGATTAGAGCATGACCCAGTGAGCATATGTAACAAGGGCTTGGAATAGTCTTCAAATTGTAATAATCATCTAGGGCGTCAAGGGAGCCATGAAGGTCTTGTCCCCTTTCCAGCCAGCTGGGAGACCTAGGGTCTTTTATGTCTGAATAGCCTCGCGTATAGTTACCGACCCTCGTGAATAGTTGCCGGCCGAAATCGCCGACCCGTCTCGTATCTAGGTCTCGGCTAGGTCATATGTTTGATCAGGCAAACGCGGGTAGAAGCCTTAACGCGGTCTCCCGCTCATATGATTATATACATTCATATCGGATCCAGTCCATCGGGTCTGTGTGACAGCATATGATAAAATTCATGAACATAAGGGTGAAAGAAATAATGTAGTTGCCCTCCGAATACAACGACGGCGGGAAATAAAAATAATGAGTACCACCAACTACAAGCAGCTGTATTCTTCAAGATAGATGAAGATAATATGTAGAAGCAAAACTCAGATGTGATATATAATGCCATCGTGACTGCAGCACAGGATCTAATTGATTCCCGAGTCCGTCCAATGTTACGCTACGTCACGGACGCGTATTCTGGGCTACGAAACTACCGAGTCACACACGCAATCCACTAAATATCTGAAAGCCGTTATATTATTCATGATATATAGAATCCAAATGGTAACGACCGGAACCATTTGATATTTTATTTCCAGAGATAGTAGAGACCAGAGATGGACAACATCCAAAAACAAGACAATATATCGCAAGATTCCCAATTCATGCCAGACAAACCCCAATCGAACGCACAATATGCAACAAATACATTCCCGTACATGCAACGACTGCACTGACCAGTTACAGATAGGAAAGCTTGGTAGCTAATTTACCACGTCGAGGAGCGAAATCATTACATGTTAGCGAGCTCATTGTCAATCTGGCGATCCATGAACGTTCGCTTCTCCCCGACAAGCTCTGTTTGTAGTCTCTGCTCGACAAGGGCGCGGACCTGCTTCTTAGTCACCGTGTCAAGATCGACATCTCGGAGAACGGCTTGAATAGCCTCGATGATTATGCCATCGTCAGGCCCAGTGTGGCCGCGCTGGAAATCAAACGACGTTGTGGACTGATGTCCCTGGCCTAGTGTGGGACGAGTACCAGCAAACCCAAGGGGGGTATTCGAGGCCCTGGGCACATCGTATTGGGGCGAGGTGTTCGATACAGCTCGTAGATTGCTCATGCTGCTCTGTCTGTAACCGGCATGAGGTAGATCTTGATATGGCGACCCGGTGCGCTGAAGATCCCCGAATGATGCTGTCGATTGGCGGTGTATCGGGTTATCTGCGTAGGCGTCATACGTGGAATGGCGCGACATACCCTGGAAGGGTGCAGGTGACTGTGGAGGCATGTGCCCGCCACGACCCTGGAGGCCAGTCAAGACAGATGGCTGTCGAACGGACGAGTATACAGATCGCATGTCATCCATCTCGTAATTATCCTCATATACTTCGTGGTTTTTCTCGCCTTGTGTGCCACGGCGTCCTGGGAGGTTATTGAGAGCAGCATAGTCATCCCAACGCTGCAGGGGAATCGAGCGAGGGTCAAAACCGTCCTTATCATCTACAGCAACAACTTGCTTGTTTCCCTTTTCGCCGATGACAATACGTGTGTTACCCCACGAGAAGTTGTCTTGGTTCCAGAAGGAATAGATTGGCAGAACAAACGAGAAGATCGGGAATGCGAGTAAGTAGATGATAAGCCAACCAACATGCTGCCACTGTCGCTTCAGGATGAAGATAGCCGCCTGGAGACCATAGACACCTCCCAGGATGGCTAACGAGATGTAGGGAATAGGGCCGGTGTGGCTTGCGAGAAGGTAGATGAGGTAGCCCAGATAGACAGTGGTTGCAGGCAAGACGATTGTTCCGAACAAGTCGAAGAAGACAACAAACCGCATAGAGAAACAACAGAAACCACACATATCCTTTAGGAGCATTAGCTCAAACAAGTTGTGAATTGTCGAATTGATCCATCTGCGTCTTTGAGAAAGCAGCACACTCCATGTCTCAGGTGCCGCGGTTTGGCAGTACGCATCTGGAATGAACTTGTAAGACATGTGAGGGAAATTCTTGGTCATAATGGTAGTAAGGAAGCGGTCTTCGCCGAGTGCGAGAAGATTCTTCTTGTGAAGGGTATCAACATTGCAAATACTGTACTCTTGGATGACGGAATCAGCGATAATCAGAGGCTTGCCGCGATCAGCTGTCCTGAGACGATACATCGTGAAACTATTCTGATTAGCCAATTTCTTGCATAGAAAAAACGTAAACGTACCATCCAGGAAGACATGTAACGCTTCCAAATAGCGATTCAAATGCCTTGGAAAGATGATGAGAGATATAGTATTCATAGACTTGGATCATGCTCCACCAACTGCGCTCTTCGTTCTGTAGAGCCGTTTCGCCGCAGATTCCGGCAATCTTGGAATTATTGGCACATGCAGCAACCAGTCGGTTAAGGGAATCCTCCCGCACGGAGGTATCCGCATCAACCATCAAGAGGTATTCGTATAGCTCTGGATCCACGCCAATGATGTTATTGATCTGATGGAATATCTCGAGCTCCAGAGGGTTCATAGGTGCACGATGATGTACACGATTGAGGAAGCTCATTAGCATGATTTGAGAGTCGCGCTTGCCGCGGTTACCCGGCTTCGTCTTGGTCTGTTCGGACTCTTTGCCGACCTTAACAATAACGATATACGGGACGACATTGCCTTCATATTCGTAAAGACCAGAGTACACCTTGCCGTAATTGAGCTGTTCGCTTCCGGTACCGACAGATTTGAATGGCAAAGCAGGGGGGTCAACTTTGGGGTCAACGCCCAATATGTCTAGGACAATTTTGGGAGTTGGGCGGTCGTTGCCAGCACCAACAATGACACCATCACAGATGACGCAGATCAACTTTCTCTTGTTGTCGTACTGAAGCGCTGTAAGCGAATCCAATGCCTTTCTAAGTGAGTCTTCGCCTTCTGTGTAAGCAGGGACCTGGCAAATGACAAATTTATCTTGCGGAGAGGGGCGCCGCTTCGAGCCAAACTGCAAGGCAGATACGAACTTGACAATGATGATGGCGGCGATAAGGATTGTGAATGCTAACAGGAAGTAGTTAATGGTCAGACACTTCGGTGAATTCCGAAAATCGGGCTTCCCGACGTAGAATGTGTTCTTAATGCAGTTGATGCTATTGGAAGCCGTCGCAAAAGCAGTGGAATTGCCTCGAACGTCGTCTAAGTGAGTGTTCCATGAACTAGTGACGTCTTGACCAGGATTATTTTTAATAATATCCACTAACTTATCGTCAAGGAAAGCCACCTGCTTGTTGAAGTTGATGGTCGAAAAGTAATTCGTGAGGTTATAAATGCCACCCTCGTAGGTAACCACCATCAGATTCCAGTTTTGGCTTTCACTTGTGACTTTGCCTTGATCCCAGACAAGATCGCCGTGATAATATTCCTTGATCTTTGGTTGGAACGTATCCTTATACCACGTATCACTAGAAAGTGCCTTTGAGTTTTTATCTCCATAGAAGCCTGATGTATGCAGACCTTCCGTCATGGTGGGACTGTCTTCAGGGTTGACCGTTAGTTGGGTGGTCTCAGCTATACTAAGGCCTGGGCATGATAAGGTAAGTGGAGGAGTGAAGTATTGGTCCAGGTTCATGCCGGCGAAAGGTAGCATCAGATCATTGGTCGTTTGTTTGCCAGAGTCGCTGTGTTGAAGCTTCCAGAACTTTGTGATATCGTAAACCTTACCATGGATGCTTACCCAGAAGTCGCCTCTATCTGTATGGCCGTCAACCTCTTTCTGTAGCCAGGCTTTATCAAAATTGGGGCATAAAATCCGACCGAAGAAGATGATGACGAAGACAACGACTCCGTTTAGAAGTATGATGAGCCAGACTAGAACAAACTTTTCTCGCCAGGCCATCCGAACATCTGGCCGCTTCATCCGGCCAATGGTGCTCAAGACGAATGATGGGATCCAGAAGGTCATAGCCCAAACAAACCCGACCCACGCTCGTCGACCGAATGTAACATCTTCAGTCTCGACGTGTTTACCCGTTGCATCAACAGGGTCTAAATTGTTGATAAACTCTCCGTCGTTCGTGTAGTAAACTTGGTCGCGACGATTATCACCCTTGGTTCCTAGCCCGTAGTCGCCTTGTATCGCGTTTCGCATCGCCGAAGGACTAGCAGACGGTGCCCTGACTTGACTTTGAGCAAACGTGAGTTGACTCTGATTACGTTGATGTGTCATCAGATTTTCATTGCTGTTGTTTGAAGACTGGTCGGGGAAATGTGGTGGGAAGAAACCACTGCCATTGTTGTTACCGTAGACAGTGTCACGGGCGGGAGTGGCGAAAGGGTTGCTTATTGTAGGCACGAGTTCATGAGGGGGTTTGAGGTCAAGCATGCTCTCGGCCTCCCACCAAGCTGTCTCTCGCATCCACACACGTTCTCGGCCGACGACTACTTCTCCATTGCTCCAGCCCCTCTCAAGGATCCAGGATTCGATGCCATCTCGGCCTTCTCTGCAACCCAATGGAGCAAAACGCTGATAGAATTCATCCAAATCGAAGTCAGCTGTGAAGTCGAGATTCTTATTCCTGCAAGTTGCCCATTCTGCCAGTCTCCAGGCTCGTAGTTGTCGTGAAACGGTGCCAGCTGACCAGGCGGATGTAACAGAAGGTAGGGCTGCTAGGTTGGCAGGACTCTCGTCTGTAGGGTGCAGCGACAAATGATACCACACGCGACTAGCGCCGAGTATCGAGGATAGATCCATTCGCGCATTGTGGCCAAGACTGATGCCCTGTCCTGAGACAGGAAATAAGAGCTTCTTGAGGAATCCTTCATCTTCGCAAGCGAATCCCACCTTTTCCAAGACAATCTCCCTTTTCTCCAGCTGGTGTTGTCGTTCTCTAGCAGCTGGGCCAGCGGCGATACCTACATCGGGCGCTGCTTCTGCAACGGCATTTTGCATTTCACGTTGTACTGAACTTCCTGCTGTGACAACATCGACACCGTCCTCCTTCATCTCGGCATTAATTCCTGTAGTGTCGTCGAATATGCCTCGCATGGCTAGTGCCTTTCCCAGGTTAGGATCTGGAACCTCGATTATGGTAATGCACACGGTATCTCCATTGTCTTCAGCAGAGGTTGGTGTTCTGTGACCATCAAGTGATTCATCTCCATCTCGAATCCGAGACATTTGATCCGCGATTGCTGCATTTGCCTTGGTAATTACCCAATCAACAAGGGCTTCATATAACCCACCAATCAATGTTTGCCTGTCCTCTGTAGTGCATTGGCTTACAAGCACATCGGGATCGAGACCAAGAAGTCCGCCGACATCTTCGCAAATACTTTCCAATACTTCACTATCAACATCGTAGTCCAAGGTGTTCCCGAGCTTTAGCAAGCCAGCCAAAGCTGAAATCAAGTTTCGATGTGAAGATCCTTTGATGCCAATTTCTTTTAGGGCTCTCCTAAAGTCATCGGCGGCTGCGGAGTCGTCTGCCGTAGGAAGATAGGAGGGCGGATCATAGGTACCGGACCGCGCCAGTAAATGATAATCATTGGCGGACTTTAGGCTGAGGAACTCACGCTCAGCTGGTGTCGAGGCTGAGGTTAACAGGTAGTAGAACACATCAAAGGCCCGGTAACCAGGTTCAGCGGGTACCTTGAGCAATCCTTCAGTAGTATTAATTCCTCCTTGGGACAATGCCAGAGCTGCCGCGGTTAGGTTACCGGAAAGACTGAGTGTTAAAGTGATGCCCAGAGCATTTTGACGTGGGGCGGATGGATTGTAAGGTGTTACGCATCGGATGAAGGGTTGAATTGCTTCAAGAGCCGTCAGCAGCGATGAAGGGATGGGCATTGGCAGAGAAGCAAGGAACGGCGTGAGAAGCGAAGGCGTCGACGTGTGGAGAGACCTGTAAAGTTTAGTACTCTTAGACATGGCATTGTTGTTTAGTTGTCAACGACGTACCCCAACACGATACACCCATCTTCAGCTCGACGTCGTGCATGCTCCCAAGCCCGGGCGGCCAGAGAAGTATCAATAGTTCCCCCAGACCGGCCATCCGGGCCGACTTGTGTTGCGGTAAGCCATGTGTTGACGACAACACTACTCCCGGCGTCGAGTTGGTAGGGCTGCGACGACAAGTAGATGTTATGAATCGCGTTCAGTAGCGTTGTTGTGGACACCTGAGCCTGTTGACCGGGACCTCGAGGACCGCGAAACGAGTCGGAGGCGACCGAGTACATGGACATGCGGGCTTGATGATTTGCCATCGTGACTGCTGGTCTGGACGTGCTTGTCCTTTCGGACAATCACGATGGTGGAAGACCTGTCTGCTCTCTGGTAGCGCGAAGACACGAAACGGCGGAGTAGACTTCGTTTGGTTTTCGGGGAACTGGTTGTGGGACGGTCTCGATAATAGTGAAAGTGAGGACTAGAAGTCACCGAGTACGCTTGAGGTCAGGCAGGCAGTGGACGCGCTGTTGGCGATGATTGGGCTGTTTTTTTGTTTCTCACACAACAGCCCCTGATTCAAAGACTGGTATGTGAAAATCAAGATAAAGCGAAAATGGCAATTATGAACGATAGACTATTAACACCACTAAAGCGAGTGAGGTGGCTGGGAATTAGAAAAGATACGGAATGGGAGAGTCACTCGGTGGTGGTGAGCAGAAATCAATCAAAGATGCAAACTGTAAGAAGATTGACGGTCTGGTCCAGACGACCAACACACTACTAGGTATGTAATGTAGGTAGCAGCTATGGAACAGAGAATAGAATATCAAGTGAGCCGTGAAGAAGCGCTCGAAACTAAGGTACACAGTGCTAAGTCATCATAATAATCGATTCTAGGTACCTACGAGGTAGCAGTTTACCAAGCATTACTTGTATGCGAGTGCTGGCTAACTTAGTACCATACTCCTGTAGCGCACTGCTAGGTACTACCATACAGCGCTGTTTATGCTATTTATTTCCTGCTGAGGCCTATCCTTTTATAGTATTTAGTAGTAGCTAACCTTATACAGTATTACTCTTGGTGGTTTCTTGCTGTCCTTTTCTTTTTCCCTTCTCATTTCCGTCTCGTCCGTCCTTCGCCAAAATTTTGGAGCCTATCTATTTTTCTCCTGCATAGCAATGTTACAGCATACTGCTGTAGGTGAACATAACCGGTAGGTAGGTAGCTAGGTATCGTCCGCATCATCTTCAGCAAGAGTGCGTCCACTTTGTAAAGGGACGCGATCAAAGGCACAATAGTGTAGACTACAGAACTTCAAAGCGGTTGCTGGAAATAATACAGAGCAGGCAGATAGGGGATAAAGCACAGTGGAACTTCGGCTGGATCCGCACGAAGTGCCCACTATTTTGCCAAGCGTCTTCGAAATACGAGGCGGCAAAGTTGGAGGTGGGGCCCCGTGTTGTCCGTCCCACTAACAGGGCTCTACTTGAACTAGCGAGTAAGAGTCGTGTGAGAGGAGCTGGCATGCTGCCTGGCCCTGCGAAAAGTTCTGCCAACCGCCTATCCGTTCACCCAGACTCCAACGGGCTTAGCATGTCCTTTTTGTCCAGCACTGCCACCACACCGTCGAGCAATACGAGACAGACAACTCCAACAACACACGCCTCCCGCCCTGCGATGCATTACCATACTGTTGTCTACAATCCTTCTGATTTTTGAGGTGTTCTTATTCCGACATCTAACGTAACAGGGATTCCTCTGAATTCCCTAGGAATTCCCGTATCCCTGATGCTTGGGCGTCACAATTAGTAGCTCACCCTTCGCATACACAGGTAGTGCACATCAAAATTGACAGCGGTGGTTAGCAGTCTTATAGAAAAACAACATCATGATACAACTAGTACTTGCTCGTGGTGCTACTTTGTTCTTGGCTTCGGGGACAGGCTTCTCCTCTCACCAATGAACGTATATATACAACAGAAGTTAAGACGCTGGGGATGAGCAATAGGCAATGCAGTAGCAGCGGTGGCTTTTTGCGTGTATTATGCAACTTGCAGACACAAGTAACTAGGTACGGATGAAATATACGGTACTGCTGTACAGCATAAGCGTACATGGGGACTTCAGCAGAACAGTGTACGCGTCTCTGCAGCGTTCGGTCATGCTCGTCATCTCTCGTGTTGCCAAACAGGCATTGGAGGAATGACGTGATGTGATCGAGTGGAACAGACGACAGCTTAATGCTCGCTCCCAACGCATGCCGTGTTTGTTTACCTTTTCGAGCTGACGGCTGATGACATTTGCTGTCTAATAAGTGGGCTAATAAGTCCGTCTTCTCCGTCGGATCAACAGCCAATCCCATGCTCTTTTTGTCCATCAGTGGGGCACTTAGAAATACGGTCGAGATGTGCAGGTTTACCTATTAGGCAGTTTGTCTCACCAGCCCTTGCACCAGGCGGTTGCAGTGGACCATCTGCCTTGGAAGTGCGGCGCTTGTTCTATTTGACTGCTCAAGACCGTGCTGGAAAGCCACAGTTCTAAGTATTGTGTTTGGTGACAGCAACGACCGCATCTTTACCGAGGCCTAATTCTGCAATGTCGAGCGTATAAGAGCGATGCCCAGTATGGATAACACGATATCAAATTCTACTGTACATAAGTGAGCCTGAACAGCCTGTACGTACCTCAGATGCTTAACATCAGCTCTTACTGGACTCCCGGAATAGTACCAGTATGTGTGTACCTAGCCTTATGTAGCTATTTATGTACAGTACCAGCACTGTATTGACCACGAGGCATTTGTATACCTAGGTAGCGTGCCAATTAGGCGGATCTTTTCCTATAAACTGTGTACATTACTGTGCTCTCATGATCGTGGGGGCACGGACTGTCAGATATCTAACCTAGGTACTGTAAAGTTCGCTATCTATATGTAGTACTTAGCGTGCTTCCCGGCTGGGTAAATAAGACAATAGTCTGGCCTTCTCATTAGTCTAATGCTAAACCGGATACTACCTTATTTGTCCTGGTGCTAGGCGGAATCTACTTACACTAGGTAATGGGTAGGTAGACTACCAGGGACCTACAGTACACTGGTACCTAAAAGCCGTCGATCGTAAAAGCATGACCATCTCTTAGGAACCCGCAGCCACCGATTGCTCGTATTTGTGTGATGGCTACCTATTAAATACTGTGCGGTAGTAGCCTCGAAAATACTATAAATAGTGCCAAAGACATTGATTTAAGTTTGGTATTCAGTAGACTACTAACAGGTGTAATTTACATCTCCTGGTTACTTTCCTGGTCTCTGGTAGCGTTTGTCTTTGGCAGGTGGTGTGAAGCGTGCCGTCAGACCTTTGATGTACAGCATACAGCTGTAAGGTACCATTACCTTACCTAGGTACATACTTGATCGTGCCAGCTAGTGGCGAGCACTAAACACGGGCTTTTACAGTAGACGACGCTAGCTTATGCTAGGTCCTGCGGCATTGTTTTACTCACGCTTAGCTTATACGGTCTTCTCCTGACCCAGCACCCACCAGCCAGGCGTAACGTGTGGCATGTATTTTTAATTCATGCGGACTTGGGGCGCCCATTGCGCCGCGCGGGTCGAATGAAAGTAGACCAATCCAGAGATGGGCCCATTTTCTCGCTCGCCCTCGACTCCCATTCACACATCCAAGCAACGCGTGGGAAAGAAAGAAGACCTGATTCCCGACGTTCGCTCTTCATCCCAACATCCCAATCCGTCTAATAGCCACATTCGTTATTGTGTCCCATTTTTTTTTTACGCTCGCTACTCTATCTACGATATACTTAATTTACACATTCTCGTCGCTGTGATTTGCCTGCATTGCCATCTCCAGCATCCCCAGCATCATACATCATCAGGGGGTAAAGGCCTCTCCTTCAACACGCCACCTGTCGAACAAAGCCGTGTCTAGACATTGCATACATTTTGACCTATTTTGCTGCCATCGAGTCTTTCGTTGAAGCGATCGCCAGCTTGCTGGCCTGAACCGATCATGGCTTCACACCTTCCACCCATGGGCGGCAGTGGAGGCGCCCATACCCAGCCTTCGTTGCCATCGCTTCCTGCCCACCTACAGTCGGACACTCACTTAACCGCACACCTGGCCAGCCGTTTCCATGTCTCCATCCCGACTGCGAGGCTATCGTCTCATGCTCTCATATCTCTCAATACGTATACCTCGTCGACTAAGGGTCTCGATGGGGGGAAAGAGGGTAGTGCTATGGCTGGGGCCGAGGACATAGCTGATCGGGCTTTTCTCAGGATGGGCCATCGCTCGGAGAACCAGGCAGTGCTCTTCTTGTGCGTTTATATGCCCTTCGCTATGTAGATTGGCTTGTGAGATGAAAGAAGCTAATTATTATCTCATCAGAGGCGAATCAGGTTCCGGAAAGACAACCATTCGATCCCATCTTCTCACTTCGCTGCTGAACAAGTCCTCCACGCCGCTGTCCAGCAAGGTCTCCCTGGCCGCTTATGTCTTTGACTCGCTGACCACAACTAAAACTGCCACAACGCCCACTGCATCAAAAGCTGGTCTGTTTTATGAACTCCAGTACGATACAGCGTCGACAACGAACCCAATTCTCATCGGCGGTAAACTACTGGATCATCGACTGGAGCGAAGCAGAATCACAGCGGTGCCAACAGGGGAACGGAACTTCCATGTGCTATACTATCTCCTCGCTGGTACTAGTGATGCCGAAAAGGCCCATTTGGGTATTGATAGCCCCAGAGATTCGGCTGGGCAGCGACGATGGAAGTATTTGGGTCATCCCACTCAACTCAAGGTCGGCATAAACGACGCCGAAGGATTTCAGCTGTTTAAGACTGCTCTTCGCAAGCTAGAGTTCCCAAGAAGTGAGATCGCCGAAATATGCCAGATGTTGGCTTGTATCCTCCATATCGGACAGCTCGAATTCGAGACCTCTGCAAATACTCTAGTAACCGCTGACGACAGTGGTGGATTTTCGCATGAAGGTGCCCAGACCATTACTGCAGCGCGCAACAAGGACGTCCTGGGCATCATCGCCGCATTTCTAGGAGTCAGCTCTCAAGATCTACAAAACACTATGGGCCACAAGACGAAAATGATTCACCGAGAGAGGGTTACGGTCATGCTAGATCCACAAGGAGCCCGTGCCAATGCTGACGAACTGGCTCGCACGCTGTATTCTCTGCTTGTCGCATATGTTATCGAGAATATTAACCAAAAGATTTGTGCTGCAGAAGAGTCAATTGCCAACACGATCAATATCGTTGATTTCCCTGGCTTCTCTCAGCAAACATCCACCGGCTCTGCTCTCGACCAGCTGCTTAATAATGCTGCCATGGAATCGCTCTATAATCTAACTCTACAGAACTTCTTTGACCGAAAGGCGGATATGTTAGATAATGAAGAAGTTAGCGTCCCTGCGACGAGTTACTTCGACAACTCGGATGCTGTGAAAGGCCTGTTGAAACCCACCAATGGGTTGCTTAGCATCCTAGATGATCAAACTCGTCGTCACCGCACGGACATGCAGCTTCTCGAGAGCCTGAGAAAACGATTTGAGGGCAAAAACCCTGCCATTGCTGTAGGCTCCGCGACGGCGAGACTTCCTGGCAGCAACTTCTTCTCTGAAAACACCGCGGCCACCTTTACCGTCAGACATTTTGCTGGGGAGGTCGAATATCCTATCAAGGGCCTCGTCGAGGAGAACGGAGAGGTCATTTCTGGCGATCTCATGAACCTCATTAATTCGAGCAAGAGTGAATTTGTCGCACGTCTTTTTGGACAAGAAGCTCTACAGACGGTAATGCATCCTCAAGAGAAAACCACCGTGATGCAGGCTTCTGTAAGCTCCAAGCCAATGAGGGCGCCCAGTGTTATGTCTAGAAAGGGCGGCCGAGCAATGCGATCACGCAGATTACGCGAAGAGTCTTTCGATGATTTCGATAGTGAAGCTGGTGATGCCGGAGGCCAGAGTCGGTCGAGAGACGGCCCGAGTAAGAACATGCGCCAATCCGAACAAGGTGCGGCAGGTCAATTCCTGTCGGCTCTGGAGAACGTCAAGCAGGCTCTCACTGCTCTTAACACCAACAACTACTTCGTCTTCTGCTTAAAGCCGAATGATAGACGCATTGCGAACCAATTTGATAGCAAATGCGTTCGATCGCAGGTACAAACCTTTGGCATTGCAGAGATCAGCCAACGTTTGAGGTCTGCTGATTTCAGTATCTTCCTACCCTTTGGCGAGTTTCTCGGCCTTGCCGATGCCGAGACAATTTTCGTGGGGAGCGAGCGGGAGAAGGTTGAGGCTGTTGTCCAAAATAGGCAATGGCCAGCGCACGAAGCTCACATAGGCTCTACTGGTATCTTCCTTAGCGAGCGCTGCTGGATGGAGGTAACATCGCTGGGCGACGGCACTTCGGCATCTGGCCGATATGCATCCGACCAGGGTGACGGCTCTACACCCGGAGGTGAATTGCCATTTGGCGCCTCTAAGGAACGGCTCGTGTCCATTGGCAACACACCTCAATATAGTGATAAAGCTCGTGGGGGTTACTTCGGTAACGGTGACATCGATACACGCTCGGAAGCCGGTGCATCCGCTTTTGGAGGTGGTGATATGTTCAAGAATCTCGATACCCGCGAACAAATGGCGGAACGTGGCAATGAGAAATCGCTAATCGAAGTCGAGGAATACAGGGACAGCGCTAGTCGAAAACGCTGGGTTTTTACTGTATACCTCCTGACTTGGTTTATCCCTGATTTCCTCATCCGCTGGGTTGGACGAATGCCACGTAAAGATGTGAGGATGGCTTGGCGAGAGAAGTTAGCAATCAACTTGATCATTTGGTTTAGTTGTCTTGTTGCTGCTTTCTTCATCATCGTTTTCCCGATGCTCATCTGCCCCAAGCAGTACGTGTTTAGTGCTGCAGAGCTATCCAATTACGACGGTAAAGACGGGCACACAGCATATGCATCTATTCGTGGTCAAGTCTTTGATATAACAACATACGCTTCTCACCATTACCCGTCCTATATTGATACCAAGAAGCTTACGGATTATGGTGGCAAAGATATCTCAGCTTTGTTCCCTGTTCAAGTCTCCGCTCTCTGTCAGGGCAAAACGGGCAAGGTTGATCCCTCTGTCGTGTTAGCCAACGTGACTGCTTCAGCTAGTGTGGTCAGTTCTACGGACCCCAATGCCGGCTACCATGACTACCGCTACTCTACTACCAAGTATCAACCCGACTGGTTTTATGAGAGAATGGAAGTTCTAAAAGGCACCTGGAAGAAGGGTACTATGGGATACACGTCGCAATATGTCAAACAACTCGCAACCAAGCAAAACCAAATCGCTATACTCCACGGACGAGTCTATGATCTCACTCAGTATATAATTGGTGGCCGCCATATCGAGGTTCCTGATGGCGCCGATAAACCCACAAACGGCGACGTGGTAAATTTTATGGATGACACCGTCCTAACCCTTTTTACCGACAAGGCCGGTACCGATTTGACCGAGCTATGGAATAGGGCCCCAATGGACAACGCGTTGCGTTCCCGTATGCAGTTATGTCTGGACAATCTTTTCTATGTTGGTGACGTCGATACCCGTAACTCTACGAAGTGTCAATTTGCGCAATACCTTATCCTAGCTGTCTCTATCATTCTCGTCAGTATTATTGGATTCAAGTTTCTTGCCGCTCTCCAGTTTGGGGGGAAAAATATGCCGGAGGATATCGACAAGTTTATTATGTGTCAAATCCCGGCTTATACTGAGGACGAGGACTCGCTTCGCCGCGCCATAGATTCTGCTGCTCGTATGCGATATGACGATAAACGCAAACTTTTGGTGATCATTTGCGACGGAATGATCATAGGACAAGGAAACGACCGACCAACACCACGTATTGTACTAGATATTCTTGGTGTCTCTGAAACTGTAGACCCCGAACCGCTCAGCTTTGAGTCGCTTGGCGAAGGTCTTAAGCAGCACAATATGGGCAAGGTCTATTCTGGCCTATACGAAGTTCAAGGTCATATCGTTCCGTTCATGGTTGTTGTCAAGGTCGGCAAACCTTCAGAAGTCTCCCGCCCTGGCAATCGTGGCAAACGAGATTCGCAAATGATTCTAATGCGTTTCCTCAACCGTGTCCACTACAATCTGCCGATGAGCCCACTAGAACTGGAAATGTACCATCAAATTCGCAACGTTATTGGAGTTAATCCGACATTTTATGAGTACATGCTCCAAATCGATGCTGATACAGTCGTTGCCCCGGACTCGGCTACTCGCATGGTTTCTGCGTTCTTAGATGATACACGTCTGATTGCTTGTTGTGGCGAAACTGCCCTGACAAATTCCAAAGCCACGTTCATTACAGGGATTCAAGTTTACGAGTACTATATATCTCACAACCTGGCTAAGGCTTTCGAAAGCTTATTCGGCAGTGTCACTTGTCTACCGGGTTGTTTTTCCATGTACCGCATTCGCGCTGCCGAGACCGGAAAGCCATTGTTTGTCAGTCGTGAGATTGTTGATGATTACGCTACGATCCGTGTGGATACCTTGCATATGAAGAACCTGCTACATCTTGGTGAGGATCGATACCTGACCACGCTCCTGCTCAAATACCATTCGAAGTACAAGACTAAGTACATATTCACGGCTAAGGCTTGGACTATTGCTCCTGATACCTGGCAGGTGTTCATATCGCAGCGCCGTCGGTGGATTAATTCTACGGTACACAATCTTATGGAGCTCGTTCCGATGTCGCAACTTTGTGGTTTCTGCTGCTTCAGTATGCGCTTCGTCATATTCATCGATCTCCTCTCGACTGTTGTGCAACCCGTAACTATTGCTTACATTATTTATCTCATCGTTCTTGTTTCTACTAATGCCACTATCGTTCCGATCACCTCCTTCATCTTGCTTGGCGCCATCTACGGACTGCAAGCCGTCATTTTCCTCCTGCGTAGGCGGTGGGAAATGGTTGGCTGGTTGCTTCTTTATATCTTAGCTGTTCCTGTCTACTCCTTCGGTCTGCCACTGTATGCCTTCTGGCATATGGACGACTTCAACTGGGGAAATACCCGTGTGGTTGCTGGCGAGAAAGGCAAGAAGGTTGTCATTTCCGATGAAGGCAAATTTGATCCTGCCTCTATCCCTCGGAAGAGGTGGGAGGAGTATCAGGCTGAGCTATGGGATGCGCAGACTTCCAAGGAAGATGCTCGTTCCGAGATCAGTGGCTTCAGTTATGCTACCAAGCCAGGCATGAACGCCGCTGCATCCGAATACTATCATTCCCAGTCTCGCGCTGGCTCGACCGTAGGAATCATTCCTCCTTATGACATGAAAAATTCCGGCAACCTTAGTCGTATGTCTTTTGCTCCCACAGACAATAGAATGAGTCAGTTTGGGGGCTCGCAATTCTTCGGCAACCATGGCGAGACGGAGATGGTAGATATGGCGTCTATGCCTAGCGACGATGCGCTCCTGGCCGAAATTCGGGAGATTTTGCGGACTGCCGATTTGATGACAGTTACCAAGAAGGGCATAAAGCAGGAACTGGAGAGGAGATTCAATGTCCCGCTTGAATCTAAACGAGCGTATATTAACAGCGGTAAGCTTCGACTCACCGCCCCGTTCCTCAAGATATCGCTAACGAGTTTTGTAGCTACCGAGGCGTTGCTCTCCGGACAGTTGTAGGCGAAGCCTCGACTATTCAGCCATTGTGCTCATTAGACTTTGCGCACATCTCAGTCTAGGTCTTTGCTATCGGGTCATATATCCCCGCAATATGATCAATCACCGTTGGCATACCTGGGATGCATTTGGCAGGCGGTGTTACAAATAAAAGGAACTGGGCTCTTGGGTTTTTCACATTTTTCACATCAACTATAGGTAGTGAGAGCACGCGCATATAATAATTAGGTAAAGCTTGTACAGTCCCCTGCGGGAGTAATTGTAACGTTTGACGTTGTAGTCTTATGACCCAGCAGTTATCTCTACGTGCCGTTCTAACAATTTTACCTCAAGTAGCCAAACCAAGGCTGTCGGTCAGTTCCCAGCCGGTTAAGGCTGGTTTCTGTTTACAGATAAGTGCTATGTAGGGCGACGTGAGTCGGAATGCCAAGCTCCCTCCGTGCGCCAAGTGGGCCAGCGCATCACATAAGGCCTTTAATAATTTTCACAGGTATATTGACCAAACATCAATACCAGAACCGATTACTTTGTGCTCACCTATTCGTCTTGAGCCTCCTGACAGGTCTAGTTGACGAGGTCTTATGTCTCTTTTTATTGAAGAATGATAGGTGTAGTTGTTTGACTCTACGTCGCGACGTTCAGGTAGAGATACTACAGGAAGTATATATACTGTACTATATGTAGGTAGTTGAGAGTACGTACCAAGTACTTACATATAGCGGCGCCCCTGTTTCAACCTGCAAGACCAATATGAGAGCCAAGACACCTAAAACAGGCCTGGGAATGAATTAAAGGGCTAATCCCCTCGTCATGGACCCGCGACCAACCAACCGCCGACACGCTGCACTGTACCACCAGAATCAGCCATACATCGTAAGAGCCACAGTGGTTCAGGTCTATGCCAGGAAACATGTAGCGGTAGTTGACCACCAATGAATGGCGGCGCGCATGGCTCGTATGCACAGGCCCAATTCTATACCATACCTGACACAGCAACCCAATACTCGGCCATGACCGCATAGGCTACTAGTACATGTACTTACTCACTTAAGCAGCTTAGCAGCCTGAACCCTGCTTTGATTGGCTGCCTCCTTCGCAGATCACCCTTCAAGTCACCCCTGTCTTTCAATTAAATGCGTCTTGCACCAGATCCACACGTATGTATTTCATGGCGTACAGGCCGTTTCTTTTCATCCGCAAACAACCTTCGTTATCCACGAGACCGCCTTTTTGCGGTTCATGTCAATCAATCCCTCACTAGAACCTCACCTTCGTAATTACTCGCACCATCGAGGCATACTCTACACTCGTTAGTTGTTTTGTTCGAAGATGGCAGGGCCGAGAAGCGGCGGCGACGCTGCTCAAGAGAAGCATGCACGAGTGTCCCTCCAAAGCTCGCGCGACCCTGCGCTTCCGCACGCTCGCCAGGACCTTGTCAACGACAGTAACGAAGCGGGCGGTAATGTACAGCAACCCGGCGGTTTATTTCGTGTCAAATCGGCTGGAGAGAGTGGTCGTCGAGGTCTTCATCCCCTGCACCTCGCGAAGATTATATGGCAGTCATCGAGCAGCATATCGCGGGCTGTCAACGTCCTATGGCCCTTCGTACCGGCCGCTCTCGCCGTCTATTATACAAATACTGGCCCATCTACGCTTCGATTCAGTCTTGCCTACATCGCCATGGTTCCGTGTGCTAATCTAATTGGTTTTGCCGGCGCCGAACTCGCGAGAAAGATGCCACACATGCTCGGCGTGTTGACCGAGACAACGTGCGTTCACGACTGCTACTCGTTCACATAGATTTGTGCGCAGAATACTGATAGGCTTATAGGATCGGTTCTATTGTCGAAATCATCCTCTTTCTCGTCCTGCTGCTTAGCACAGAGAATCAAAACAGGTTCTACATTATCCGAGCTGCTATCCTGGGTTCTATACTAGCTACTATGCTGCTGTGCTTGGGGCTGTGCTTCTTTGCGGCAGGCCTCCGGCGTGAGACGGCGACATTCGATGCCGCGATCAGTGAAGTCGGCACCGGCTTGCTCCTCATGGCGTACGATCCCCTCCTTATTATTCGTACGAATACAGACTGACAGTGCTTAGCGGACTCGGTCTTGCGATTCCAACCATTTTTCAGCACAGCATCCCAGCAGATTACGGCCTCTCAGCGATGGATCTCGAGGACAGAACGACACAACTATCGCGAGTCGTCGCTGTGCTGCTGCTGATCTCATACATCGTCTTTATCTGGTTCCAAATGCGCACGCATCACGGCATCTACGACGCTATTTTCGAGCACGACGAACACCGGGATGCGGACAAGCACAAGGACCGCGCCAAGGCAAAACTCACGCTTACCGAAGCCATCGTCTCGCTCGTTGTCTCCGTGGCCCTCGTGACGCTCATCGCGCTCGCGCTCGTCCGCGAGATCGAACCAGTGGTAGAGGAAAGCAGGCTCTCAGACCCGTTCATGGGTCTGATTCTCGTGCCGCTCGTCGAGAAGGCCGCCGAGCATCTGACGGCACTGGACGAGGCCTGGGACAACCAGATCAACTTCGCGCTGTCGCACTGCATCGGCTCCACCATCCAGACCGCCATGCTAAACGCCCCGCTAGTCGTCATCATCGCCTGGGGTCGCAACCTCCCGCTTGACCTAAGCTTCGAGATCTTCGAGATCTCTATCCTCATCCTCGCCATCATCACTGTCGGGAACTACCTTCGCGACCAAAAGTCGGATTATTTTGAGGGCTTCCTTTGTATCATTACGTACATCGCGATTGCCGTCGCCGCTTTCTACTTCCCTACGCCCCCGGAGGCTCACGGAATTGTCGAAGGAGCCGAAGGCGGTGGGCATGTCGAGCGTAGTCTCTTCATGTGATATGGCATTCTTGGT
The DNA here is from genome assembly GCA_022495125.1 of Xylaria acuta. NCBI lineage: Eukaryota > Fungi > Ascomycota > Sordariomycetes > Xylariales > Xylariaceae > Xylaria > Xylaria acuta. The sequence goes on along the minus strand of MU383128.1, from coordinate 111,106 downwards.
AACCAACTCGATTATTGGATCAACTACTTTTCTTTCCGGGAGTCAGTAGGAGTAATAGTATCCAAAGATATCGTTTCCCATTTTTTGCCAGGCATCTTTGGAGAAATTGAGGCGTGGGCAGTATAATAGCTGAACAGCTTCGCAAAGAAGGTATCACACCCACCCACCAATTTATGGTCTACAAATAGATACGGACCAGCGGGTCAGGTGTAACGACTGAAACGAACATCACGGAAAATTGTTTTTGTAGATTTTGGCATTTACATGTAGCAGTAACTCCATTTGCGTGGCGTCGATGCTTAGCCCTCTGTCACCTTATTGAACTTTCCTCCTCTTCCAAACTGGTCTTTTGGTCGCTGTCTTGATCATGGAAATAATCTGAAAGGGTAGATAATTAAAAAGAACAACCTTCGCGAAGTATCAAAGTCTATCTTCGAAGCCGTATCTTGCTTGTTATTTATAGTTCGCAGGTCAGCGCCTAGTGGATCACCAGTTGCCATCCTCGCAGTGGTTCTGGTGTTTCGATGCTATTGGGGCCCAATTTCGGTCTTCAACTCAATGGGTCCTTGAAATAGGTCCCATGACCAATACGGCGACGTTATGTTCAACCAACGTATCATTATTACTTATTATCTAGTGTCGAGATCTGTGGTACTGCTTGGTATTATGACGACCTGGGGTACTCAGAACCGAGATGTCTAATGATGCAAGCATCTCATCGGGGTTCGTCAGAGGTACGGACTCCTCTGCATTTCCCGATTTGGACGGACTATACGACTCGTGCAACATCCGGTAAGGTTGAAAAGCTGCGTTCGATGTCCATTCAAGACGCGTGTAGGGACTAAAATCTCGACGCTTCTGGGTCCAGGTAGTGATTGACTCTGTTACGAGGGTCGAGGAAATAATGGCAGAGCCGACTACAAGGATAACGAGCAGCCAGAAGAAGTCGAACGACACGTAGCCTGGGCTTGTGATTTTCTAATCAGACAGAATGGCCAGCCTTTTAAGATAGGCACCTGGCTCACGTAGACTACATTACCTGGCTACATTACCTGGCTTCGCGGCACATCTTACGCGTTCTATCGTGTTCCATTTAACGACGAATATCTCTAAGGCCGAGTTAGAGGACCCGGCAGGGGTACCTATTCATCCTTTCTGTAGAGAAGCAAGCAACGCTGAGAACTAGGTAGGTAGCATGGAGAATTAAGCTGCTATTAGTCATGTAGCAAAGTTCCCCGGAAGCCGCCGACAAGCTTTGCCCTCGAAGTAAAAGCTAATACTCCCAAGGCCTCCGGTATTGCATATTTCCCCCATTCGTCGACCTCTCTGCGAAGATCACCATCCACTGCACTCGGTCGGCAGACACCTCGTCGAAGGGTGCGTCAATCACGCACTCCAGGTCTAATCGGCCCATGAGGGGCGTATAACGGCCGCTTCTAGGTTACCAGCGTTTGACTGGCAGACTTGATGTTGCTCCGCACAGCCCAGAGGAGAAGCGGGTTCGGTTGCAAAGAAAAGGTCGATTCTGCCAGCGAGATTGAGTATATCACCTTGAATGAACCCGACACGCCGTGTAGCTCTGTACCGCTCGTCTATTGTGTTTCCCAAAGAAGATTCTATTGGAAGACGGAAATAACAATGAGAGCACGGCATCCTCTCTCACGAGCTCAGGTATTAAATCAAGGCGAGACGTCCGATGTACAGAGGCATTATGAGACCGCGCGCCCGTGACCCTATTTCATGAGTTAGCACAGCCAGCTTAGTGATTATTGACGGATGACGTTATACCCAGTAGTGTAACCCATCACACCATTAGTAAACCCGTCATCCATGACCATGCTACGGAGACTGTCGTTAGTCCATTCGTTTGTATAATTGCTTCCATCTGACGGGTTGTATGAATACTGCGTGAAAGATCTCCCATTCGATGCATTCCCGGTAGATCTATACCCCTCTATTACCATAGGTGCACAATGGGTCCTCTTTCTGTAAAACCATCTCTGACTTTCCGGGACATTGACACCAAGGTCCCAATGACTGTCCAGATAGCCAGTGTCCACAACAAGGTTGGCACGCATGTTTCGACGGATTTGGGGTTCAAGTGGACAGGTGGCATTAGCTACTACTGTGGTAGCAAGCATTCGCTGAATGAACGTGCTACAGTCCAGTGACGTGTGGCTACCTACCTGGTACTTTGAGCCGAGTAGTACTGTTAAGTGTAACTTGCCAATGAGGCTACACCTATGGAGGGGGCCAAACAGCGAATGCGTCTAACCAGAATCCTGAAAACGGATGATCACCCTTAGCATGGAGGCATCTTATATTCAAGGGGGTTTATCGTAGTCTATCCGACTCCTATTGCCATCTTCAACAATTATCCTGGGAACTACATCTATTATGGGTGTCAGGATAGTGCGCAAACTAAACCTGGTCTATGGGATAAATATAACCAGTTGTCCTAGCCTTCCTCCGTGCTGTGCAGCCACTTCAAGAGCCTTCTCCCACTCCTCCAATTTGAAAGCCTCTACCACCCGGACAAGCTTACGGACATCTAGCACGCCGGTTGTCATCAAGCCCAGAAAGGCCTGGCAATCTTCCCGCGAGTACATCCACTTCCCCTTTAACGTGATATCGTATCTCATCACGAATCGATGCGGGATAGGCAAATCATCTAGAAAACCTCCCATCATACTGACACGCCCTTGGTGCCTCAGGCTCAAAATGGCAGACTTGAAATGCGTCGAGTTCTGTGCCTCGCGGGGAGATATATCGAAGAATGCGTCGATCCTGCCGAATTTCTTGAGGCTCGCCACCTCCGTTTCGCTGTTACCGGTCATTTGAACTGTCTCAACCCTCGGACCGAGCGCTTTCAGCTTAGCCAGCTCCTCAGTATTGCGGCCCATTGCAATGACCTTAGCACCCATGCCGAGAGCAACCAGTACTGCGGCAGAGCCAAAGCCTCCAGTGGCCGGAGCGACGATTACTGTCTCTCCAGGCTGCAATCCAATGCTTCTCAGCCCACCATATGGTACCATAGCCTGCAGAATCCAGCACAATTGCTCCGGCGCATAGCCCAGTCCGCCATCCGCGGGCGAGCCGCAGAGCCTCCTCTCGTCCAGTTGGAACAAGTTCTCCAACGGGACCTTGGTGAACTCGGCAAAGGTGCAGTCACGCCACTCCCCTTCCATCAATACCTTGCTGCCGTCCCCGAGTCCCACGGAGAGGCCCATGAGGATGATGGCGCTGCCGTCGTCACGCCCGCGGATGGTGCAGTCAAAGTAGACCAGGTCGCCTTCTTTCAGCAAAGTGGCATCGGGCCCGGTAGCCGCAACGCGACCGATGGCGCTAGTGCCAATGACAAGCGGTGTAGGGTATGGATACTTGCGCTTGCCATTGTATACTACAACACTCGGAGTCAGTTATCGCCATGTAGAGCGTGATCTGTGAGGGTGCCAGAAGCTTCTAGACACTGCCTTGGCCCAAGAAGGAAGTCTCGTGCTCTGCAAGTTACCGGAATAAGAAGAAAACGGTTCCGAGAATTGCTCACCATCGCGCATGTAAGAGACAATAGGGGCGTAGAGGACTTTGATGATGGCGGCGCCTGGGGGTGGTTGGGGTGTTGGCACCGTCTTGACTACAAGAGGCTCGCCGTAGACTTCTTGGACCAGTGCCTTATGTTTTTGTGGTAGCGTGTTAGTCGACATGTTGAATCAAAGTGAACAGCGAAACCGGTAGATATAAAGTTATCTTGGTGAACTACCTGGGCTGAAAGCGACGTGATAAGGCTGAAGAGGGTCTTTCCATCGGTTTACAGATACATATATCCGGCTTGTTGCACGTTTAGGCGGGTCGCCTGTTCTAATATTCTAAATAAATTGGCTAATGTCTAACTAACATAGCACACCTCTCTCTTGATGACGTTGGATACATTCTCACATCTGGAATCCTATGCGGAGTTAGCGGACGTCGGCGGGTTTAGGGTTAATACAACGGTGCGCATGTGCACTATAGATAGGACAGGAACTTTGTATTTCCTTTAATGCTCTATCCTAACGACTATCGTATCCTTACGATGCACTTCTCGGAACTGCAAGTGCCTCTGCCGTTAACGCTACCTATTTATAAATATCCGTTGCGGCTCCGTTGTCGGCTAACATCAAATTGACGACTAGTCTGAGCCCGAGACAAGCCCCATTATCTCCGAATTTGCAATAAAGCGTTCGATAAAAATGATAACTTAAGTAACGATTGTACAGTTGTGCAATTTCAGCCGATTAATCGCTTGAACAGCTATATCTAGATATATTTGCAGAAAGCCTTGTATAATAGTATGATCCTAGTCCTGTTAACGACTAAACTGGGGGCGTCGTCCTTGACCTGCTGCTACATGGCTGCCGAGTCTGCACTAGGTGAATATATACTCGACTGGGGGGCCTAACTTTATAGGAATGTGTCTCATTATGGCGTCTAAAAATAAGCAGCAAGTAGGCGTTTTGCTGTTAATTCATATCTTCTATCCTTGCGGCTTATAAACCACTCCCCACTGTTGGCTGGAGTCTCTACTTAGTATCTTCAGCTTGTGTTATAAACGTATAACGGATGACATGTAGCTAAACATATGGGGAGGGGAAAGGTTGGGATAGAGTAGTAAGCGGTATATTTTCACTGGTAAATATCTAGGATAGATAGGACCTTCAACTATGAATAGTACGCTCGCAACAGCAGAAAATGTTATTTTTATCCAGCATTTATAAATAGTGGCACAAGCAGAGGGCTAATATAGTTTTTGGTCCTATCTAGAAAATGATATAGGAAATTGTTCGGTCTTTGGAGCGTTTTGCTATCCGCACAAACCGTCGACTTTAGGAGGAATCCTTGGAACAATATACGTTGGAGCACGGTCTCAAGCCCACAAGATCCAGTTAACGCCGTCGGAAATTATAATGTCAGAGTGTTACGCAAAGCCGCCCCCCGTTTACCATTTCATTCTCGCGGGTGACTATTTGAAGGTCACCTACAAGTAAGATTATAAACCTACAGGAACCGCCTCGCCGAAGGATGCGCTATCTATTGGAATTGCGGCATCCGGGCCGGAGATTGTAGCTCAATAATAATATCGGCTTTAGGGTTCTATTAGGAACCCATCATCTAACAATCAATCTGAAAGTATCTGCGAAGGCGCAAATATAGCTGGCAACCTTACGGTGATACGGATAAACTGGGGGTTGTTCCAGCGCGAGTAAGCTGAGCCTAAGACACTTCTGTCACCCTTCGCGCTGCAGCGATGGCATAGTTAGTATCTTAAATGATGACCTATCGTACTTGCTTACACACCCGTCTCGACCGGGGAGAACGTGACTTTTCTTTTTTTATAGCGACTGATATCCTGGGTAGCTAGATTCTTATCATCTAAGGGGAAACTTCGAACTCTTATTTATGCTATTATTATAAGATTGACTTTACTATTAATACATAGAGCACGTAATAGCACTATGGAGAAATTGGAGATGGATGATATTAGTAGTATCTTGCGATCGACTTAAGCAAATGTTACGTGGAGGTTAATTAGTATAAGTGGGCCTTGGAAGATCTATAGAGCACCCGAAGGCTTAAAGAGTAGCATAACTTAGTTTCAAAGATTCACACCCTATATAAGCAATTCTATGTTTTTTCTCTTAAGTATATGGAACTTAGGTCAGACCATCTGAGAGAACATTGCATAGAGCAGTGTTAGTAGTAGCTCCTCATATTTTCCATTTATGAGATGAGTCTGATTCTCCACATGAAATGCAGTATTAGGGCATAGCACTGCTCTTCAAAAGCTTGTTACCAGAGCACATATACTACTTATAGATGTTGCGTCTAGCTTTATACCGACGCCCTTATCGTCTTCAATGGTTGTCAAATTAACGGTTTTCTATTCAGATAGCACAAATTTAAGGAGGTTAAAGCGTTACCAAGTGACCATGATCAAGACTGGGATTTATGTGAGGGGTAGGGTTCTCGAGGTGAGCTTAAGCGGTAAATTTCAACTGCTTACCTGACGTTCTTGCAATAAATGCCAATTAAATGAGACATGAACTTATTTCTGAAACAAAGCGTCCAATTATAGAAACCACAAGAGCTGGCGGCTAAACGAAATGCAGACCGTAGCTAAGTCAATTCACGCTACCATATGCCACTGGGTTAAGGAGGGAATTAACAAAGTTTTCACAGCTGTTCAGGCTTAGCGGGGTAGCGACTTGGGGAACTGCTGAGGTTAATTTTATACGTTTATTCTGCTCACATAGCCACTGAAGGAGTTAGGTGAGAGATACAAAACATGCCATGGGATAAAAGATGGACAGAGAGTGACCATAAAACCTAGACCCAATGTAGGAAATTCCGCCAATGATTTTATTCCTGTATCATTATTTTCCTAATTAGTATTTAGTTTTACCTCACTTTCACCTTGACATAAAAATTTTTTTTTTTCAACTTGAAACTTCTCGATTCTACACTTCGGGCGGTGCCTTGGACGATCCTCCATAACAGCTCACTACTGACGTGTATAGACAGCGAGAGCCTTGTAGAAGAAGCTGAATGGGTCATCGTCGGGTAGGGATGGAAGTCGGTGTCTGTTGTAACCTCTATGAAGTTGATTGGTTCGTAGCGTGTCCTCGCGCGAAAGGGATATCCATCTATCATTAGGTTAGTACTTCTTTAGGAATGGAAGGAGTGAATGATGTTTGAGACTTACCCTATACTGTAAGGTAGTGGTTCGAGGAAGATTTCATCAGGATCTAGTGCATCCTCCATTGTTGTTGGTTCTTCCTCCGGCCAAATCATAGCTCTTGGGACCGGAAGCGGCGTTTCTTGAAAGGGGAAATCGGCGATTATTTGCTTGACCGGGACCGGCATGGGCCCCTCCTTGCCAGTCCAAATAACGAGGCTATTCTCGGTGATGTGGCGGAAAGCCGTGGTATTGTTTCTCAAGACTATACATCCCTGCTCCTTTAGAACGGTGGCCGTATTGTCGGTATACTCAGAATGCTGAACAATCAACTGTGTAGCCTTTCCGGGTCTAGCTGCCGCTACATAATCTTTAATCATAAGGGCTAGGAGGTGGTGCGCCGCACAACGACGAACCCCCCAATTGTTCACGAGGGGACCGCACACGTCGGCTTCAAAAGTCCCCAGATCGAAACAGACAATGTTGTCTATGTGCTTTTCGACGTTTGATAAGGCTTCCATGATACTAGGCGGGAGATAACTCCCGTGAAACTCGCCTTGGGCCTCCTCAAATATCTCTCGTACCCTTGCTAGGTTTATCAAAGCTGGAGAATCTCGTGGATGTCGACCATCTATCGGCGGTTCGTCCTCCACGAGAGACTCATTGGTGGCTGCTATGGCCGGATTGCCTTTGACTAGCCCTGGCGAATAGAGAGGCTTCTCTATCCCAAATTTGTGGACGTAAGAGATATAGTACTGCAGACTTCGTAGTTCTACCAAAGTTGTCCTGAGTGACGCCATGTTAACATCTTAGCGTATTGGCTTATAATATGTAATAAAGTAGAAATAAGGACTGTGATTAAACGTGTAGTATATAGTCATAGGAAAAGGGAGTAGGACTTGTGCTTACCTATCACGACCCTTCGTGTCGTATGACTGTTGATTTCCGAAGGAATCTTGGAAGTAGCATAAAGAGTCGGAATTTCGATCGTCAGATGAGAGAAATTCCTGGATCCGAAATATCTCGTCCATGCGGAAATAAGGCTTGCCTTCTGTGTCGTATCTTAGTATCGAGGCGCGTGCACGCTGCATGGCAGGACTCAAGGTCCTGTTTCCATGTTGTGAGCCGGTTGTGGCAGGTAGGCTTAACATTTTTTGGTCTGACTTTGCTGTAACGAAAGGAGCTTTGTTGCAATGAAAAAAAAAACAATTAGTAACTATGTGAAGAGGGGATTGCGCGACTTTATAGCCGTGTCCGATGCTGAAATCAGAGATGTGACTGGACAACGGTGTTCGTGATACTAGAATAGAGGATTGTTGACGTCTTGTTTTTGGTACAGTATCAATGCTTCTGTGTTTGCATGTTTTTGAGTAAATAGGGAGTTCTAACATCCTTACATACAGAATCCTCGTTTCTTGCGTCATCGTTTGGTAAAAATGTTCCTCAACTACGAAATGCCTGATCACTAATACCATGCAAGTGCCATCGTCGGAAGGGTGCGCAAATGCATTCACAGCGGGTATTTTATTGTGCCAAACTGTATACACAGAATAGTTCGGCTCCCACAGTTTTGCTCCGTAATTATCATGAACTTACTCTCCCTTGCATTTGTATTGCTTTGTCTTTGCCTAATTTTAATGGAAATCGTTTGTACTAGACATGGACATATCCATGGAAACGAAGTCGAATAAGCACCCCTGAAGCGTCCCCTTGTATAACCAGGCGACTTCTGGTCCTTGCGTGGGATGCTAAGGGCGTATCTCGACTATTCTGCGGCAGCGGCAAGGAGCTTGGTATTAATATCATCGGGGAAATTGGCTGCAATTGTATCTTCGCTAAGGCTGTATTATCTGTGGGTATTCATAAAGGGAGTGGCTATGAAGTGGGCAATCATTGCGCTGGAAGCTGTAGACCTTACGATAGGTGAATTCGAGTGCCGAAATTAATACTGGTTGTTCCAGGTTTTTGGGACCTAAAATGATGATCCAAGTAAAGGGCGCAGTTCACTGCAAACTAGAACCAGGACCCCAACCATTTAGACATTCGTGGGTACCCACGCTAACAGCTTGCTCTGTCAAGCACACTTCTACACAACTCTAGGCCTGCATTAGTAGTGGTGATATGGACTTCTGGTGCGACGAGGCACACATTAATTGATAGATATTGACCATGTTGAGTCGGAGCCCCGGTCGGCAAATTATTGTTCGGTGGCAAATTAGCCCTTAATGAGTGTTCATGTACAGACGTAACTTCTCATACATACAGTGTCATTAATGTCAGTGGTGATTCTGTGCAACTTGAGGGTTTCTAGTGCTTTAGGTAAATAAACCCGGAAGATCCTAGCGAAACTTTGCTTACGAGATGTAAGGCGGAGCTCTGACAACAGCAGTCCGGGGACCACCATTAGAAGCGAAAGGCTTCTAGTTCTGATGACTTGCCTCGTATCAAGATCGTTAATGTTTTGCGTCACCTTATGGCCATGTCTCAGCGGAAGACATCATCGGGTCCGATCAAGAGGCCCGGCAGGCGGTTCCTCGTAAGCAAGCCACCAATCTTAACAACCCAGACCATCACAATTTAGCTATTCGTTCCTGTTGTCAATTATGTTGCACACAAGTCGATGGTTCAGAGTGGCAAGCTGAATTTCGGAAAGCAGATGAGATCATGTTGGCGTACGGCCTCGACCTTCAGCAGGTCCATTCTGCCCAAGAAAAATGAGGCTCGTTTCTTTATCAATGACGGTGTGAGGCGGGGTATTGCAATCCAATTCATGAGAAATGTAGAAGCGTGACTAGAGTAGACGCAGAATCCGTAGTGTATATTGATAGTACTGTATCTATTGTTTCGGTTGTTCTCATGATGCAAAATCGATCATAGAAGAGGTTCTGTAATTGAAATATTGGCGTGACGGAAATGGCATCTGACACTTTCCTGTCGAGCACCCACAACATCAATACAGTCCCGTAAAAAGGTTCCAAAATCGCCCCCAATAATGTCGTTATGGTTGTCCTATTCTTGTTTGACGTATGTTTTAAGTTCCGCGAAGAACTCCTCGATAAGATTCATTATTAGCCAGTATATATGCAGATAACACAGCTTTATACCAGCTATATCACGTATCTCCTTGATGCTATCCGAGTGGTAAAATGAAACATTGTCCATAACAAGGACAGACTTAGACTCTGGCCACCTACCACAGTGGTGTAGTAGCTGCCCTATAAAGCGTTTAAATATATTGCTGCTAGTTCATCCGGGACAAACACGTATAAGCATAACGCCGTCCTATGTATACGCTGGAAGAACCTAGAACCTCTACTCGCGGTGAAACTTGGCCATTGACACGGGCGCGACTCTCAGAGGGCCCCAACCAAAACGTCCAAGCCCGTCCCGTTTATCACAGCCTGACTCGTCGATGGAGATCAGCTGGTAAGACTTGAACTGCTTGAGTCTGTATATATAAAAGTCTAACATATCTCGACTTTTCTGCTTCGCTACATTGCGAATACGTTTGCGTGATCGTTTTATTGCTTTCATCATTCGTTCAATACTTGCTTGTGACGCTTCTACGCCGAATTCTTGATGGAGGAAGCCAATCATTTCGTGTTGATACATCCGAGGATGTTTCTGCAGCCTCTCCAGCAAGGCATCTCGCATAAGCGGCATATCGCTCCGGCGGCCGACGCGGTTCGGAAGCGCTGTTGTGGTTCCAAATAAGGATAGCTTTGATCGCCGCCTTTCGGCGGTGCGTCTGCGGCATTTGACCTGTTGCGCTATTTCGTTTGATCCAAAACCACTTAGCATAATATCGATTTGGTCGGCTGGGTAAACTGACAGTTGGGGTGTGTCGTATCAGAAGTGTACTAGGTCAAGGAGTTATTTTATATACTGTACAAGGCAAGGGGCACGTAGGGATACGGACGTCCTATTTATATATATAATAAGGTTTTCTTACCTTACTTACAATATAATTAAGTTAAATATAACGCTTATATATTTACTATTTTAATAAATTATAAACTTAGGACTTTTTCGCTAAGCTAAAAAAAGCTAGCTAAATTATTATATTAAAATAGTTATAAGTTAATAAAGTTATTAAGTTATACGGATTAAATTTATATCGGTTTAAAAAGATTTAAAATTAAAAGTACTAAAAAATTTAAATAAGTTAAAAAGCTATAAATTTTTTTTAACTTAAATTTTTTTAATTTTTTTATTATATATTTATAATATTTTAACTTTAAGTATTATAAACAGCGAATTTTTTAATATTTAATAATTATTAAAAAAATAGGTTATTAAACTAATTATTATATAAAAAACGTTAAATATTAAAATTTTTTTATATTTAGTATAAAATATAGCTATATAATAAAAATACGTTAATTTATAGCTAAATAATAAAAATAATTATTTTTTCGTTAATTTGCTAATAATAAAAATAAATAACTATAAACTAAACTAAAACAATATTAATATTTTATTATTACTAAGTAAAAAAAAACTATTTAGCTATACTATACGAATATTTTTTTATAAAAAAATAAACTTATAATAAACTAAAAACTATTTTTAAAAAAAAATAGCTTTAATAAATCGGCCAAACATTTAATAAATTATATAAATATATTAAAGTTAACTTTACGATTTTTTTTTAATACTAATATAATTTAAACTAAAAATAATTTTAAAACAAACTATTAAACTAAGTTTTAATTTAATTATAATTTTAATACTTTATATTATTTTATTTTAGTTTATATATAGTAAATATATTAATAAAAAAAAACGTAATAAATATTATTAACGTTATTAACAAAATAACTAGCTTATTAAAAATAAAAATAAACACTATTAAAATTAATACTATTAAAAAATTAAATAAATAAAAAAACTATTATAAATAACGCTTTAATATAATAATAATATTAAATATATATAATATATATAAATTTATATAAAAAAAGTTATTAAAAAAATAAAATAAATATTATAATATTTATTAACCGAATAAAAAACTTTTTAAAAAAAAAAGTTTTATTAATAAAAAAAAGTTTTTTTATTAATTAAAATTAAAAAATTAATAGGATTAAAATTATTAAAAAGCTATTTGTTTAAATAAATAAAAAATATAACTAAAAAAAAATAACGTTATTTTTATAGCTTTTAATTTAATAAAATAATATAACTATCGAAAATTTTTTTATTATTTAAAAATTAACTAACAAAATTAAAACAATATAAAAAAAGTACGCTAAAATAAATATAAAATATAAACTTTTTAATAGCTATTTTATTATATATTTTATTTATAGCTTTAACGAAAACTTTAAAGTTTAAGCCTAAATATTTTAAACTTTAATAAATATTAAAATTTTACTTTTAACTAACGTAGTTTTTATTATAAAAGTTAAAAAAGCCCGTATAAAATAATTAGTTTAATTATTATTTGTTAATATATTAACAATAATAACAAAAGTTAATTTTAGCTAAAAATAACAACAAATAATAATAATAATATTTAAAAAAAAAATAGTATTAATTAAACGTTAAAAATATAAATATTATAAATGTTAGTAGGCTATACTCCATGGAATATAGGGTTCGTACAACCCAAGGGGTTGTACGTTAAAAAGGGTGGTAAAGGGTCCAATATTTATTGATTAAACAGCTATATAGGTCTAGGTAAGTAGGGTTAATCGGCGGAGCCGATTGCTAGGCTATATATAAGTAGGTAGGTTAGGTAACCGTAGGTCCTAAACCTTTTAGGGGCTTCTAGGGCTACGCCCGAAATACTTAGCTATTTATACGAATATTATTTTAATATTAGCTATTTTTACCTTTTGTACGAATAGCTATATATATTTATTTAATACTAGCTAATTTTTTCGTAGCAGCAAATATTGGGCTATTAAAAGAAAGGTTTTTATATAAAAGCTATACTTAGCAAATAAAAAGCTTTAAGCTAAATATAAATTAAAAAAAGTTTAAGTTTTTATATAAAAGCTATATTTAATAAATAAAAAACTTTAAGCTAAATATAGGTTAAAAAAAGTCGAAGGTTTTTATATATAAAAGAATTTACGTATAAAAAAGAAAAAAAAAGCTTTAGCTAAAAGTTAAAAGTTTAAATAGCTAAAAAAAGGTCGAAAATAAAGCAATATTGTTTACTTTTATATAAAGAATTAATTTATATAAAAGTTTAATAAAGCTTTATATAATTAATTAAATTATAGGCTATATTTTTAAAAAAAATATTTAAAATTGTAGCTTTTATACGGCTAAAAAGGTAGGTTATACAAAAAAAAAAAAAAAAAAAGTTTAAAAGTTTTAGTATATTAGTAGTACTAGCTTTATATAGCGAAACTTTCGTTCGAAAAGTTTATACAAAATTAAAACAATATTATATAGTTTTTTTTATATAACTATTAAATTTTTTTATTATTAATTATTTTTATAACTTTTAGCTTTAAAAGTTCGGTTTTATATAAAAGTTTATTAAAATAAAAAAGTTTAACGGAAATTTAGCTATTAATAGCTAAATTAAAAAATTTATTGCTTTTATATATAAAATAAAAACTATTATATAAAAAAAAAAAAATATAAAATATATACTATTAATTAAACAGTTATATAAAAGCTAAGCTAAAGTATAAATAAATAATTAATTTTTTTTTATTTTAGCTATACTGCTAAAAAACTCGAGTATAATATAAAATACGCGGTTTATATATTTAAGTTAAAATTTTATTATTTATTTTGCTAATTTACTATCGCCGGTTAACAAATTAATTAGTATTAGTAGGCTATACTTTATAAAATATAGGGTTCGTATAACCTAAAGGGTTATACGTTAAAAAGGGTAGTAAAAGGTCCAATATTTATTAATTAAACAGCTATATAGGTTTAAGTAAATAGGGTTAATCGGCAGAGCCGATTGCTAGGCTATATATAAGTAGGTAGGTTAGGTAACCGTAGGTCCTAGACCTTCTAAGGGCTTTTAGGGCTACGCCCGAAGCACCCGGCTATTCGTATAAATATTGTTCCAACAATAAAAAAATAAGCTATATTAAATTAAAATATTAGTTTTTATATTTAAAACTAAAAAATAAAAGCTAAATAAAGCAAAAAAAAAAAATTAATAAAAAATAGTAAAAAAAAAATAAAAATAATAATATTAATAGTATATTTAAAACGTAAAAATAGCAATAATAATAATTTAATAAATATTATATAACTATTTAAATTAATAAAAACTATTTTTTTATAAATAAAACTATTTATTTATACTTTAATATATAAATATTTATTATATTTTTTATATTTTAAGCTTAATATAAATAAAAAAATCGTTTATTTAACTTTATTTAAATATTAAAGCTATATATTAAATAAATAAAATAAAAATAAAAACTTTTAATAAAACTTAAAACTTTAATTAATTTAAAATTATATTATTATTTTAATATATTTTTTTAAACAAATAATAATTTATTATTTTATAGTTAATTTAATATTATTATTTATTTTATTATAAACTATTTATTATAAAAAATATAAGTTTTAAACTTAAATTATAATTAATATATTATTTAAAATAAAAATAAGTTATTTAACTATAAAAAGTTTAATTTAAAAAAAGTTATAATTAAAAAAAATAAAAAAATATAAAATTTTTATAAAAAAAAAAAAAAACTTTATTAAATAATATATTATAATAAAAAGTTTTATTAAAATTATTTTTAAAAATATTTTATATATTTTAAAACTAAAAGTTAATTTAATTTTAGTTATATAACTATTTAATAAAAAAGCAATAATATTATTTACTATAAAACGTTATATTATTATTTTTTTAAACTATTAAATATAGTTATAATAGCTTTTTATTTTAATAATTTATTTATATTATTTATAAATTAAACAATTTTTTTAATATTAATAGCTTATATAATAAGCTTAAAAATAAAGCTTTAATATAAATAAATAAGTTATTTTAATAAAGTATTTTTATTTAAACTTAAAAAAATAATCGAAAAAATAAATAACGTTAAATTTTACTATATATATAAAGCTTACGTTATAAAGGGAATAAAAAAAGGCCTTTATAAAAAAAAGCTTTTTAAAAAAAATATATTAAAAAAATTATTTTTATCGATATTTATAGCCCGTATTATATTTAAAAATATAAAAAAAAAAAAAATACTAGCTTATTATAATCGATTTTTATAGCAGATTTAACGTACTTAAAACTATAATGAATCGAAAAAAAGTTTAGTTTTATATCGGAAAATTTATTAATAATTTATAAAAAATCGAACATTAAAGTAAAAAATATTATTTAATATACGTAAATAAAACTAAAAAATTTATTTTTAAAAATATAAAATAATAAATAGCTTAAAAAAATTAATATTAAATTTATACTTATTAAATAGTATTAAAACAATAAAATAGCTAAAAGCTTTAATATTATAATATAAAATAAACTTTTTTTATAATAATAAATAGTATTATTTTGTTAAAATATTAGCTAAAAATTGCTGTAGTTATTAATTATTTTCGAAATAAAAACTTTTATATTATATTAAATATTATTTCGTTTAAAATAGTATATAATTAATAATTAATTATTAAATATATTAAATAATTAAGTATTAAAATTTAATATTTATTTTTAAATATAAAGCAAAAAAAGCTAAACTTAAAAATAATATTTAATATTTTAATAAAATATAATAATAACTTAATTTATAAAATTTTAACTATTAATAATAAAATAATTAAAATAATAAAATAAAACGTTTATTTTAATAAAAAACTAGCTATAAAGTTTACTTTTTTAAAAATAATTTTTATAAATATATAAACCAATAATTTTAAAAAAACATTAAAAATAAAAAAATTTACTATTTTATTAGCAAAAAAAAAACATATAGTTATTTTTAGCTAAAATATTATAATAAATATTTTTTTAATATTATTTAATTAAACTTTACTATTAATAAAAAATTTATTTAATTTAAATATTAATAAAATAATATTTAGTTGTTTTAAATTACGTTATATATTTAAAACCTATTAGCTTTTTTTAAACTTAAAGGTTTAAGTGTTTTATATTATATTAGCTTTAGCGGCTACTTTAAAAGTTTTTTTTAAAAAAATATAAAGCTGCTAACAATAAAAAAAGCTTTAAAAAACTATAACTAAAAAAAATAAAAAAAAGCTATAAAAATAAAATATTAAATTTTTATAAATAATAATATTTAAAAGCTAATAAACTAAACTACTAGCTTATATATACTGCAAAAAAAATAAATATATAAGTTTAAATAAAGTTTAAATAACAAAGTTATTTATTTTAAAAATAAATAAATAGTTAAAAGCTTCGAATAAATTAAAAAAATTAATTATTTTAAAACGTTTACGTTAATAATAAAACTAATAAGCTATAAAGTTTTATTTATTTTTGCTATAGCTTAAGATTTTAAAATAAAATAAATAAATATAAAAATAATATTTTTTTATAAAAAAATAAAAAAAAAATATATATATTAAACAATTTTATAAATTTATAAATAGTACTAATTATATATATAAGCTAAAAAAAGCACTATATAGCTTAAAGCAAACATTAAAAGTTTAGTTTAAAATATTATTTAAGTTTTTAATAATATTAAGTTTTAAACTATTTATTATAAACTATAGTATTTTTATAAACTTAAATATAAAAATATTTATGATAATTTACGTTAATTATTTATTTATAGTTAAAAAAAACTTTGCTAAAATTAAAAATATTAAAATAGTTTTAAACTAACGTTTTTAAATAATTAACTTAAAGCTTTATTAATATTATTTAAATATATATATATAATATAATCGAAAAAATAAAAATATTTATTTAAATTAATAAAAATATATCGATAAAATATTTATATAATATAGTTTAAAAAAATATAAACTAACTAATATTTTTATAACTATAATAAAACTATAAAAAGCTAAAAACGGTTTTATATATTTAGTAAAAAATAAATATAAATATTAATTAGCGGTTAAATTATTAATATATTTAATAATAAATACGCGGTTAAATATAGCGTACTTTATTTTATATATTAATAAATATTATTTTAACTTTATTTTAACCTACGAAATAACGGCTAAACAAATATTATAATATTTATTAAAATCGAAAATATATTATTTAGTTTTTAACAGTTTATTATAGTTATTTATAAAATAAACTAACGCTAACTAAAAAAAAACTTAAATATATAAAAGTTAACTTTAAGCTATATTTTTAACTTTAATAGCGGTATAATTAGTTAGTTATTTAAATTATAGTAAACTATAATATTATTAATATATAAAATAAAATATTATAGGACTACTAACGCTATTAAAAAAGCTATATAGCTATTTTATTTATATAATAAACTAAATATAAATTATAAAATAAATAATAAAAAAACAAAAATATTAAAAAAGCTAAATGTTATAATAATTTATAATAATAATTAAAGGTTAATTACGCTAGCGAAACATTTAATATAATATAATAAAAATCGATATATTAATATTTAAATATATTTTATATATAAACAAATTAAACAAAAAATAATATAACTAAAATAAATTTAAATAGAAAATATAATAGCAGATAGTTTAACTAAATTATTTTTTAAAAATATATTTAAAAAGTTTAAAAACGCTTTAAGTTTAAAAAAATATTTAATAACTAGGCTTAAAAATAAATTTTAATATAAATAAAATATAACTATAGATTTAAAAAAAAAAATATTTAGTTAACTTATAAAAATTTAAATTAAATTATTTATTTTATTGTTATAAAAAAATATAAACGAACTAACGTTTAACTTTATAATAGTAAAAGTAAATAATATTTAGTTAAATATAACTTATTATAAAAAATATAAATATTAAAAAAAGACCTATAAAAGCTATAATTATTATATACTATAGCTTATTATTTAAAAATAATAATTATAGCATTTTAGCAATAATAATTAAAACTATAAAGTAAAAGTTTATTAGTACTATAAAAATAAAAATATTACGCTTATAATTTAATAATATTAAAAACTATAAAAGTAAACGTTTATTAGTGCTATAAAAATAAAAATATTGCGCTTATATTAGTAATATTAAAAATAAAACTTTAACGGCTAACTAAAAGCCGTTATAATTAATTTAGTTATATAGCATTTTTTTAAGCGGGAGTATTAAAAATATACTAGGTTAAAAAATTACTTTATATATTATACAAAGCAAAAAATATATAAAAATACGGACGTCCTATTTATATATATAATAAAGTCTTCCTACCTTATTTACAATATAGTTAAGTTAAATATAACGCTTATATACCTACTATTTTAACATGTCGAACAGTAAGAGCTAGAATTATAATTGTAATATAAACGAAGATTATGGGATAAAAAGGGTTATTATTGTATATAAAGTATGCTACAGAGCTTAGAAACAAGCTACAAGTTGAGCCAGAAGCGTGGATGGCTGAAACCCCTTATTGTCCCTATACACCGTGACAGGGTGCCATTGTATCTTTCTACTCTACACTCAGCGCTGGTGTAATGGTTTCTTTATGGATGGCCATCGCCACGGAAATCGGTCGGACCGGCACTTGCTAGGTACGGGGCCGTCTGCATGTTGGCAATGTGACGGCGCTATAAAAGCCCTACAGTAAGCAGACTTTCAAAGAATGTGAACAAAGTTGAATGCGACACTGGTTTCAGTCTCCACTGTAAGAAAGCATTGGTCAAATCATTGTCGTTAAATTAAAAGAGATTAATTTCAAACCCGGCCCGTTACAAACCTTACACCAGCACCCGCCCCAAACATTACCTTCCAGCATCCTATTGTGCTCACCATAAGGAGAAGGAAAATAAGAAATAAGAAGAAACAAGTTTGGAAAGTCAAATATTTCTCCTTTCCCTCTCAGTTAACATCTGCTCTCCGCTCCCTGTTCTTGATACTTCGCTCTCAGATTAGACCCCTCTCGTACTTTAGTTCCCAATACCTACCAATGCAGCCGCTAATTGGTACGCTGCCTTTTCCTGGGGCCGGATGAATTCGACACTTGGCTCGCTATGGATTCGGCCACAGAAGGGCCAGGGTCTTGAGTGGATTCCTGCTGGCTATCATCAGGCCTCTGGGAACTGATTCCCAATTCGCCAAGCCTCTGATTTGCTACCTGAGTAGAAAAGCTAGCTTGGCTGATGGGCGGAGGGGTATAGCCCATTTTCCGTTGCGGGAGAGGCATACCATACAAATAGTAGTCTACGTCGCGTTCTAATCACCTTCCGTTTTTGCTTTTATACTCCGGGAATTTTGCCTCAACTGCTTTTGCAGCCTTTTGCAGGTAACCCCAAAGCTCCCCAATCGCGTAGCCAACCATGATTTTCTCGAAAATGGCTACAATCTTCTTTCGCGTGAAGTCAGTGGCGCTCGCCTCGAAGAATTCATCAAACACGAACTGTAACGGATAGCCGTCGACTATGGAGTGCACAGGAGGGACTTCATCGATCTGTCCGTCTGGCACTATTTTGCGATAATCTTTGGTCAGACAAGCCCGATGAACACGGATTTTGATGCCCTTACTTGTCGATACAGCCGAGAAGAATCTGACTTTGTCGAAAAAAGTGCGGATGTGCTCCTCGCCAGCTTCTCTGAAAAGCTCGTACATGGTGTGCAGGGGTTGACTGGCATTGTTAAGATTCTGCACCAAAGCAGTTGCGTCGCCAGGGCCTTTGTCTGAGTTCTTTCCTTCAATCGTCATAAAGTGAAAGACGCGAAACTCCCTTCCCGTTGCTTGTCCTTCATAACAGAACATGCTTCTCATTCCATTGGGGAGCTCTTGCCAACTTTCTCTCTGGAAGATAGCGTATTGACGAAATGCTAGAGCTAGGTCTGCCTTCGGTTTTGTGAGAGGTCTTGGGTCACTGTCCCACAAAGCCCTTGACGGCATTGGTGAGCACTTCCAGGTTCTTTCAACGGCAAAATCAAGGACAGGGAAGGGGAAATCCCCTCGGTCGTAAATGAATCGATGCCGGTCAATCATCGACATCATGATTGTGCGCCGAAAGACGGGTTCTTGGGGGCCGTCTTGGGTTTTAGGTCGAGCTCCCAGGCAAGCGCATGACGTTTTCTCTCAGGCGGTGTTTCATTTGTTCTCTTGGGCGAGAGTGAATGGATTTGATGCAAGTGTGCATCGTGGTACGATTATAGTGCCACGTTGCGCTCCCCGAGTCCTACTCGGAAATTTGCCACGTCCGATGGGTTGATTCGACCACGAGTTGCGCCCATATTAGGATCTGACGGGACTTGCTCGAGGAGCTGGAGGGTTGATTCATCTAGAAGTGATAAGCATACGATGCTTTTATAGGAAGAAACTAACGGATCTTCTCTAGAAGAGGTAGAAGGTTCTGTATCTGAACTTCTAGATCCGGAGAGAGGAGGGGGCAGATACTCGATGTCCTCGTAATAGGCCAGCCACGGGTCAACGTCTGGAGGGTCAAGCGCTTCAGGGCCTGCATCTTTGCTATTGCAACCAACGTGATGCAATAAGTTTCGCTCTACGGCCTCGGCCGTTCTCGACGCCCGCCGACCTTCGCGGAGGATATGTTCTGGATCGTTTCTGGACGAAAGCTCTGCGCTACCTACTCTGGCTCTTGTACGGGGCCGATCAACCGCAGATATTCGTCGCGACGACCTGATCAGCGATAATGGTCGACAGATCCGATACTAGGAACTTACTCTTTTATAAAACGAGCCATCCTGGGCTGGGCTGGTGGAAGGAAAAGAAATGTTCTGCGGGTTAGCGGGATAGTTGTTACTATATGGCCGCATCTGAAAAGTGCTTGCTAAGAGCGGATAGAACCTTAGCGACTTCAGTATGCACTTTAGAGTTAACATCTGGGTTCTGGGAAGTTTCTATCTATTTCGTCGTTGTTTTCCCTCCCTTGACTTGTGCAATATCACCCTTCCTGTTTGGAGTTACCAGTAAAAACAACCTTGTTAGTGTATTTATTCTTGGCACACTAACGAGTGATCCACCGCTCCCGAGGTACATACTTTCGCCCTGAGGTACTTACAACGAAGGCCGTTCACCAACTTGAGTGTCGCCCTCACACCAATAGGATAACTGTCCCTAGCAGCACGACCACGCGAAACTATAGCATTGGGTACTGGTAGGTTAGTGTATTTTCTGAGGGTGTGGCAGGTACAACGGACAGTGCAGATAAACACCCTCACGGCAACTGCCTAGTCACTTTCTCCATCTCACTTCAATATCTTTAGCCACCCCCCTAATACAACACGTTACAAGAAACAAATTATGTCCCATTCGGCCGAACATAACTTATAGACACTTACTGGTTAATTGCGTATACACACATACTAAGGTTTCAGTAGAAGTAAAAAAGACTTTTTAAAAATTGAAAGTCTACATAATTATATAAAATATAACTAGAAGCGCAATTAAAACTGTCGTAACATGATCTAGGCTGCGTAAAGGCCCTTGTGAGAAGCCTTCAGAAGGTCAGCACCCTTCTCGGCAACCATATACACCGAGTTTTGAATACGGCAGTCAGGAATGATGGGTATGACCGAGGCATCGATAACTCGCAAGTTCTTTATCCCGTGGACCTTGAGCTCAGGACCAACAACGCCCTGGTTGATGTCCTTGGAAAGGCGCGCAGTGCCGCAAGGGTGGAATGCAGTTTGACAGCGATCAAGGACGGCGTGGCGCATAGCAGCATCATCGTCGAGGGGCATATCCCAGGGGTACTCCGAGATCACGATATCCTTGAAGCCTTCTCCCTTGGTCAACACATCGTAGCTGAAGCGGATTCCCTCGCGCATTCCAATGATGTCCAGCTCGTCCGCAAAGAAATTGAGGTTGATGTTAGGCTGCACAAGGGGGTCCGCACTGTTCAGCTTAACCTCGCCAGGTGGGGAAACCGGGCGGACGAGATCAACAACAACACTGACGTAGCAACCCTCCTTAGGTACCGGGTAATGCCACTGGAAAGCACTGCCAAACATGGAGACGAAGTCGAGCTCGAAGTGAGGCTGACCCTCGGGACAGAACGGATCCTTATCGCCATTGGCAGCTTTGCGCTCACGGTAGAGAGCATCGTTTTCGAAGTAGTCGTCAATACGGGGGAAACCCACGAGTTCAAGAAGACCGGAGCCTACAGGTCCCTTGCCGCCGTTATTGTAAGCTGCGAGAGCTGCCGTGTTCTCGGGCCCTTTGCGAAGCAAGTAATTATCCATACCGAAGCCATCTTTAACCCGGAGAACGAATGGGACACCAGGGTGGTCGATGAGGTTCTGTCCAACGTGTGCAGAGTCAACGATTGTTTTGATTCCGTGTTGGGAGAGATGATCTTTGGGTCCAATGCCAGAGAGCATGAGAAGCTTGGGGGATTCGAAGACGCCTTGAGATACGATGACCTCGCGAGTGGCGTAGAAGTCGAGTTCGTTGCCGAACTTGTCGATGACGGTGACGCCCTTGGCAGTTCGGTCCGCCTCATCGATTATCAGCTTCTTCGAATGTACTTCAGCAAGGATTGTGATATTGGGCTTGTTCTTGACAAAGAAAAACGACCCAGATCTCTTTCCATGATAGATGGAATCTACACAGTGAGTGAGACCAATCATCTCGCCATCGAAAATGTTTTCAGTAAGCGTGTGACCCCGGGAAAGCCACGCTTTCGTGAGGCGCTCACGGAAGGGGGCAAGCTCGTCCAATAGTTCGGCGTGGGAAATAGGCAGTGGCCCCTCGACACCTATCTTCTGTAGGTCTTTGGAATACAGCCCATCGTCATCGTGGTAAGTAGCGGACTTGCGAAGGTAAGGGAGCAGAGGATCCCAAGTCCATTCGTCACCGCCGAACTCGGCCCAGTTGTCGAAGGTTGGCTTGCAGCCAGGAATCCAAGTGAAATAATTCAACGACGAGCTGCCTCCTAGAACCTTGCCGCGGGTATTGGGTTTCTCGATACGCTCGTAGTCATCTCTCTTCACAATGGTAGTCTTGTATGCCCAGTCGTACTGGCTACCTCGCAGGGACATGGCCGATGACGGCGTGGTAATTTGATCGACCATCTCAGGAT
Source organism: Xylaria acuta (assembly GCA_022495125.1). Taxonomy (NCBI): domain Eukaryota; kingdom Fungi; phylum Ascomycota; class Sordariomycetes; order Xylariales; family Xylariaceae; genus Xylaria; species Xylaria acuta. The sequence continues at coordinate 88,237 of MU383128.1, read as the reverse complement.
GGGCGACTCCGGCTTCGACTACAAGAATGCTGACGTTCGGATTCTCAGCAAGTCTACCTGCAACAACATTACCGGCAGTGCCTCCGCCGACGATGACGAAGTCATAACGCGAACTGTTGAGAGGTGCCATGATGAATGAAGTTGTAGTGGATAAAGATGTGTTGGATTGGGATATGATGAATTAATATGTTGCCGATGCAACCGATGTGGCTGGCAAAGTGTTTCCGTTGAGATTAGAGTCCGCTGAGATCGCTTAAGACGTGTGTGTCTGATGGTGTTCGAGACGACTGAGATGTGAAAGAAGCCACATAATTTATACACTGATTTGACTCTTGCTTCGTTTTCCATCGATGCGTGTTTTGCGCTCCGGACGACTTTCCTCAGCCCTTTGGCGACCCCCCTCACCCCGAGATAGCGAACCACGTTGGGCTTCATCCTGCAACCGATCACACATGCCGACGAAATCGCTCCGGGCCCTGGAGTCGGGTCTCATTGTGTGATTGGGCCAAGGTGCAACAACACGATGAGGCCCTCTGCACGACACATACTGGGCCAAGTCGGCCTCGCCGGTGGTTATTGTTTGAAAGATGTCACTACGCGAAAGCCCTCGGCATTCGGGGACGACGGCATGGCTGGGCAAAATTCGGACTCTGAGTGGCTGAATGGTATTTCCCAAGACGGCGCTTACTCAAGGGAATCAATCCACTAAGTTATGCGGTTACTCATCGCACACCCGCCACTACGTCATTTTCCAGCTTTGCTTGTTAGTGTATTATTGCTGTCTGTAAGTATACAGTACTCGTATCCTGTCTGCCACAAGGCGCAATGGCTATACTTAATACAGGCGATTGCTGAGGTGCCATATTCCATAGTGTAAAGCTCAAATACGCAGACGACGGGGATTGGGAACCTGACAACACCGTGCCATCTATGTGGGCAGTTGATACAAATGATAATAGCGCGATATAGCGACAGTTAGCAGTGTTATGCAGTTTGGGGGATTGATTACAGGGGCCCGGCCTGGCATAGCTATTTACTTAGACTTAATGACGGATTAATTACGCTGCACCAAGGTCTAATCAGAATAAGGAAGACCATAGAACCAATGAGCCATGAGCAAAGCCAACAGGGTCTTGAAGCGCGAACAAGCATGAATGCGCTTGTTCGCTTTGCATCTTAAGGCCGAGTCAGCTCTGTACTGTAAATTAAGCTATGTCATTCGCCCGGTGGCTTTCCGAGATAACGGGGTGCATGCGTGCGGTATGGATCTTCAAGCTGGGATCCGATTGCTCGCTGTGAACCAGCAACTCCAACCCGTCGAGTAGCATTCCGAAAGCTAACCGCGTATCCCGCAACTCTGGCTATAGTGTAGTGTGCCTGCACCGCACCCGCGTCGCCGAATGATGGTAACAGGCGACCCGGAGCACACAGCGCCAAAAGACCAGCAGCATGCTTCTTAAGACCTTCAGGGCGGCACCGAAAAAGCCTGTGTGCATACACGCCCATCTTCTCAACCCCATTCGTTACCAGACTACGGCAATCATGAGCCAGTGTCAGCCGGTAGATGCTGGCCTTACGGGCTCGGCAACTTTCCTGGTCTTTTCCGTACTGCCTACCGACAGCTCCGTTCGAGCTGTCCGAAACGTGGTATCCAGCGTCCCCGACATCGCCAAGAACATATCCATTCGCGACCTGAACGCCAATCTCACATGTGTTGTGGGTATCGGCAGTCAGATCTGGGATCGCCTGGTGAGACTCCCCCGTCCGGCTGAGCTCCACCCCTTCCCAGAAGTTCGTGGAGCGAAGCGCACGGCCGTGTCAACGCCAGGAGACATACTGTTTCACATCCGATCCGAGAGACGCGACATGTGCTTCGAGTTAGAGAGACAACTGACGGACAAGTTGGGGGATGACGTCCGGCTCGAGGACCAGACCGTGGGTTTCCGCTACTTTGACGCTCGAGATCTTCTGGGCTTCGTGGACGGTACCGCAAACCCAGTCGGCGCTGCAGCTATCTCGGATGCTGTGATGATTCCCAAGTCGGGTGATGGTAGCGACGCGGCAGCCGTCGGCGGGAGTTATGTCGTCATCCAGAAATATCTGCACGACCTCAAAGCTTGGAAGGCCCTCTCGACGGAGCAGCAGGAAGCAATAATCGGGCGAACCAAGTCTGACAATATCGAGCTTGATGATGCCGACGATGGGCGGCAGCAGGCACACAAGACGCTCGCTACCATCGAAGACGCCGCCGGTAACGAATATGCCGTCCTACGAGACAACATGCCGTTTGGCTCTCCGAGCACTGGCCAGTTCGGTACCTACTTCATCGCCTACTCGCGAAATCTCTGGGTGGTAGAAGAGATGATGGAGCGCATGTTTATTGGGCATCCGCCGGGATTACACGATCGTATCTTGGATTTCTCTACGCCTGTTACTGGGTGTACCTTCTTTGTCCCGTCGCTTAGCGTTCTGACGGCCCTTGGAGATGAGGAATGATGGATCTCATTACTGTATATCTCCTCTATCATTCTACCTCTGGGATACGTCTATCCAGTCGCTACCTTAGTGGCCCTCTATGCATGCTAGTAGACTATCCGGAGTCCAGTCATAGTCGAGAGTAGTCCTGGTTTCCATCAGAGCTTGACAGAGTATCTGCAACATACACCTTTCTACCCCGTGGCGCGCCTCGGGGCTCGTCGAACCGAGAACGTTTGTTAGGTCTAAAGCGTATTGTAATCTGCTGGATGGCGTTTGGGCGGCGATTTCACCATGAAACAGACAGTGGAAGAGACTTCGAATAGACCCCTGCCACCGAGAATGGTGACAGGCAAGGCACTGATCAAAGTATGTGATTGAATAGCTGTGGTGAAAGCCCACAGGGGCTGGGTTTCCCGAATCAGGCGAAATCGTACCTTGAAGCATGATACATACGTAGAACAGACAGGCTAATCGTATGCGCTCTCGCTCATTCACGTCGCCCTCATCCTGAAGATCTTCGTCGTGCAAGTATAAATCCGACCTCACTATGAGTAAAGCATCCCGGATGAATGCGTAGTGAGCTAGTCCGTGGTTGTATATCTCTGGTGAGTTGCCCATGAAGGTGCGCATGTCTTGCATAAACGAGAGCAACCAAATGCAACGAGTCTTGTACAGGTTTCCCAGCTGTCCCAGAACGGGATGAGTGGCCATAGACTGCTGCGAGATTTCTCTTAGTTGATTCGAGCTGTCAAACCACGATGGCCTCGTCATCAACGTTACGCTAATCGCGGCGCTATTAGTGGCACTATCACTCAAGCGGAAGAGGAGGAGGCGATTATACTCACAGGAACGTAGTTATTTCAAGCCTCCAGTTACCCTGTAGTGTCGTGATACCGCCTCGCGCTTCAATGATCTGCAATAGCCCGTTATGGTGAATACGCCATTCATCTTCCGATCCCCAATATCTCTAAGCGTGTCAGAATAAGGGTTAGCGTCTCATTTATCTCTACGGGCGAAATTTGAAGTATTCTTGTAAACCCACCTCGAACGACAGGAGCCTTAAAATAGCGGCAATCGTATTGTCACTTAGAGCAAGGTCGGGATCCCTTGCCCAAAATTGCACGATTCCGACGGCCTCAACCTTGAATCGCACCGCTTCATTGGATACCGGGAAGCCTTGCATACGAGAAAGGTGTGCCGCAGAATGAGCCATGATTGCGTTGAAAGACGCGGCATTCGACAAGTCCAAGGGAAACCAAACATCGCGCATGGGGTTAAATACCGAAGGATGCATGTTGAACATCATTCCAGCAAAGGTACTGATCCCTGAGGATTATGAAGTTAGACATCAATACTGTAGCGTCTCATTGTGGACTATTAACAGCAATGGTGTTCTGGTAACGTACAATGATGCAGAAGCCTGTGATGTTTTGACGTGAGCTGGACAGGGAAACGGTCGAATGGGTCCAGGCGACTGGACCCCAAGGCGACATTCATTCCCGATAAAGCTTGCGCAGGTATCCCCTCCAATATACCCGAAGGGATCTCGTCCGGTAGGACGGGAGAGTCTCTTGGGTCCTCGTCATGCGAATCGGCCGCATCGTCATCGGGATTTGTGGGGAAATAAAGCTGCGGCTCTGAGACTAACGGTATTTGCGAAGCCTCATCATCAGTCGGAGGACCCCCAACGTCTGGTAGGATCGTTCTCAATGGTCTCTGCTCTTGTTCTTCTCGCTCCCTTCTTTGTATTTCTATTCTCTGCCGACGTTGTCTCCAATGGGCCCGTATGGCGTGACTACGTCCCTCGCGGCTGTTGTCCCCGGCGACAAAGGTGTATGACAGTGGGACATCGCCCGCTTCTGAAGAAGGCATGCTACCTCACTTAATGAAGCATCGTGGATATACTATACAGTAAGGATGCGAGGGACGAGAGCACACACGTACAACCTTGTGTTCTTTGTCGTTTATTTACTATCGGGGCTCTTAATGGGATGTATATAGCATCAGAAGTTGCAACGCCATTGAATTTGCGCGAATAGTTGCTGTGTTCAGTCAGTAAACTCTGGTTAGATGTAGGAGCTGCTCGTCGGCATCCTCGCGCAGAAGCTCTTTGCCACGTACCGGAATAGTTATTGAAAGCTGTCATAACTTAATTAAATTTCTTCCTTCAATCTCCTCCGACCACCACATATACCCTGTGATGTAATGGCATCGTTGCAGGTAGGTAGGCGAACCGCGTTGCATCATCAAAATGCTGGCAGCAAATATTTGCTTCGGAGGCTGTCGGAAAGATGCCGAGGGAAAACCAAGGCCAATCGCTTTCATTTTTAGAACTCGTCGAAGAAATTGCGTCTGCTGGGAAATTCGGGACATGTTGCGAATTGATGCCTCTGACCTCGACTGCTCCCATCTTTTACGGGGTACGAGTAGTATGGATGGGGGAGTAAAAAGAGTCGGGGCTGATCTGGGTTGGGTGAGCCTGGTAGGAAGGGCCGCTGGGAGCCTCCCCCGAGCACTCAGCTGGCATACTTCAGCATCCACCGTGAGGGGTATTCTTATACACTGTCCGTCGTACCTTCACACGATTTCAGGAATTGTAGGAAGGTACGAGGGACAAGTGCACACATAAGGACCCCGCACGGGTGGCTTATGTCGATTGCTCTGTCTCCTCTATAACATCAATATCCACGCCAGCTTGCAACAGAATGCCTACTAATGTCTGCACTGAAGGGCTTCAATCAGAACCTGAGGTACCCGTTTAGGCGCTAATACCTTACTAGGATCATATTGGAATAACAGTATTTCCTTTTGCTGCATCTTACCTTGTAACCTTTATCCCCATTGCGACGGGAACGTTAGAATTGTACTGCTCACTACCTAGTACGTTACGTATAGGCCATTATCTAATCCTAAACCTAAATTGCTGAACAGACCTTCGAGAGTTGTTGTGGGAATAATGATACACAAGCTGACGCACAGATGGAAATTGTACGCTTGGCTGACTCCTACTGTTAGTTCAAATCGAAGTGTCCGGACCTACCTACCTACCTATATTTATAAACACCCCTTACGGCGACTGCCTAGTCACTTTCCCCATCCCATCTACAACATCTTTAGCCACCCACCTGATTGAACACATAACATACTACGAAAATAGAGAAGACTTCATTATGGAGAAATGTTGTAAATGGCTATAGAGGCACCAAATGTCCTGAGTATGGCCTAGATAATAGGAAATTGAGGAAAGTAAGTCCGAGGGGGAAAAGGAATAAAGCCTAGTTCCATACGAAGAATTATCTCTTCAACCTCAGCATAGAAAAACATGTCTCTGGAACTCTCTATACACAGTATCTAGCCTATGAAACCATGACCAAAAGAAAGCCTGGGGCGAACAATCATGTCGATAGGCATTATCGTGTCGATGGCCGGCGAGGCCTTGCCTGGGCCTTTACGGCCTATGTCGGACAGGCGAAGTTAGTTCTAGGCCATGACAGAGATCATCCAACGAATTACTCGAATGAATACCAAGGTTTCCAACCCGTCATGACTTTTTAGACGATACAATTATACCAGCCCATCTTGTACTAGGGCTCCGGATCAGGATTGATCTAAGACAGACGCACATCCCGGCTGAGGAGTCCTCAGCGTTAGCCATACCCTAGTAGAGGCATCTACCATCAATGGTTGTCCTTTCCAGTACTGCAAGAAGATCTCAGTGTTTTCGCGGCCGTCCCCTTGAACGCTTCCCGCAAGGGTTGAAGTGCTTTTCAAAGATAGCGAGTGCGTTGCCTTGGCGGCTGTCAACAGCATATCCACAAGAACACACATATTTAAAAGGGGTGGTGGCTGCGCATGTCGTCTCTTGGTAGTGCTTCCGGAAGTTGTCCTTCCTGGGAAATTCGCGACCTCAGCAACAGTGCCATCTGGCATGAGAGTGCCTAGGTGTGCTCGTCAAATGGCGCTTAAAATCCTTGCGTGATTTGAACCGTGAACAGCTCTGGCGACCACAGAAGTAAGGTTTCGCCATATCTAACGTGGTATCTGGGTGCCTCAGTGCCAAATGATCGCTAATTGTCATAACATTAGCCAGGGATGAGGTCAATGTGCTGGTAGTAAGAACTTACATCCATTGCTCCACGTCAAGTTGAGGCTCATTACATATTGAACACAAATGAGCATTTACAAGCGACGTTGACGTTCTTTGGCTAGTGATGGAGGCTGGTAGCGAGGAAGAAGCATGGCCAGAGGTAGAGCGTTGTGGCGACTGGGCTGAAGAATTCCGACTTGGCGAAGGCGAAGAAGTTGATCGTAAGCGATTAACCGTGTCATTCGAAGTAACGTGCAGCGTTGAGAAAAGGGATCTTGATGCAGCAGCAGGATCTAACAACTGTTGAGGTGAGCTATCGCCGCCCAAGGACCCCTGTGATGTTTCTCGATCTGTAACGGCTGGCGAGGCATCGCTCAAACAGCCACACTCGACGGTAGTCTCATCAAGGGCGCCTTGTTCGGTGGTATGAAGGTATTTATCGTAATCAAACCATTCCGAGAAGTCCGCCTCGGACTCTTCTCGTTCTGAGTGGTGATCATTGGGAAACTCTTGAATGTTGAGGGCGCCGGACCGACCGGCGCCTCAACACAATTCGGCTGTCTCCTATTAATTATTAATGGGGCGTAGACTGTTGCAGTCTACTTTCTGATTTTTTTCTTCGGATGTGAGTATTTCGTGCTTGGCAGATGGACTGGTGAGAGGGAGAGAACAAAGAGCCGTGCGCTACTTGAGCACGTCGCTTGTACTTAAAATAAATGTTTAATATACCTACTTAATAAGGTCTAAGGGCTCATAATGCGGTTCTCGAGCGAACAGAGAGCGGCGTCATATATGACGACAGCGAGGGTGACGACGATGGGGCGCAGCTCGGCTTATGAGGAGAGGAGAGCAAAGCTGGAGGAAACTACTTACCTTCGGTAGGCAGAACCATGCCCTTGGAGCGCCTTTGTGTCTAGGTACCTAGATGGCTTTGGCGGTCTCAACTGAGGATGTTTCTGGCGAGTGGGAATTGGCTGGGCCCTTTTTCTGATTGGCTACAAGTTACACCGTCTGTCTGTACTTTGTCTTGGCAAGGTTGGATGCCCTACTACGTACATATAGCACTTTTCCTAATGTCGCGTCTCAAGGCCCTTTTCTTGATTGGCTTTCCAATGAAGGATCCTAGAGACATACATGAAGCAATAGAAATTATACCTGGTATTTCGTCGTTAGAATCGGATGGGCTGCTAGTAACCATCTAGGCCAATTTTGCTGATTGGGTAAATAAGGCTCAGAGAACAGCGTGTTTCTGGTGTTATGTCCAATCAGCAAAGTGGCCTGGATATTGGATACAGAACATGGTGTGGAAATAGCTCGATGACATGCTCGTTGAGGCACTCTTCGTATCATCGATTTACAACGCAGGATGAAGCTCACTTAGACCTTCGTAGGTATAAAGGGCCTGGTTGATCACGAGTGAAATCTCATTACCGTAGCTGTATTGCCCCTAAATTCTAGTCATCGGACAAAACACCCGACTTATACCAAGACAAAAATACCAATTGCACCAATCATCCATCATCTCGAGATTCATAGTTCAAGCTATGATCGAAAACCTGAAGCAAGATGTTGGAAAGCAGTTCGAACAGTAACGACTCCGTTGATGAACTTCATGATATTAACTTACACGTCTACAAGATGAGACCGCTTCCCGCAAGGCGCGTACAAGTGACCAGCTGCTACGTTGGTTCAAGCAAAATAAAGAAGAGGATCCGTGGAACCCCCTTGGAAGGCATGGGAACGACGTGGCTGTCGGGGTCGAGAAATGTAAGATCGGCGCTAGACGCACTATGTCAGACGTACATGCCGAGATCGGGTGGGGAAATGGCCACAGTGACCATAGAAAAGCAGGATGATGGGTTGCACGACCACGAATAAAGGACAAGGCTTTAGTGAAGACCAATACATTCTACCGGATATATTATTTACAGTTCCTGTCCTCGCTGTACTGTAGGGTACCCAAAAGTCGATTGTAAGTCTCAGATCCAGGGATTAAGTGATTTATCCATTCCTTATGCTTCCAGATTCTTCTCCTTTCCTTCATCTCGCGAGACTCTCGTAGCTCGCTCCTAAGCGAATCGATCAACTCTTCCGACTCTGTCGTAAGCCTAGGAAGCACTATTAAAGCAGACAGGAGCACCCTGTACCAGTATTTCCTTGGCTCTATAAAGTGCTCTTGTAAATGTCCCCGTTGTGTGGACTCCTTTGCCGTTAATTCCTGCTCCTTTAGTAAACCGTGGAGTTTATCGTAGCACTGTTGGGTAAGCCCATCAAGTTTTCTGGTCAGGCGTCGCAAACCCACTAGCTCGGTTTCTTTCATTTGCACGAATTCTGACCTTTCGTCGTCGTTTGATAATACTACCTTTGCGCTGCGTGTGGCGAGAAACCGCTCTATTTGTGATCGGGACGCAGGGGGCAATCGCATCTTGAGTTCTGGTCGTGGGTTGAAGGCAAAGTGTAACATCACAAGCATAGCAAAAGTGATGTCATCAAGACCATGTACGCTCTCTTTGAGTGCGAGCGTTTTGGACAGGGATCGGGGTTGTGGATCGAGACCGGTTCGGATGTTGTCGGTGATGGATCGTTGCTGGCGGCGCTTACATACTCGCCTATCACGCTGCCGCAAGCGGGAAGACTCGCGCTGATAATTTGTTTTCGCCTTCGCCTTCTTCTTCTGTCCCAGAGAAGCGATGTTAGAGTTCATAGATATGGGTGCTGAAGCTACTTGTCGGTCGTCACCAGTGGGCGTTACTGGAATTTCTATGGCGCCTAAACTCGGATGGTCGTGTTCGTCATTCGTTTTTGGCTCTGGAGATGCGATATCAAATTGGGCGGTCTCTGTATTGGTAGAAGATCGAGGATCATCTAATAAACCCAACTTCAAGATGATGATCTGGCATGAATTCCAAGTCGTCTTGAACACTGTTCTGGCCGCCGAGCGGTTGATGCTTCGGATCTTATACCGTTTGTGCTTCAGTGTCAGGTCATTCATATCGTAGATACGAGCGACAAGTCCATTAGTATCGTCTGCGGTGGCTCTAATTGATACGTCATCTTAGTAGACCGTAAACAAAACGAAGTAGTTGTTCTTATTCTCGTCACGAACTCGTTCCCCGATCTTAAACCTTTAACCGATGACGGTTCTAATCAGGTTTTCTAGCTCTAAACGCGTAGGGGACGGGCTGCGCTGGTTGTTCATCTGTGAATCTTGTGGTACGTGTCGTAGCATTTCTTCGTGTACGTCTTCTCGTTTCGCCATGGATTCGCGCTCAGTGTATTTGTGTTGGGGCCTGGTAAGATGTCAATAGTCTCAATTGGCGATTGATCTAACCCCTCTTCATCATCCCCTCTCCAGCATGCAGGCAGAGCAGACGAGCAATCAGATCAACTGAGGGTCACCCCCCCTGTCTACCTAAAAGTCCCGTGCATTTTGGTGTAGAGATGATCTATAGAGTACTTGGCCTACATAAATACCTACATATGACTTATGTAGCCTAATAAATACCGCTTATTCTACCTAGCGGAAAGGGGTAAGCTCTCGCGTTAAAATTTACAGCTACTAACCGCTGGACTCAAATCAGGAAATATACTAATAAAATTATATTTTAAATATTATTTAAGTTAACGTGTTTTATTAGTTAGTAGTGCTTCATCTTTGTCACGGAGAAAAACGACGCCGTTAGTACTCCGTGGAGTATTAACGGTATATATAGGCCCCACACCTCCGCGACAATCTTAGTTTCAATACCGGCCTTGTTACATTATTCAACAGCTCAGGAGGCGCCAACTCGAGCTCACAGCTCGGCATGGTTGACCGCTTCTTTTACATTAAGCCAGTAATGGCCATGGCCAAAAGAGAAAGTATAATCCAGATATACCCCGACAAAGAAAACTTAGAATGCAAGCTTCGGCATCCACTCAGGAGAACTACATCGGAGACATATGCAATGTCATCTCCGTCCCCGTCCTTCTCCGACAGCTTGGTGGTGTTGACGCGAGCGCAGAGCAGTTTCGAGCCCTGAACGTGGTCAGATTGCGCTGGACCCTTTAACGTAGGTATCCTGGCGTTTAGTAATATGGCGCTGAGCCCGTTGGCGACGTTGTTGAATGTCCTGCTCTGCGTCCTATTGGCGGGATTTGGCAGCTTCAAGTAGAAAGTATCCCCACTCTTTGCCTGATAAGCCGAATCTGTATTATTCAGGATATTGCCGACGGAGACTTGGCCGCCTTCGTTACGATGACCCGGATCGGCGAGGACCCCGGCGCACTCGGGTATCATAGAAAAAGAAATACTAGTAGAGTCCCAGTTGCGGTTACCGGGAACGTTCTTCAGTATCGCATCCACACAGGCTTGTCCGATAGCAGGGACGCAGCTTGTGCTGTCCCTTGCAATGTCCTCGGTAAAGGCATTGGTCACATTGACCGGAAGGTCGTATGAACTATCGAGTTGTATCCAGCAAAACTGGTTCCCATCGCCAGCAAGAGCGTCACTCAGGCTATTCCTGGGCCAGGAAAAGTCCCAGGCTAGGCTAACAATATAGGGATCGGTGATGTTCCCAGCGGACTCGGCGTCATGTACGGATATTTCGCTCGCGTTGACACCTTTAGGTTGTACGACACGTTCACTTTAGTGGAAACACGCTTCTGACCTAACGGGATGAGAACTCACGCCATCTCCATTCGGAGTCTCGAAGAACAGAGTCTGCCTCGGATCGTCCCAAATACTCCTGAGCGGTTGGAATGATATGGACCGCGATAGCATCGGATTATGGTCTGCGTCGATGATTGCTTGCTGTACTTCGTCGTCAAAGGAGCTTGGTGCAGATTTGAACTACGTGCCTATGGCATCATACTTTATTGCCCTGGAAAGGCTGCTAAGCGAGAGTAACAATAACAACCCTGACCACATTATGAATGAGTGTAGGGAAGCAAACAAGGGAGAGCAAATGGGTATTAATTCAAGCCGAATGTCGTCCAGACAGTTGCTCATTGCAAAGCTGAAGAGTAGAGAATTAACAGAAACAGCTCCCTTAAATCAATTTTGAAAGAAGTGCTACGCCAGGGTTTGCCCAGGGCAAGATGATGTGTGCCAAGTTTCGCAGCGTATAAGTTGGTATCATGATTCACTCTTCGCCTCAACTACCGGGTGCTGCCATCGACGTGAACAGACTTATTGAAATATAATTTGCGTCGATCACTTGAGTGTTTATGCAGTTGATTCATGGTTGGCTGCGGCTGTACGGCTTAGACTGGGGAGGCCCAATCCGGTTGGCCCGCGACCGCGATCTGCGACGACGATCGGTCGAAGTTTGCGCCTCACTCAAAACAGCGGATTGAGGATTGAGGATGTTGCCAATAGCATTTTCAACACTCACTGACGATGAACTTCAGTGTCTGCTTTGACGGTCTGAGCTTTACGTTCCATGCCGACCTACGTCATCTTTCTTCGAGATATCTTTTATTAAGGGCGAATCCCTCCACACGTACTCACATAACATTGCAAGGTACCCGAAAGGTAAGCGAAGCCAAGGTTGAACAAAAAGTACCCAGTTAGCACACTTTTACGTATTGAACCCCGCCCACTCACCGCTGGGGTGACCCTCTTAGGATTGCTGTAAGTGAAGCAGGTGAGTTTCTTATATACGTCGATGGTCATGCTACTGCGGATATTCTAGCAGTAGGTGTGACGTGGTAAATATTAATCACTCGGGTTACGCATGGTGTCCTCGCAATGCCACACAATGTAAACACTTAGTTACAAGCCGGGAAAGTAGGAACATTAGATTAAACAAGCAATATTGATTCCTTTCAGCTAACTACTCATCCAACTATACTTGGCAGACTGGCCACTCCTATTCACACATATAGCCAAAGAACACGATCCCCATCCCATCCAAGCCTTGTGCGCAAGACTAGTTATTGTCTACAAGCCTTCCGCATTCAGCTACTTCCTCTCTAGACAGCTCCCAAACAGGGTCTCAAATACAGTAGTAGCTAGTCCCACCATACAGAGAGACTTTGCAGCCGTCGTCCCAGTCCGTAATTCGTATGGTCCTGACATCCTCAAGACCAAGAACACTGCAGTTCTCTTGGCACTGTTCTCTGCCTCGTTCGGTGTTGGCCGGATCGGTCGAGCAGCGTCGTTGAGTGTCCCAGAATTGAATCAACCAAGCGTTGGATTTGCCGAACAGCAGGATGGTAGGGACTATGACGGCAGAGAGATGCTTCGATAAGCATTTTGGGCGAAGGTGATGGAAATGGATGTGTTTTTGGCGGACTCTGGAGCTGCGACAGTTGGCCTAAGTGATGCAGATGCGCAAGTAGTTTGAATCTGGTCTGTTTACAATATCTATGACGAGTGTCTGTGTTGTTGTCAAAGACGATGCCGAAGATTTTGGTGGCGCCTGTCATTTATATCTTCCCTTCAACTATTATCTCGTCTGCTTGCGCGACGTTTCCATGCTAGGGCCTTTCCATCTTTTTCATAACATTCGCTCCTTCACCCCTCTGATGCATAGGAGCGGCCAGAACGACGAGCCTGATAACTGAAATGCAGAGTCGGTCGTAGTTGAGACCTGCTGGCTGCAAGATATTCAGCCCTGAGCCTTGCTCAATCAACTTCTTCGTGATCATCTCACACATTAACAAGGCGAAATCATCGGTGACGACACTGATAATCCATCGCCCGGGGGATAACTAAAATAAGGAAATCACCATAGATCACCAGCTGTGCATGTCACAAAACTCACATGTTGCCCTAATTCGATCGCTCGTAGTGATGTGCTTGGTGTTGGTCCCAGGATCAATGGTGGCAAATTTCACTCCCTCACGGCCAAATAGCATCATATCTGTGAGATCCAAGGCTGTTTCGTTCATGGAGATTTAGTGATGTAAATAGAAGTCGAATCAATACGTATGTTGTTGTAGAAACACATATGCAGTATAAATATTCCTCAACCGGGCTTCTTCATTGTCGGCTAGTCTTCCCACCACATTACACTCACACACCACGATATATCAACATATTTGCACGCTTCATACAGATACCCTTACGCTTCGTCATTATACTACCACCTCCGACAGGATGCTGCGAATAGCTCTTTTCCTGGGCGCAATGCCCTTCGTCTTTGCCATCGGCGCCGTCGCGCAGGAGATTCTCGCAAAGATCGACCTTTATAGCAAGAGTGACTGCGGACTCGACCCAAACGACGTAGATGTCTTGTCTGCGACACTGGCTCTTATGCCACAGGGTAATGACCCAAACGCGATGGACTCGGATTGCAACGCCGAAACTATCACTTTGGCCGACTGGCCGAAAATGAAGAACCAGTACCAAATTTGTATCGACTCGCCCACGATTTCTGAAGGCTGTAGCATCCATGTCTATGCATACTTGGACAGTGATGAACAAATACAGGGTGATGCAGCTTGCGGAGCTCCACGGTTACGAATTGACCCAGGAAGCAAGGGCGAATGTCTGCCTTTCAGCTTTTCCGGAAAATTTAGCCACGCGGAAGTCGATCAAGTGCAACAACAATTTATGTCCTACAAAGAACAAAAAGTGGTAGTACGATACTCGCCACAGCTACTGCTGTGACTCAGACTGCGGCCGCACATGGATTCTCAATCAGTCCAAGCACTCAATTTTGGCGAAATCGCCCCCAGTTCTAGCGAGCCACATACTCACTACAGCAACATCCAGGAGGTCAGCGACTCATACACCTGCCATGAAACCGCAGGCTGCAACGTTATGTATCAAGTGGCTATCGGTGCGACCGTATCCGACGGCTTCGGCGTTGAAGCTAGCGTCGATATTTCATTATTCGAAATAGTTTCTACTCATCTAAGTACTGGTTATACACACAAGGAGGGCCAATCCATATCCTTTTCCACCACATACAATGTCCCCTTCCCTTTTGGATATAGCGCCGTTGCAACTTTTCAGCCTTTGCCGTCGTGTAAGTGCTGATATTGCCACGTTCTTCTCGGATTAATGGCTAATGATAATGGGAAATATAGGCGGTACCGCGCACTTTGAAGGCGATTGTGACGCCACGCTGAAAGTGTTCGAGGATATTCCAGTTCTCTGCGTACCAGTCCTAACTGATGGAAATCAGCCGAAAGGCCACTGGGATGTTCTCATCGATGCCTGAATGTCTAGCTGAAAACATGCGTGTGATCGTGAGTTAGGTCGTGGTAAAAGCACAGTCTGACCTGGTTGGCGATATTTCCAATGCCAACTTGCCTAAATACCCTTCAACAGTATCGGTGAGTATTATTGGATGGCTCTCCTATCATTAGGGGGCTACAGAAATTTCTACCTAAGGTAGCTTGTGTTGTGTCTTCCAACTTAGCACGGGGCGACTCCGCCGTGTTAACGACATCAATCCTCCTCATTAAAGAGAAGCAGTGGCCTGACACGGTGTCTGAAATGTTCCATATATACGGATACGGTAAGCTTCCGTTCCGACCATCGTCTCCAGTTGGCTCCAGTTCGCTCCAATGTGCAGCGCCGTGGTAGCCCGGTGCTAAGCCGAAAAGGAACACGGAAGGTCGACGGCGGGCCCCGTTGCGGAATGCCGGATTTAACATCCAGGATGAAGATCCCAGCCCTTCTGAACAAGGAGCTTGGTACCTACTCGACACGTTAAATCGGAGCCTTGGGGATTTTAACCATGTATCTATGGATAACTGCTTGGCTCGTAATTAACGGGTACCTTTCTTGGCGACGCAAGAGCTTCGGCGTTGCATCCCGCGCTCATCCTTGAGACATAGCCGCCTCAATTCATTATCGAGAAACCAATTAAATTTTCCACAAAACAGATCGCGTCCTCCCTCTCTCATAGCTGAATATGGCGATATTAGTGATGATCTTCACCTGAACATCTTGCTAGCTCGCTGAATGAAAGGTTGTGGCGTAATCACTATCGGACAAGCACATGATATATATGGGTGAGAGCACTCCTTGTCGGCCGGTTCTCCTACGACTAGTGTCTTGAAGCTGGAGGGAAAGTTTGTTGAGACTTCATTTCGGCAAACCCCATAATGTCGAAGTCTGCCAGCGCACTTACTCTTGCGCATGCCTTCGGGCTGCTACGGGGCGTAGCGCTTGCGGCAGTAGAATGTACCGGCACCTTTGAGCCAATATCAGCTTCTGACTACGTCGCCGCCATTAACCCGGGTTGGAACCTTGGCAATACCCTAGATGCCACGCCAGATGAAGGGTCATGGAATAACCCCCCGGTGGAAGCTGAGACATTCAAAGATATCAAAGCTGCAGGCTTCAATAGCGTGCGAATACCCGGTATGATGAACCCCGCGAAAAAGAAACACCTCAGAGGTCCTGACTATACATGTAGTTACATATGCTGATCATTTCACCGGTACTTCGCCCGAATGGGCGATAGATGCAGAATGGCTTCAACGAGTGTCAGACGTTGTTGACATGGCCCTCGATGCAGGGCTATACGTCTTAACAAACGTACACCATGGTAGGAGCAGAATATAATTATATCGGCACCAGTACTATTAAATACTTACAGTGAATAGACTCATGGCAGTGGGCCGATGTATCTGCTGCTGGCGCCAATCTAACCCAAATCGAAGAAAGGATGCATCAGACCTGGCTTCAAATCGGTGAGAAGCTGGGCTGCAAGTCATCCAGCGTCGCGTTTGAGCCGATCAACGAGCCGCCGGTTGATACGGAGGAACAGGCGACAGAGTTGAACAAGCTCAACGGCATATTCCTTCAAGCTCTTAAGGACTCGGGTGGTTTTAACACTCAACGAGTTGTTACTCTCGTAGGCCCCAGCATGGACAGTATAAAAACGTCTCAATGGTTTGAGGCACCTACTGGTTACGACAATCCCTGGGCTTTGCAGTATCATTACTACTCACCATACGACTTCATTTTTAGTGCATGGTAAGCATAACTGTGGATGTTACAAAACCATCGCTAACCGTTGCGACAGGGGCAAAACCACGCTATCCGACCAGGATATTGTGGCAGCCGAGAGCGATCTCGAAAATATCCGTGCCAACTTCACCGATGTGCCACTTGTACTCGGAGAGTTCGATGCGAGCCCTCTTAGCACGGAACCGGCCGCAAGGAGAAAATACATGGACATCGTAGTTCGAAAAGCCAAGGAGCTCGACACGGCAGTCATAGTCTGGGACAACGGTCTGGATCACTTTGACCGCAACACCAAGAAATGGAAGGACCCTCAGTCTCTTGAGATCCTGCTCAACGCTGCTAAGGGAATTAGCAACAGCCTTGCGGATTATACGACTGACGCATCAGCCACCGAGCAGTCGAGTTCCGCGTATGTGTTTCACAAGGTCGGCGACGACGTTACTGACCAGAAAATCTCGATTTCTCTGAACGGGAACACGTTGAAGTCGATCGCTACCGAGGAGGGTACGGTGCTCGACCCGTCAGCCGATTACACGGCGTCGGGGGGTGATATCACGTTCCCATCGTCGTTCCTGTCCACTTACTTCTCATCGTCGGGAACTCTGGGGAGTAAAGTGAACCTCACCATTAGCTTCTCAGCCGGCGCCACGGCGGCTGTGAATTTTGTGCAATGGGACCTACCAAAGCTAGGATTAACATCGTCCAAGGCTGTCGCTGGCGCCGACTTGCGAATTCCCATTACCTGGGCTGGTGTTAATCAGCCTGCAGCCGTCAAGATGCTGCGCAAGGATGGTGTGTACCTGTTCGATGACTGGACGCAATATCTTGGACCTCTCCAAGCGGCTTACGGCACATATTCTGGACAATGGAACTGGGATGGAGGTGATTTGATTCTAACTGCGGCGACTGTCGACGCCGTTATTGCGGCTGGTGTTGCAACGACATTCACTTTTGACTTTTTCCCGAGAGTTCCAGGAAACTCTTTGAACTATACGCTGACCGTTTAATTACCCTTTACGGCGCTATTAGATCTGCGCGCCAGCACTGCAACATTATCCAGCATAAATGACTTAGCATATATGAGAAGACGAATATATCAGACTTGTGTTTTACATTTAACACCCTGTCTGACGAAGCTCGCTCTATTGGCTATTGGTCGTAGAGTACTAGAAATCTTAGTATCTCTCTTAACTAATGATATTTTTAGCGATCATAATGCGCATAAGAGGCCAATTGCTCTCCTGAGATTCCCTGTTATAATTTATAATTCCCGCGCTATCTGGATGCAAAATAATGGATGATCTAATAGAGGCGACCGCGCAGCCCGACAGACGTGATGAGAATTGCTTTAATTCGACACGCTTTGGATGTCGCGTATGCTGTACTCTATGCTACGAGGTGGTAAAGTCCTCGCCCTACTTGGAAGGGGGTATCGCGACTGTTTATGAGGCAATAAACATCACATACACCTGCGGGAAAAACCATGTCATGGGCTTTAGCTGCTTGAGAGATCTTGGATGCCGAAAGCCTCGTGTTCAAATTTCCCTACTATTAATTATGCTGTCTAAATCGCATATTTTACCCCAGACTTCCCTAAGCTTATAATCTTAAGCTCGGTAAACTCGAGAACACCTGCCATACCTCCAAAACGGCCATAACCTGAACTTCCGCCGACACCCCCGTTCGGCGTTCCACTTGCAATATAGACGGACGGGTTATTTACATGACAGCTACCTGCTCGCACTTGACGTGCGATATCAAGAGCCCGCATCACATCTTTCGAGAAAACTGATGCGCTCAGAGTGTAGTCGCTGTTATTGGCAAGTGCAACCGCCTCATCGTCTGTGGTGAACGTGGTCAGACACACGAGAGGCCCGAAGCTCTCGCGCTGGAAGATCTCCATAGTAGGTGTTACGCCGTCTACGACGTGCGGCGCCATGATAGTCAAGTTTGGCCCGGATGCTGATACATCGCCGCACAACAATTTCGCGCCCGACGACACGGCATCGTTCAGGAGCTTCTGGACACGTTTCGTCGACGCTGGCGTAAACAAGCCGGAGATTGAGACATGCGGGTCTTCTTCGTGATTTCCGACTTTGATGCTCTGAATCCTGGCTACCAGGGCTTTCTTGAAAGACTCGGCGATTGACTCGTGGAGTAGCACACGCTCTGTCGACATGCAAACCTGGCCGGCGTTCGCGAGGGACCCGAAGACTACTGCCTCAACGGCGTCGTCTAGATTCGCATCCTCAAGAATGATGACGGGCGCTTTGCCCCCCAGCTCGAGCACACACCGTTTGAGGCAGGTCGCTGCGTAACCTGCGATGATACGTCCCACGCGGTCGCTTCCCGTGAAATTAACATGCCGGATAAGTCCATGTTTCACGGCGAACTCGGTCACGGCAGGTGTGCGCTCTGCGGAGACGGGAAGGAAGTGTAGACAGCCCTTTGGCAGACCTGCCTCCATCATTGCGCGAACGACGAGATGCTGGTTCTTGGGGGAGTACTCGGACGGCTTCAGAATGACAGTGTTTCCACATATCAATGGTGTGGCAATGGCGCGAACCGTTAGACTTGCCTGCTCATGGATTTAGTAGTGCGTCTACCTTTATGACATAGTGTAGAGTTACAACCGACCGGAGCGTTCCATGGGCTGATAGCTAACACAACACCGAGTGGCTGTCGTTCTACTAGCACCGTATTCCCGGGCGCATCCGCCGGCATGATTTCTCCCTTAATTTGCGACACCAGGCTCGCCGCCTCGCGCAGATTGCCCACCCCCGAGATGGCGTTTACTTTCGTCCAGTGTCTCGTCCCCGAGACTTCTGCAGACATGAGCTCGGGGGCTTCGGTCTCCATGTACCTTTCCAGAATCTCCGCCGCACGGAGGAAGATAAGTCGCTTAGCCGATGGGCCAATTCGCGACCATGTCTTGAATGCAGCGGAAGCAGACTGGATTGCGCGCTCATAATCGTCTGTGGTCGCAGATGCGCAGTCGTAAAGTTTCGCGCCCGTCATCGGGTTATACACAGGAAATGTCGCGCCATCTGAGCTTGGAGCGTAGGCACCGTCGATGAAGAGCTGCTGTGGTTCACTTATATCCCCTGTTGACAATGAGTCTGCTGGTGGTCCGTTACTTTGGTCGATCTTTGTCGCCATCTTTGGTCCTTGCACGTGTATCTCAGAGGAGAGAGAACTATTTTAATGAGACTCTTGCTAACCCAGATCCTTTAAAATGGGAGCGACGGCCCAGCATTTGAATGTGCTGATGAACTCATTGCTACAATCAACCCCGCAACAAACGGCTGTCGCGCGGATGATCGATCCCCTGCACGCTCTCCACGTCCCGGAAAAAGGGGCTCAAAACCACGGCAGTTGTTTTCGAATGGGGGTTTAATATTAATGTAATGCAATTGCTACTAGTTTAAATATATTTCCTATCAAGACTACTTCCCTTGATCAGCAGAACGGATAACGCGCCAAAACTGGACCAAGACACACCCGTCCTAACCAGCCAAGATGTACACAAGAGTATTATTATAACCAGAACTACTCCGTACAGATTAACGAGAAAATAAAGAGGCCGAGAGAGACTATAGGTATGTGTTGTGTCATTCGTTTTGCATTATCATTCCGAGCGTATCTAGAAAGTTTTGCCAAGCTCGGTGTCTACCCCACCACGAGCACGGCCGTCCGAGACGCTTCCGTGTTTTCTTTCTTCCTTAATGGAATTCCTCGCCTCGGCTTGCTCGCGTTTCTTCCTATCAACCAAATATGTCAGTGACCACGGATCATGATCTATATCTCGTACAAAAACTAGAAAAGTGCACATACCGGTCAAGGTCACTGGCCAGATCCGGCTGTGATCCACTAGCTCCGGGCTTGTGATCCACGGCATCAGCTACTCGGCCCTCTCCTGGTATTTGCATCTGCTCGCCTTCTAATTCGCGGTGCCGCCCGACTTCTTCCTCAGTCCGGCCGAATTGTTCTTCTCCGGCTAGCGTGCCGTGCATGCCCCATCCTAAACTCGAGGGCACGGCATTTTCGATGCCTGAAGATTGATTTCGGGGTACGCGGTCAGCGACGAGGCGTCCGTGGCCATGACGGTGACTCGCGCGCTCCTCTGACGGATTCGATGTTACGGCGTTGCCTTCTACCTGGTAGGCTGCGTTCCGAGGGGGTTGTGGTGCGCCGGAAGGTTCCATGTTTGATACGCGGTAATAGGACTCAATCTTGTATCTGACTATTCGTGATATTTCCAATTCGAAATGTTTTCTTAAATCATGGCTTGAACCGTATGTTACAAGACTATAGCTCTGACATAACGGAGCTGGTGTCAACACGGTGACGTCGACGACAGATCTGATAGCGCCTTTTTCAAATTGACCAATCAGCGCCTATGGGATTGGCGTATCAGGATGCAGATTGCACTGTTGTATTATTCAATTGGCATTGTTCATTTTAATTACCAACTTGCCCCTTTCACGGTCGATAGGGCAATGGGATAGGCCCGCTCACTTCTATATCATCAAGGCAAGGGTCCAGGTCATCACCATCCAAACCTCTGCACTGGCCAGGAGAGGGCGGCGGCGTGACATATTAATATATACTATCCACTCACACAATTAAGTCTGAAATTTTCGTAGTTTTATTGGCCGGGGTTTACAGATCGGCCAATGGTGCACTCACAGCCAATATACTCTGGCCTAGAACTCTTGAGGAACGGGCATTGTTGCGAGGGGGCTGCCAACAATCGCCAAGTCACTGACACGTGCTGGTGATTTAGGGGCATAATGGGTTTTAGTGTACTTGGTTAAAGGGCGACGTCGCACCTACTGATCCTTGGTCCCCAGAAGCATTTCTGGATGTTTTGACTCTTAGGCACAACGACTAATTGTTGCCACGATTACAGAACTTACCATGTCGTTTTAATAAAGAGAGATATACATTTATCATAGTTGAAATCTCCGATTTTCTAATCGTCGTTTAACAGCAAGTGAACATTCCGAAAACCTACCTAAGTATACAAGTACATAAGCAAACCTGAAGATGGAGTTTTTACCCCACGTAAGCCCGCGGCATGAGACTAGGTAGGTGGTGGTGGCAAGGGATTTGTTTCGTAATAGCACATATCAATTCACATGAGGCCACGAGTAGCTTTGTAATCAATCAACTATTTGCGTAGTATATCGCCGGGCTTTGTTGCGAAACACGGAGTATGCATGTTTTCCGTGGGTGAATGTACAGTGTTCCGTTACAGTGCATCTTCACATATGCACATACCTTACGGGCGGTAGGGGCTGACGGTTTGACGTTCAACCGTCTTCCCACTTTAAACGCGGAGTGCGGTGGAATGACATGTCTTGCCAAGCATGGAAACGCAATATATAAGAGTGAACCGCCATTGGTTTATTGCTCATCGACCTGTGTTATGTTAATATTACCTGCTAAGTTAGACCTTATTGTCTCTTGATAAACCACCTAATTACACTTCATATCCCGACGATAAGATGGCACCACCGAAATCAACACTCAGCCGCCGACCGGGCCGGGACGGTCCCAGCATCCCCGCCGTGGGGTTCGGGCTGATGGGTTTCAGTGTCGGCTATGGCCCGGCCGAGTAAGTGCGATCCTTTCGTTCTGTATAATATCTATTTTAACTTTTCACGTGTCAGACCCGACGAAGACCGCTTCAGGCTCCTCGATCGGGCTTGGGAACTCGGCTGCACAAACTGGGATACAGCCGATGTGTACGGTGATAGCGAAGCGATGATTGGCAAATGGCTCAAACTTCACCCAGAGCGCCGCGCAGGCATTTTCCTAGCGACCAAGTTTGGCCTCAGGCCCGATGGGGCCAGCGGTCTCGCAGTTGATTCTTCCCCGGAGTATTGCCGTCAGTGTATCGAGGGCAGTTTGCAGCGTCTCGGGGTAGATCAGGTCGACCTGTATTACATGCATCGAGCAAACCCCGAGGTCCCAGTCGAAAAGACGATGCATGTCATGAAAGAACTGGTGAAGTAAGTATTGCATTTTTTATTTGATATTATTTAGTGTCGGCTTCTAACACCCTCGCAGTGAAGGAAAGGTCAAATATGTTGGCTTGTCGGAAGTGTCATCCGCGACTCTTCGTCGTGCTCATGCTGTGCATCCAATTCATGCTGTACAAGTGGAGTACAACCCCTGGACGCTTGATATAGAGGGTCCATCCGGCACACATATATTGGACACTTGTAAAGAATTGGGTGTCTCAGTCTTCGCCTATTCGCCACTTGGCCGTGGGATAATGACAGGGCGTTTCCGCTCCGCTGCTGACTTTGGCCCTGACGACGCCAGAACTCTGTCTCCTCGCTATCAGGGTGAGAATTTTCAGAAAAACCTCAAGCTGGTAGATCAGTTCGCCGAGATCGCAAAACGCAAGGGCTGCACTAGTGGCCAGCTAGTACTCGCCTGGTTGCTTGCGCAGGGAGATAACATCTTTGTCATACCTGGCACGAAGAAGACAGCATACCTAGAGGAGAACTTTGCAGCATCCGAGGTCGTTCTTACAAAAGAGGAAGAGCAACTTCTCAGGAACCTGGTGTCGGAGGCTGGGGTCAGCGGAGACCGTGGCGCCACGTTTGGTTCCTTTGCGGACACTGTTTCTCTAGCAGATTGAGTATGAAAAATTCGACGGGCAAATGCGAGGATCGCTCGGAAATTTGAATTCGTAAAGCACAAAAGCCGATTCAGGGCTCGTATATCCGGCCGTTTACTCTGTCTTAATTCAGTCCTCCAATTCCTCTGGCAAACATAACACAATTGAATTAGTTTTCAAATAAGCTAGCATGAAGTTCCTATAATAAGTATTCATACACTTAAAACTGACAGCCTTGAACTATCTTTAGCCCGGCCGGCCGGGTGCTTGCTCATCGTGTTCTTCCAATTTCCCCCTATACCCTTTGCTGCTGAGAATCCGAGTGTTTTCTATCCTTTCCGACCATGGACAGCCCCTCCGCCATCAACGACGCTCAAACCCCTGATGTGGATCGTGCTCGATGTCTCTTCATGGCCATCTGGATGTCGACCAAGAATTTCCACCGAGAGGCTAACTTCCAGCCCTGCAAATACCAGTCGTTTGCTAAATTTGGGTAGTATTCAAGCGTGTTGTAGATTTCAACGTCATGTGCAAATATTACTAGGACCCGGTCATCAGCATCAAAGGCCTGGATTCGCTCAATAGTTTTCTTGGCCTTTCGAAAGTCAAATGGGAAGCAGGGATCAAGACCAAAAAAAGGAGAAGTAGCCGAGCGTTTAGGATGAAGCTCTAGTAGAATGTCTTTCGGACACGGCCAGGGAGAAAGGCCAGGTTCATCGGCCACTTCGGGAAGTGGCAGGGCCCGGCTTGGCCGGAACTCACCCCCTAAATGAACACTGTCGGCTGCCATTAGGATATAAGACTCGTGCTCGATGCTAGTTCGTGCAAGTGCGTTCAAATGCCCGATTGAATGCTAAACAATATGTCAATGTACGGAATAACTGGTGGATTCGCAAGAAGGATCGGGCTAATTATGTCTGCATCTTTTATTTTTGAAGGGTGCGGGATACTCACTCCTACAGCACTCAACAAGTAGAAACTACCGTCTCCGAAGTAGTCGTAAGCAGGCATACCTCCAATTTCCGATTCGAATTGATCTTCGGAAATTTCAACGACCTCGTGGTTTTTGATGTCGTCTTCTTTAAACTCAGCAGTGCCAATCTCAGGCCAACCTGGCATGTGCGCTTCTGTGACGCCTGGGCCAACCAGGACCTTGACAGAATTTGGGAACTTGCTAGGATTGCCAATGTGATCCCAATGTAAGTGGCTAATAAAACAAGTCAGTCTGGGGTTTCTGCTCTAGTTCAGAAAAATTGTTACGGATTGAAGCATGACGGTACTCACCTCCATACGATGGCCTCGATGTCACTCAGTTTCTCCCCATGCTCTACCAGAATGTCGGCAACATCTTTCCCCATCTCCATATCGCATCCCCAATTCTTTATGGTTTGAACCGTGGCCGGGACGAGGTTTTCCCAGTCCTTCCGCATTCCCAGATCGAACAGTACTCGCCTTTCTCCATCGGTACCATGATGGGTAACAAGGAAAGCATAGCTACACAGATCGAAGGTATCAAGGCCATCCAATAGAGGTGAGAAGAAATTCTTGTAGGGGATGTTATACACCCAAGAGCCGGTGTCGATGATAGATACAGACACTGTTGCCCGCGACGGTGGTATATATACAGCCTTCATTGCTATAATTCAAGGGTGCGTGCCGTTATTTGCCTTTTCGAGGTAATGCGATGACCGCCAGAGCGGATGAAAGATGAAGACAGAGGAGCAAAACTAGTTATTCTGGAGTTCTCTATATGCCACACTCAGAAGTGAATGTTGCTAGGTTGGATGGACGGGGGGGGGAGGAGTGGAGGGTGGTAGGAAGTTCCATGGACCTGGTATTCGCTCCATGTGTATGCGCGAGTAAGGCAAGAGGACATATTTATATGCATGACAGCCTGTCATGTGCCTTATAGCGCACATGCTGTGGCCTCCTAACCTAGTCTATCTTAAACAATGACTGTCCATTCATCCTCTCTCACATCGTCTGCCTGCTGCCCGCGTGGTACGGAGTGACGCATCATGTTGTACATGAAAAGTCTGGTATGAGGGGTAGAACGCCTGGCACACACACGGTGACTGCGCATGTGTGCACTGCATTTCCTGGTGAAAAATGGGCGGCTCGAATATCTCGTATGCCGAGTGAATGGATCGGTGGTTCCCTTAGACCGCTAACACTGAGCAAGCTAATATAGGCTTATTCGTTACCTTCTTCTTTTTTTTAATAATATCTATTTCGTTTAGGATGGGGATAGAACCGCTAATTATCTCGCTAGTCGCCTTGGAGCAAATACTAGGCGAGTTAGAGGAGGCATCTCGTCAACAACTGGGCGTAAGAAGCCCCGTGTGGTCTCACAAGGAGAGCTGTGAGACTCTGACGAGCCCGATCACGTGTCTTTTATCTGAGAATGCAAGACAGGCCCAATCCAGCTTCTTTACTTTATATTTACAGCTTCACAACTGTAGATATGATTGAACACGGCGTCCAAGTCACCTTGGCGATCGACGTGGCGGTAGTCCAAGGGCTATATGTTTAAGACTGCAATAGTGTTGTACTGTTTTGCCCACAGCCTCACTCGCTTCCTATAGCAGTCCCCCTAGAGAGCACCAGTTTCTGGAGCGGCGTTGTGCTATTGGTGCTCCGACTCTATTAGAAACGCAGTATGGGTCGCGCATGGGACTTCAGCAAGGGAACATCGTATTCAAGCGTGCAGACTTCAAATTCTGTAAAACACTCCATGATTATTTGAAAAATATTATGCGAAACTCCTTCCGAGCTGCGCCTTGTTCGCTGCAAGAGTACGCAGATAGATTCAAATGAACGTGCGCTAGAAAAATAAAAATAGAAGCGCACTCAGCGCCGACCATAAATCTGAAGTCTAATATCTCCGATCTCACGTCTGAACGTCCAACCTTTCGGCTATTTTTATATCGTCCTTTTACCCAGAAAATTTTCTCGAAGTAATTGGGCTTCCATGCCATGTCAAGGTACCACGATTTTGGGACCAAATACGAAGCCAATTGGGATTTGTGCCTATCTCTCTGACTTTCAGGTAAATTGCTCGCTCAGCTTTTGTTTTACCCCCGTAACCCCTTTTTATCTACAGACGGCCAACTAAAATAGCACAACCATTTACGTAGTCCTGTAAACCTCATTCGACAGCTCGAAGGCAGACGGGGAGAAGAATGCTACCAGAAACCAAGTACAGTATCCAAGATATCTAGCATCCAATATTGATTTTCGACATCAGACAGCGTAAGGCGACGGAATATCAGAACACTCCCCATTCTCAAGCTTTTCATTGAGCATTTTGAACCAACTAATGGAAAAGGTCGGCCGGCAAATCATCGATAGCACCAGATCCTTCGACATAGGTTCCTCAGGTGCGTACTCCCCCATTGAATGCGCGAAATAGTCTCTAGCCTGGTAGCGGCAGTACCTGCATAACGCCTCTGCATGCCACGGCAACAGAGCCTTTTTGTCCTGACGTACAACGATGGCGCTTCCCACATGATTTTGCCATTGTGAGGATGCCCAGCCCCAGCCTAGAACACCCCGAGAAAAGTCACGTTCGGCCTTGGGATCGCAACACAAGTGTATAAACGTGGCGTCTTGGTTGTTGTACGGGCTTTCATGCCCGAGCAATTCCGAGTCCTGTACATTTGCCCAGTTTGGATGAGGGAAACAGCGTTTGGTAAAGATTGGGATACCAATGCGCGTCGCAATATCTGAAGTGTCATGTTCAGTAAAGATAGCATCCCTCGCAGAAAGCTCAATTTCCTCAAACTGCGGCTTATTCAAGATCTTTCGGTCACCAAGGCAGTTGATCCTCACGCCCTTGATCTTTTTAACATTGGGTGGGAGCACAGTTGACACACACGATGTAAGGTCGGATCCATATGCGACGAAGTAATCGGCGATATGTCGAAAGTCGTTCATGTCAATGTCCCTACAGTGAGGTGGGTCTATGCCCAATCCAACCTTTCCATACGCGATGATAGGGCCACGCCAATCATGATGGGGCACTGGCATGGTGTCGGTGATAACTTCGATGCTGCTATTGCGCACCGATCCATCGACAAGAAAGGTATCACGGTAAGAGACACAGACTGTGTTGGAGAGATTCCTTGCAAGAATAAGGTTGTGCTGGATAGAAACTTCGCGCCCATGGTCGTTATTGAGAAATGGCTTAGCATTTGGCAATTGCCATTTCCTACCCAAGGGATCATCTGGATCCACCCACTCGCAATGGAGCCAGATCAGTTTGGGTCTTTTCTGGTCCACCGGGAAAAGGATAGCTCGAATGTGTTCTTGAGTTGGCCGCGCCGTAGTATCAAAGCCTGGAAAGCTAGTACAGAGAAGTTTGTGGATCGGATAATCACCTCGTTGGCATGGTTTGGAACAATATGAGACGCTTCTGCATCGGCTACAGCGGAGGGAACTCGGTTTGTTGCAGATGAGGCACGAGCTGGATGCTTCGGAACTTTCCATGGTGTACTTGTGTGTGAGCTATGAGCAAGTGCAGGGTATGGATGATATTCATCGAAAGGCTGTTGGAAAGGCGAGTGAGAGTCTGTGGAGTTATTTATTTAAGTGCTTAGAAGAATGCCTCGTTGGGTCAGGTTACTGGCTTACAAGTGCGGACACGTAAGAGGAATAAACGAAGGTCGACTGATTCAGAGGCCGGAGGCTAGGATAATTCCTCAGTCACCTGGCGAACGAGCCTGCCTTTTCTTTTATCTTCCCCCCTCCTGCAACTACGCCATTTAATCATGTACCTGTAAGACACCCATTGTGATCCTTTTATGTCGCTATGTCACATGCTATCACTGTGAACATGGCACACTCACGTTCCCATTGGTATTTCCTTCGCGGGTTCTTGCCGAAATGCCACTTACCCCGCTCCACGCGTAAGACTGAGCCAGTCTGCTATATTCCAAGACATATGTGACGCTGAAAACCAGATATGCACCTCCGTCTCGGCTACGACGCTATAGATATTGAAATCTGACTAAGAGGTTAAAAAATTGCACATAGATGCTACGGGGATAAAAGGATGTAGTTTCATATGGCTCGAATCCCGCCCAGCGAGGCATCGATTATAGTTGTCGGCATCTGAATCTCATTGGGTGAATGCATATTATATTTCTAGTAGCTCAGCTGAGACTTATATCCTTGAGTTCGTTTACATCGCCCCGTATACGAGGTGCGACTTGCGGAAGTTCCATTGAGTGCAAGGATGGTCGGTTGACCACAAAAGAACGAAAAGCAACTCCAGCATAACCCTGAAGACCATCAATGGATTCAATCAATAGAGCTATTCCGCTGAAAGAGGAAACTCCCGGCTAAGAGACTTATCTGTAATATGCTAGAAGCTCTCTAATGCTTTCTTGACCAGCTGACAGACTAACAAGAGACCTTGGCCATTTCGCCAGGTCTTCCGCCCTCTAATACAGTATCTAGGTCTGAGCAACGGATAGATTAGCCTCCCACAAGCGGCGGAGGCTAATACCGTATTCGGGTGCAAGCCCACAGATAACAAAACTATGCCCCCTTGAAGGCTAGATGGAAGGGGTGGATAACTGCGCAATGGAGCTTGTCTTGCAGCACCCTCACGATCATGGGTAACATCGCTAGAAGTGCACATAAAGAAAGTCGGCTCAATCTTGGTGATTGTCGTTCCGATAGACCTACTTCTACGCTTAAACACCGGACCCGGAGCTTGCCGGCACCAAAGGGTTCTTTGCAGGCATATGGGTATCGTTGTGCCCGAGGTCGACTTGAGAAAGCCTAGAATCTACAGGAAGCCGATAAGAACGTCGAAAGACATAGCCAAAGCTAAGTAACGCTTCGCCGTCTGTTGTCAATGAAAACCGTAGCTAGATTTGCTAGTAGACGACAAGGTTGCAAGTAATAGACGATATTGGTCCAGGTCGTACGTTAGGGAGAGTTGACGGTAGCCGGCGCTAACCCAGCTAAGATTAGGCAATATGGCACCCGCATGACTGAAATAGCTTGGGGCAGAGCAACCATTCAGCTCTCTCCCATCATCGTCGTTGCTCAACTGTTACAATCCTCACCAAATTGAGGCTTCTCAACGCCTATAGCTGGGAGACGAAGGAGTTTCTAGCGCAAAATCAGACTCCCCACTACGCGATCCTGTCTCATAATTGGGGTGATGACGAAGTGTTATTTCGAGATTGACACTACGCACCCTGGCTCGAAATTCAGAAGAAACAAGGCTACCGCTAGATAGAATACTGCTGCCAACAGGAGGTTGCTGAAGGCTTAGAGTGGGTTTGGGGTAAGTGATCTTGCCGACGCTCGTGTTCAGACAGATTTGTGTCTTCCTAAGAAAGAAAAGCATTGACGTCTGTTACAATAGTTGACACGTAAGCCCGTTCATGACTGTTTGGTTATTCGTAGGAAGGCTTTGACTTTTATCTTGTCTCTTTCTCAAAAGTTGCTGCGTTGATAAACCGAGTAGCTCCGAGCTTTCTGAGGCCATCAACTCCATGTTTCAATGGTACGCCAGTGCTGTTCTTTGTTACGTATATCTGAGCGACGTAGTCCACCTCCCGAACGCCACAGAGGACGAGATCAAATCCTCGCTGGCAAATAGTCGATGGGTTTCTCAGGTTTGGACCTTGCAAGAACTGATTGCACCTGTTCATGTTGTTTTCTATTCAGGAGATTGGCAAGTCTGTGGGACACGTTCCAAGCTCTCAGCCATACTCGCAGAAAGTACACTGATTGATGAGCCTTATTTGAATGAGCCCCCCCTGGATCATGCCAGTGTCGCGCAGCGCATGTCATGGGCTACCAAACGTACAACTTCTCGGGAAGAGGATTAAGCATGTTGTCTCTTGGGCATCTTTAACGTAAATATACCCCTTATCTACGAAGAGAAATCAAAGGTATTCCGGCGGTTCCAGGAGGCCATAATTCGCGAATATCCCGAAGGCCAGCCCCTTTACGCCCGGGGGAAAGTTATCAATCGTTTTTTATAAAATAAGAGACAAGGATCAGATATGGGAATCAAAACCCATAGATTATTGCCGCAGCCCAGCTGAACGAAAACTATTCAGCCTGTTCGCTGGAAGCCCTGCAGGCTTTATGGAATCAGGCCGAATTGTCCGAGCACCATTATCGAATGGATATTTTGACCATATAAACGACCTCCGCTCTGCACCTTTCTCTATTGGCCACGCTATTCAGGTAGAACTTCCAGTAATGCCATGGGACGACTACGCTGCGTTCCATTTCGAAAGCCCCCTATAGGTGTGGAATTCTCAGCCTTCCCTTTGATATATTCAAGAGCCGCACTGAGGGGTGATACGCCTTCGCACCATCTCAATCACACTGAGAATCAGCCCCGAACCTCTCCCACATTGTGGAATAAGAAATGATAGCTAATTGTTCGCATTATAACTCAAATACGAACCACTAGCTACGCTCTCCTATTATGCGGGAAGTGGAGAAAAAACCGTAACATATTCCGTTTTATCCTAACTCCAACAAGTTGTAGTTGGAGCCCAGGTATCTCGTACGAATGAGATAGTTACTGCCCGCAAAATGATACCCACGGTCATGGCTCTCAATAGAGACACCCAGCGATATATCTACAAGCTACCAAGGCCATATCCCCTTCAACACGAGGGTATACTATTTAGAAGAATCGTTTGCAGCATAGCGGACGTGGAAAACAAAATCCGCGAGGGTGTGGTTGATGCTGTCAGACTAAATTGGCTGAACCCACCAAGTTCATTGCGGGGCATGCTCCATGCTATAGCGTTCGAAATCGACAGTGTTCATTGCTTTGTAGTCTTTATTCAGCGGCTCGGCTCTTTGAACAGTGGACATGCGGATCGCGACAGCGGCGGAAAAAGGAGTCGGTTGGGTTTTGGATTGGCGCGTTTCGGGATTATATCCCAACCAGCCTTGTCCCCGGGTACGCGGAGAGTCGAAAATGTAGCGACGAGTCGAATTGCAAATAAAAAGAACCCCGAGACCTCTACGGAGAGGAAGAAGGTTTTTTTTTTTAAGCATTGACGAAGGTATTCAGTATTTCTGGGAATACCCAAAACAGATACTGTACAGTCATGAAATGGAAGTCCCTCAAGACGAGTGGCGACTCAATCTAGCGGGTTACGCAAACGTGCACATAGCGATTGGACGAATGTACGTTCAGGATGATGACGACGACGAAGATATCGGGGACCAGCCTTCCGACTGCTTTGATAATATGGGCCTTGTAATACGCGTCAAGGTTAGCCGCTGGAGTCTTTTATTCCCCCTTTCAGCATCTCTTAGAGACACAAATTGCCTCAATGGGCATATTCTACTCTTGCTATCCCTAAAGGCTCCCGAACCCCCCGGGCAATTCTTACCATAAGTGGAAATTATTGACTTTAGTGTTATACATAGGGAGACCCGGGATACAAAGACCCTAGAGGCAGCGAAGATAATAGCCACGAAGACGGAGAGAATGCTGATGGGGGAAGCGACAATAGGGAAAATGAAGGTGAAGAAAGTGGATGCGGGGGGAGTGAAGACGGAGTAAACGACGATGAAGGAAAGACGAAGTAGTGAAGACTGATACATGTAACCGTGGCACGCATCACCACGAACCTTGGAGAGCCATCAGCAGCATTTACAATGATATTAAAACAAATCGAATCTCATCTATCGCATTATCAGGCGAACCTGTTTTATCCTCTGTACTTAGAATAGCCCTTATCGATGTTACTTCAATTGAGGTTCTAATCGAACTGGCAAGAGAGTGCTGGTGGGCAATGCACAAGTACCATGCAAGTACAACGTTAGTGCTCACCCACTCAAACGCCCTTAATTACATTTAGTTCCTCTTTGCAGTAAATACTTACAGCCCTTGTTAGAGGATACCCATTGATGAACAAGGCAGCCTAAGAAAACTCGATCGGAGGATCCCATGGGCGACCCTATCATGTGAATGCCTTCAGACAAAATTATTGAACAAAAAGAAAATAAGTGAAAATGTATGTTATGAATTGTGGGTTATGTTGGACTCGAGGCGGATGGCTGACAACATAGTGCGGTGTCGCTTCGCGAATAAAAGCCGGTGATCGTAAGGAAGCAAAGCGTGATCTAGACAGACACGCGCCAGTCCGAAATTGTTCTTCTAACATAGCGGCTTATCGCCGACATAGGAAGTCTTTGCCAAGCTTTAGAATACCCCCAGAACCAACAACAAGCGCTCTCCTCTCAAAACCAATGTGGGCGAAGGTGTGGCGCTGCAAAGTGGACTAATTAGGTACCCTGACGGACCGCATTCATCAGGATAAGAGGGGCTGGTGCCTGGTAATGCCAACAACAA
Organism: Xylaria acuta; assembly: GCA_022495125.1. NCBI lineage: Eukaryota > Fungi > Ascomycota > Sordariomycetes > Xylariales > Xylariaceae > Xylaria > Xylaria acuta. The sequence goes on along the minus strand of MU383128.1, from coordinate 55,773 downwards.
CCCAGGCTAGGTGCCTACCTAGTAATCTTACCACTCAGTTATAACTGTCTTTCATCGTTCGTTTTCATAGTCATCGCTGCGAGGGGAGCATTCGTAGCTTGATTCGGCGGCAATGGACTTTCCAACCTATAGCTACTCTCCTCTTGAGAAACCCTTGAAAGACATCCGCTTGGCTATTATTCTACCCGGCCGCTACAGCGATGACATTAGGATACGTATCGATCACATCGCTCTGGACACCGCAACATGTTACCCATCCAGAAAGCTTCATTTGGCTGACATAAAAAAGTCGCTTTCTTCTGGTTGGGATGTATGCGAAACTGTGAATGGGCGATGTCTTTTCTGGCGAGCGACTGAGAATGGGTTGGAAACAACATGGACTCATCCGACACCTAATATTGAACCTGCTTTCCGCGAGCAGGACACCAAAGCGTACAGACCCTCTACTGGCCCTCCATTCGACGCACTGTCATACGTATGGGGCGACCGTAAGGGGTCTCATAATAAAAAGGCGATAGTAGAGTGTTTCGAGGCAAGTCTTAAATGCCTTTTTGAGCTTAAGGGTGACTAAATAGATTGACTTCTTCCACGTATTAGAATGACCAAACTACCTGGAAACTATTGGAAATCGGAGAAAGATTGAGTCTTGCCTTGAGAGACGTTCGCTATCAAGATCGGCCTCACACAATGTGGATTGACGCTATCTGCATCGATCAGTCCAACATAGATGAGCGCAACATACAGGTCACTCGTATGGCCGACATCTTCTCCCAGGCCTCGCAAGTAATCGCATGGCTAGATCCACCGGGAGAAATGGCTGAAGCAGCTATTCGTGTATTGAACAAAATTGGCCAGTCCCTTGAAATGCCCTTGTGGGAAAATAGAGTTCTACCATCCCCTGGATCGACAACCAACTGGTACCACCGACACTTTCAGATGCCCCTGAGCGACAATGAGTGGGACTCTATATTATACTTATGCAATCTCCAATGGTTCAGACGAGTTTGGGTCGTACAAGAAGCCTTACTGGGTACAACGAAAACAATTTTACGGAGTGGCCCGTCTGACATCTCTTGGAATGTTTTTGGTTGTGCTCTCTCAGCGGTAACACGAAATGATTGCGTCTCTGACAAGGTACGAGGAGCCATGGTCAGAATTTTAGATCTTTGCTTATTCCGCCACGAGCACGCGCCCGCCAAACGCGCCCTCGTACTCGCCGCCCGCCGGTTCTGTTCCGATCCACGGGATCGAGTTTACGGGCTTCTCGGCATTCTGTCTACGGGATTGGGGCACAAAATTCAACCTAACTACAGTGCTCCATCTCAAGAAGTGCTTACAAACTGCGCTCTCGCGTACATCGACCACGTTCGACGGCTCGAGGTGCTTGATCTATGCGCGATTTTACGCCCGATCACTAAGAATGGCCCATCGTGGGTTTTTGATCCTTGCGACGAAAATCGGAGGCAGGGATGGTATTTGACGTTAGGCCTCTGGGCGGGTCAGTTTTCCACCCATTTTTCTGAAAGCGTGGCGATACATACTTCTCCGGACGTTCTCTCTGTTCTCGGATTGAAAGTTACGAAGGTACTTTTTACCACTCCACGAGCGCCAGCATGGTGGGATTCCGAATCCAGCGAGATCGATTATAGATCATGTATTCGAGCCGTCAGAGATTGGGAACCGGCCAATCTATACACAGCAACTTACGTTACGGGTGAGAGTCTGCTCAGGGCGTACGCTAGGACGCTTGCCTTCGATATGTTGAGCGATCGAATGCAGTCCCAAGGTTATTTCCCGAGCCTAGAGCAATGGCAAGAACAAAATACTAGAAACGCTTTATTTGGCGACGCCGCGAAAAAGGGCGAATTTGCTCTCCCGGGCATCCCAGTCCAAGAAAGGACCACAATAACTAGGCTGTTTGGGATGAGGTTTATGACGTGCGACAACGGCTTTATCGGTCTCGGTCCTACTGAGACGAAGCCCGGTACGTCCCTACCCTTTCCCCGATGTCGGTGTACTGACTGTACTAGATGACCTGATATGCATTCTCCTTGGCTATGAAAGTCCCGTCGTTCTCCGGAAACAGAACGACGGCAATTACAAATTCATTGGCCCCTGTTATTTGCATGGCGCCTCAGACGGTGACGCGCTTCTGGGCCCTCTACCGAAGCCCTGGAGAGTCCAGAGATTTCCTAACTCTACTGGACACTACCTCGTTTGCAAGTTTTTTAACCCCGACACGGGTGTCCTATGTGATGAAGACCCAAGGCTAGAACCTCTGGGTGACCACTGGGAGAGACTGGATTTACGAGACCGGACAGCAGATGACCCTGAAATATTTCAAGAATTCCGACATAAGCCTACTGGACGAATCTTTAAGTCCGATCCTCGTCTCTCGCCCGAAGCACTGAGAAAGCGAGGCGTCGCTCTGGAGACCTTTTCCTTGGCTTAAAAAGGTCCCTGTGAGAATAAGGCGCTATAGCCCCTATTTATATTGATCCTTGTTAGGGGGCTCCGGTCAGGACTTCAAAATACAACGAAATATCTTCGAAGAGCAATGGCGAAAGTCCGAGGTTTTTTATTGCTTATCATCTACCAATCACGACTTTGTAAATTCGAATGCTCGTAGGCAATTTATTCTTGAGACTGCCATCACCATTGTCCATGCGGTATATTCCTTACCCATCTGCTTTGCCTCTAAGGTTTTCAAACTGCTTCCTTACTCTAAAATGATATTGAGTACTGGAGATGGAAATTCACACCTTTGCACGATTCCAATAATGTCATCTTCCGTCAGTGATAAACTGCCCATTCCATCCCCATTTAACTGAATACCCAAGTGTTTTTCTTCGCCGCTCTCAAACACAACAAGCACAGTCCATTGTTGAGTCTGCGCCTTTGCTCCATGTTCTATCAAAAGCTTTTAGATATCCTTATGGTTATGCTGCTCCGCAAGATATATGGGTGTTCTGGACATGATATCTTCAACGTCAGGCAGGGTCTGCACCTGCCTCAACCAAAATTCACGCTATTTCAATATGCTCACGCTCTGCCGCAACATGAAGAGCTGTTTGGTCTTTGTCACACGTGGCGTTTACTTCAGAACAATCTCCAGGGGTGTTGGACTAATGGTGTCCGAGTAGAAATCGTACCATCGAAGAATGCCTAGAATAAGTCGTGAGACGGAGAGCTGTCTGTCCTGTCGTCCTAGTGAAGTAAGCATGTATGCCATGATTCAAAGCCATTGAACACAATATTTCCGGTCTAGTAACGCAGCCATGGGAAGAGGAGGATATGCTCTTCTGCCGCGTTCATCCAGGTTCGCGCCCCTATCATTGAATAGCTCCCTAATTTCTAAGTTGCTCCTGCTAATGCACAGCGAAAGGGAATTGATTCCCACGGAGTCTTTTCGAGTTAGCTTGAACGCCACAGTCGAGGAGAATTCAAACCATCTCTAGGCTCTCTCCATAAATAATATAGTGCAAAGGAGGTCTGCCTTCATTTGAAGAATGATTGGGGTCCGCGCCATTCTTAATCAGATATTCTACTACAACAGGCGTGCCAGCCTTGGTAGCTGTAATCAAAGCGTCATCTCCAATAGAGTTCTCATACTTCAATGTTGGCTCCGTGTTTAGGAAGCACTGTTATTGCTTCGAGTTGTTCGTGAACTATAACGCAACATACAAGACCGATCCCATTGTTGCACAATGGGAATTCATGTCAACGCCCCTTACTATCAGTAGATCTATGACCTTCATTTGATCTCCCTTGCTTCCAGCGAAAAGGGGTGTCGAGTGTCTAGAATCGGAGAGATCGATGATAGTGTCATCGTCAACGAGGCGGGCAACAACTTCACAACTCCCAAAGTACACTGTTAGGTGTAATTTCGTCATGTTTCTAGCTAGAGTTCACGAGTCCCATACTTGTTACTGAAAATTTCTAGTTTATTAGTCGTTTTATCAAGCAACCAAAAAAGGAATTGTCCTTGCTCAGAGCATATGGGATCTTTGGGATTCATACATACGTAGTATGGTCAGATTCTCCGCTTTTGGTAGATCTTTCGCCCCCAATGTCGAAGTGATAAGTACCCTTCCTTACATTGGGCATTAATGCGCTCTCTGGTGCATGTAGTGCGACACACTGTCTTGTTCCGTACCGGGAAAAGCGACATAGGTTAGGCAGCAGCGCCAGCGAGAGCAGAAGAGATGTGCTAAGGATTGCGTGCACGGTGGTGATATGTTCGGTACCCATGCCATGGCTGGCTTACTGTTTTTCCACACCGCCATCGCGTTAATGCAACTATTTGCCTGATTTCTGCATTGCGCACTTGTCCCTTACGCGTTCACGTTGTACGCCTCGTCGGGGAAAGAAAGCGTCCCATCCCATACGATCGCGTACCATCATGTGAGTCAGAACAGTGGCCTGTGATTGGTGACGCCTTGACAGGGGCTTGAATTTGGCCCCCAAGAGTGGAGTTATGCATACTTGAACTTGAATAAAATATCGATGGCTGCTCTAGATATCATGAGCCGGTAAGACAGTTGCTTCAGAGCTCGTCTCTAAAAAAATGGGGATTTTCTGGAAACGGGACAAATCACGAAACACGACGGAAACAACTATGAGGCGAAAGACACAGTATGAGGCCGTTCGAAGGCCTCGGATGATACCATGAAGCTGGGCTTAGACGATGCATAAGAGAGGATCCTTGAGGCTCTGTAAACCGACGTTGACTCAGTGTTTGATTGGCTGGTTCCCCCCTTTTTCGTTTGTTCGCTACCTATAGTATGTGAAAGGCCGATCAACGGTAAGAAAAGTTGCCTAGTCTGCCTAATTGTCTGCAGTATAATCAATTTAGTTTACAGTTGTTTCAAGGCTATGTCGAATTCATGGGTTGCACCCTGTAGGCATACTGCATTATCAATAGTAGGTCGACACAAAGAGCGATTCTGCCTGGTACGTCACCTTCAAATGGAAGAGACGGCCCGAAAACCTTTGCTCGTCGATGTGTAGTCTATAATTGATGAAAACGAACATCCTTCGCCTATTTCTTATCTCATAGATCTTCTACTGCTCATCCGCAATATTTGCATCTGGGCCTCAGCAAGTCGTCCTAGCTACCTCAGCACGATCTCACAACCCCCATTCTTGCTCCAAAAGCAGACAGAGTCTTGAGATTTGTCCGTCATGTCTTCGGCTACCAACGGAATACCACGCAAGGAAAACCAGGAGCGAGGCTCCTCGACGCGTACCGGCGACGCTGGAGAGAAAGAAGCGTCATCTCCGGAGCCCACGTCCAAGTTGGTATCGAATTGGTACAAACACGTGTGCGACTATGCGTCCTGCCCGTCTCGCTGGTCCGAATTCAAACATGTCGATGACGATTACGAGGCTCTTGTTGCGCGTACAGCCAGTGTGCCAATCATTCACCGCTTCTCTGATAACCAAGGCAAATGGGTCACAGAGAGCATCACCGTCCAAGACGTGTCGATGCGGAAAGTGCTGAAGGAGGCTCTTAAAGACTATCAGAATCTTGATTTGCACGTTGAAGACTATACATTTACCCCTCCATTTGTAAGAGAATCTGTTGTGGTCTAGGACGATTCTACCATCTTCATAGTAATTAACGTCTCTGTATCTCTAGATGCCTTTGTGTCACCGATGGGAGACTCTCAAAAACTTCAGACAGAAGGCCAAAGAACCGGTTCTCAAGCATGCAGCCTCAGAATTGCTGGACTTCCTGACCCCAATCGTGGCCTCCTCAGTTGCCTCGATAGCCCACACCCGGGAAACTGGCAAAATCGCTTTCGCCGACATCTGGCAGATCTTTGCCCCCAATACGTTTGTATCGACCAGATTTTACGGCGTCCAGACCACATGCCTTGTCACGGAGTATGAGAAGATTCCAGGAACACACAACACACTACCGAGCTGGAAAATCACTATGAAATTTACCGATTGGAATGGAGAAAGAGCTGGGTTTTCCAGTACATCTATGACCATCAACCATTATAATGGGTATCGCCGCGTCATCTCACTTCCGGTTTTTCCCATTTCATTTCTAGAAGACGAAGCAAGCTATAAGGCATCAATGATCGACCGCGGAAAGGTCTTTGAACAGCTTCGCGGTTATCACTTCATGAAAGCGAACGGGATCAAGATTTCCGTCGAGGAAGATACGCCAGTACGGCGTCCTATCGCCGGAAAGGTCTGCATCGATGCACATGCATATTACGCAAGCTGTAATATCGTCAAACCGGATTTGAAACCTCTTTCTCACTTTGAAGCCAGTCATAGCGCTGAAACTGAAAGTATCACTGAGAGCAGTGACATTGAAGATAGTAGTGGTTCGGAGGTTCCTGGAGACTCCAGATTCACGGCCGTCAGGGTCGAAGAGAACGCAACCGCCAAGGGACCTGTGAAACGAGTCGAGAACCTTCAACCATTCACAGATGATCAACGCCTCTTAGCTACTCCTTGGGTGAAAGGCTTCGACCTGAAGAGCAAGCAATGGTGCGAACTACGCGTTGATGAATTGCGTCCTATGACTTGGAACGACGAAGCTTTTGACAAGCTGGTTCTCCCTGGCGACGAGAAACAGCTCGCCTGGGAGTTTGTAGAGGCGAAGAGTCTTACCCAGAGCGAGCAATTCGATGATTTCATCCCTGACAAAGGCCGTGGCCTCATCATCCTCATGTTTGGGCCGCCTGGCGTCGGCAAGACATTCACAGCGGAGGCGGTCGCTGACAAGTCGCGGGTCCCGCTCTACGCGATGAGCGCCGCCGAACTCGGAACGGCTCCTGATGCTGTCGAGAAGGCGCTTGAACATGCCCTGGGTCTTTGCCGCATGTGGAATGCCATGCTACTTCTAGACGAGGCAGACGTGTTCCTAGGCGCGCGCACTCCCGACTCTATTGCGCGTAACGAACTCGTCGCCATCTTCCTGCGCATGCTTGAGTATTACCAAGGCACGATGTTTTTGACGACGAACCGCATTTCAAGTATCGATCCCGCGTTCCAATCGCGCATCGATCTATTCCTGCCGTACCATAATCTCTCCAGCGAGGCCCGGCGCGAGATCTGGTGCAACTTCATTGAGCGCGCTGGACGAGACAAGTTCGACATCACGGATGAATCCCTCGACAAGCTGTCACAGCTCCCAGTTAACGGTCGCGAGATTAAAAACTTGATCAAGTCGGTACAGCTGCTTTCTTTTAAGAGCGGCTCGAAGATCTCGATGGAACGAGTTTATATGCTTGTTGAGAGACGGGTACAGGCGCTCGAACAGGCTAGTGAGAGCGGCTAATAAGAGACGGAAGTGAAGCTCGAGCAGCTGCTCCGTTTATTCACCCGATTTTAACAGATAGGGGCCTAGTTAGTATTACGAAAGATGTGCAATTGACAGGGAAGCACCAGTGACGTATCGACTCGGGATTTTGGAGCATGTAGATTTTACTCATAATAAAAGACTCCTGGTTGAGAGATTACCGGTTTTTGAAACGATTCTTCGTAGATTTCCCGTAACAGTGATTGTGTCATCAAATAATTACGGTCGTGCGTCAGTATTGACCTCTAGGCTACGTTATACCCGTCATCGAGAACAAAACCCAAATTGATTGTTCGGAAAGAGCACGTATTGAATACGGGTAAGACGGCACAGTCTATAGTTGCATTAGCCTTTCACTTCTAAGAGATTTCAAGATAGTAAATTAAGGAATAGTGATTTTGAGCGAAGACGCTGAGTTGATACTGTGATAATTGGTGATAACAATTACGACACCACTTCTGTGGGATAAAGGACACGATATATACACAGCCAGAGTTATCCTACAATGGTGGTTCAAGCCCCTTGCGCAACACAGATAGTCCCCATCCACCCCATAGTTACTGGTCCCTCGTACGCAAGTTTACTGATGGAGTGAGTTCGGTATGCGATGTTGCGCAACCGATTACGGTCTGAACGAAGTCTCTCTTTGTCGGTTTCCGGTATTTAAATCCGCACCTCGAGCTCGCAGTATTATTAGCTTTTCATCATCTAATATTCCAAGCGCCCTTGCTTTTCTCGGTCTTGTTTTCGCTTGTGAAACCTTTGAGATGCACCTGATTCCGTTGACGCTTTTCATCCACCTTTCTGTATCCCTGATGCGCATCGATAGAAACAATGAACTGTTCGTGAGCTGGTTGAATAGCAGGGGCTACTTGGCCTTCCCGGAACACATCAAATTTCAGTTGTTCAATATTGCACTGATCGCTTCGACCCTGTGGCTTGCCGGCCTGTACACAGCCTTAACGCCTCGGTGCTCACTGTAACACCCCGCAGTAACTTGATGTTCTTATTCGCTCCAACGTCGACGCGTGCCGGCATTGTACTGCAAGGAATCGAGAAATTATGATACGTTGGGGTAAGTATAGGAGGGCAAGTGCTGAGCATGTTCATACAGTACAATTTCATTGGTGCCACGTCAATTGTCTTGTTGGGCTATCAAGCGAGCTATTTGCTTCCACTTGCACCCACGGAGATCAGAACTCCTCTTCGATCCTTCACTGATTAGCGGTGTTATTTTGGCCTTCTTGAGTATAACGTGTGTGGGGGTCGGCATACTCTCAATTACTCTACGTTCCCATAAGCACTAGGCTGGCGTCCTCACCGTCGCTCAAGTCGAAGAATTCAGAATAGACATTGTGAGTATCTGGGTAGCCATCCGGCCTATCCTACCACACCTATGCCCCAACACCCCCACGCAGCGCGCTTACACCAAGGCCCTCTGTTCTTCTCTGTTGACTGCCACCCCTTGTTCTACATCGAAACAGGACAACCTCACTGCAGGAATACTTATCAATATGGGAAAATCATCAAATCGGCGACACTCATCCACATCGCAAATTTTCGAAATATGCGGCACCAAACATCTGGATCAATATTCAAAACTCTGGAACCGTTTCTATGAGCCTCTGATTCTCCTGAGAGTCCTAGGTCAGACGAGGGGGGATCACAGTCCTAGACTACAGCAACAGCCGCTATACAGAGTATTGGACAATCTGTCTTATCTATGCGACTACGAGAAAGGAGGCTCAACTACTACAGCTATCGGGCTCGAGGACGGTCCCGTCAAGTACAAGTTCTGGATCGCGTCCAATGATGCGAAAAAGGCTACCGTGAATGCTAAGTTCCTTAAATCTGCTCTTTTAGATGTGAAAACAATTATCACTATCTCTGAAAGTTCCAGAATAGAGGCAGCGGAAAGATTCATTTGTAGATGCTTGGACCATGCCAAGAAGCGAATCGAGAAGGAAGTCAAACTTCTCCGCAGAGAAATTCAAAATTGTAGAGACCAGAAACCTCGAGGTTAGTAATGCTATACCTCACTGGAACACTTACGTAAGCGCTAATATAAGTAGACACGGAACTCGCCTTGTTGCTCCAGGGCTTCTCCGGGACGAAATTGTCTGATCTATGTCGTCATGCCTATCACATCAGACATAACATCTTACTGAAAACGCTCGAAACACAATATGCGGATAGTGGCGATAATGTTACTCGACAGGATCTGTCCTACGGGCTTAACGCAGTTAGGCATTATCTGGGCCGCCTAGCTCATCATATCAGGGCCCCGGAGCAGGTCCTGGCTGACTTCTCAAACTTCTCACAACTTCGGAATATCGTTGATGAGTTTGAAGTTTGCATAGTGCCAGGTGTCGTATGCGTTAAACGACCCCAGTATGTCCAAGCTTGTATACAAACAAATCCGTCAGGAAACAATATCATAAGCCACAATCACAAGCCGGCGGACATCTTCGGCATGCTCAACCGAATGCTACCTTCAGGCCTCTCGAACTCACATGACTACAGGACTGCCCTAGAAGCCATGGAACGGAAATACCACATACGGGATGGCGTTAGTGGACAGTATAAGGATGAGAACTTCAAGCCTTTAGTACACGCCGAAATTCAGGTCCTAGACTATTTCTACGGTGCGGGGCTTCAATACTTTGACGATGCTCGGTATATAGGATGCAGTAAACCTGCATGCTATTGCTGCCATCTATACATATTGCATCACCCGGCACGATGCGTGGAACCGCAAACCAGCAAGAAATTATATCTGAATTGGGGCCTTCGTGCCCTATCGGGCGTCGACGATCCACTTTACCTGCAACAACGAGATATTCTCAACAAAATGGTGATAACGATACGTGAGGACGCACTCGATCAAGTCATACGTAGAGCTGGGCCTAACCGGTGGCACGCCGACTCCCAGACTGGAATCACACAAGACATCGATGTCGAATGCGCAGAAGACGATGAGCATTTGTCGAAAGACGACTCGAAAGGCGACACCTCGTGTCATCATTCGGGCGATGACGGCGGTAGTGAAGACGAGACAAGTGCTTATTCAGACTTACTAGCAAATCCTGCAACCTTGTCAACAACGCAAATCCAGCCAGCGAATTCGCCTACAACCACGTATTTCACGGAAGATGAGGACTCGGACTCAGGCGGGGGGGCTTCCTTGTAAATCAAGGCAAAATCGTCATCAAATCAAAAGATGTCTTCGATTTGGCGCCGGATTTCTACCAATCAGGCAGAAGCGTTGAGATTGCTGAAAGCTTTGTGCGCACGAAGCTGAGAAGATATTAGTACCTACCACTCTGGCCCGGCTGGAAAGCAGGCCAGGCACTCGTGGCTGCATCTAGGTCACAGCTAGCGACTGTTAAGGATATCGAGGCGTTGGAAGTGGTCCGAGATATCCACTTGCGGGAGATTGCTTCGAGCCGTTAGCGTTATAGGCGACGATATGTTCATCGACTGGCTAGTCAGATTATCGGGGATGCATTGTGTCTATATTATTGTTCTGCCTCTGTTTGAAACAATAGAAGTAGTGTAGTTTACGTACAGCACCGTAAATGAGCTTGATAATATTCCAAGGGTATGTTTCAGCTAGGCTAATTTCTCAAAGGCTGAAATACAGTGAAAAGACATTATGAAAGCGTTAATGTTGCGCAGAGTAGCCAGCAATTTTGAAAGACATCACGTTCTACGTAAACACTTTGTATCTCAAGCAATATTAACCCCCTAAATCTTATGCTTGCGTAATACTAAAGCGTAATACTACAACATTGTGGTCTTCACGATTATTCCGCAGAAAAGGTGTCAACGTGCATATCGTCAATCCGCAGCTCCTATAGTCCGATATTAACTTACTAAGCGGAATAGCTACGTCTTTCCCATGTAGGTTAACGTAGTACCGAGACAATTGTGTAGGTAGTTCCTAGAAACAAGTCCTTATGGGTTTATCTACCACTAAGTAAGCCATAGATGGGCAACGTATGCTGCCATTCCAGGAACCGGGTTGTGAATGCAAGCTTGACAAGTAAGCGGGGTCATCAATCAATTCTACACGTAGCAACAATTGGCTTTAGCCCCTTAGAAATCGCAAGATGCGACTGTATAAGAACCTGATGTGAGATTTAAATCGGTGCGTAAATTCAAGGATGGATAGATCTTATCCTCCAACTCTTTACCAACCATTATGTACTAGATAGTTCAAAAAATGCCTTGCTGTCCTCAACAGTTCCGGTAGCAGTTGGCAACTGAAAAAGAAAACGCGCCGCTTTGAAAGCTTCGCCATCTGCATCCTTTTCGAGTGAATCTCCAGTTCCCGAATCATCTAGCTACATCATGCACGTAATTGACTCATCCTATCAAAACCATCGGAATCCATAGCCAGTCACCTTCCGACTCCCTCCACTAGCGAGTTTAGCGTTATCATTCTGATCAAGCCCGCCTCATAAACGGATATTCCTTCAACTTCGCCACGACGACCGCGGGGACCGCGCGTCGAATATAAACCCTACAACACATGACGACACAATACGTTAGCGCCTCAACATCCCATCCCATCCCATCCCAAAACCGTGGGGGAGGGTGGGGGGATGGTGTGAAAACAAACAGTTCCTCTCCAGTCCACCGATACCTCAGAATCGGCGGATTCTCGTTCCTCGACGACGTCTGACCAGAGTCAACTAGAAAAAAGCACACCCGATCCCGTTCCCCCTCACCACTCTTTAAAACCCCGCGGTCGCGGCCGCCGCTGCTGCCGCCTAAGCCGTACACGTAACACCAATCTTCCTCGTCGTCAAAATCGCGGTTCCAGTGATGCTGGCAGATGGCGTTCCGCATGCGCTTGATTTTTTCCGAACAGCCATCTCCCGGCACCAGATGCGTGGCCGTTTCGACAAGGATGCGGACGGGGTCCGGAACCCCCAAGACCGGTTCGGGTTCGGGGCTGCTGGAAGCGTCGGAGGCCGTCTCTGTCTCCATGGCTAGTTGGTTTCTATCCAGCTGGCCAATGAAGGGGGAAAAGGAAGGAATGTGGTTAGAGAGTTGGTGATGATGGCGGGGTTGGCAATTGTTCCATGCGCAAGACGTCTTTCAATTGAGCCCCACATGCCCATGCTTACCCACATACATACCACTGACATTAACGTATAATATTTGTAACGTTATCCCATGGAACAGCAAAAAGAAAAGAAAAAATACTTCCCGTCTGGTGATTATTGGAACCGGGATGTAAGGCAATATTTGACCTATGGAATAAGCAGGCTTGTATTTATTTGGCTTTGATGAACCCAGCTTATACTTGTCCTCATCCTTATAATGGAGACAAGCCAGACGAAGGAAATAAACAGATGTAAAGACGTGCCAAGGCAGTAGTTCACTTACCACCATCAGCAACCTACGTCTGGGATAGTGAAGAGGGACTGTGATAACTGATATTTGGGATATTTTAGAATTGCAGGTCTGCTTTGGAGACGTCTAAGGTCCCAAGTTGGTCGGAACTCTCCTGACACTCCCAGATAAGTGTGTGGTGCTGCCTAGCCATTAGCTAGGAGGTGCACACTACAAGAAAGTATTCCGGGGTAAGTTTGCAATATAGTGTCGCCCTCAACAAGCTTAAGTATGAAGTTCCTCTTTTAGCACACCGTTCTCTATTGCCAAGTAGAGACTGGAACGCAAACAAGTCCAGTTCTAACAGCTGAAACGCATCAGGTTGCTAAAATGTTATTTATACATTCCTTATAACATACGTATTTACAAGTTTCTATAATAGCAACAGGCCCACTCATATCTGTTGTTTATCATACAAGGCCCAAATGCCTCGGGATCGCACTTGTCCAATTAGGACTACATGTGCGTCGAGGATGCTAAGATGTTGAGTTGTTGGCCCCGCCACCCTGTATAGATGAAGCATGATAAAATCTATCCTAATCCATGCTACCGATGGCTTGTGCACCGTGCTTTCCCTGTAAACTCTGATAACAGCCAAGACAGAGGAAAATATGGTGGTTTGTGGCGAGTCCCCATGACTTACACGTCGTTGAGTATAATGCTCTGATGGCTGGGTATAATACATTTGGTTGGTGATTTGACTCGGCAGACGAGAACAGCTTGGACAGAGCTTTTGCCTAGTCTGTGGCATGATGGGTTGGGTATGGCCTGGATAACGTTGGCCTCGGCGTTACCCAGGTCAACTCTCTTTCTTGTCTTTGCTTCCTTGGCGGTATTTATCAAGCTTTTCTCCCAAGTACCGGAACCCACGAGAAACCCCCGCCGTGACGAAGCTTTTCACACTCTGACTCGTGCTTGGCCAGGATATGGTCTTCTTGATAACGCCGCGAATAGTGTCGCGAAGTTCTTCGGGCGGCTGCTGTACTATACGTTGCTCAAATCGACCACCCTGTTGTCGTTTGAAAGACCCCGTATTTTCGTTTTTGCTCTCCTCCATCATTTTGTTAAATTCGAGTTGCGGGATTTGGAATTTCTTCTGGTATTCAAAGTATAACTTCGACCGGAAAGCCTTCGGTAGCCTCCTAACCATATTTCCTCGTTTTATAGGATCCATATCCTGCTCAAGCTTCAAAACAGCATCGGTATTGGTCACCCAGTCGATATTTATGCAAGAAGGATCGTTGAAGGTGACGTTGGGTAATGATTCGACGAGAGGCGCGTAGAGCCGGCGGAAATTCAACATATTATGGCTCACAATATTGGAAACCTTTTTGGGGTTTTCCGTCGGCAGTGCCATACGGGGATCGCCCAGATAACTTATGCCAGTGACTGTAGCGTATAACTCCTGTTCAGTGAATTTGGGAGGTAATAGGAGTAGAGCGGTCCTTAATGCCGATAGAAGGTTGATTTGATTTGAAAGGCGAACACGTGGGTCATCCCGTAGAATCTTGACAGGCTTATGTAGACGACCAGCAAGATATAAGCTATCCCATTCGCTAAGATCCCTGCACAACGTGTCGAGATTCACAACACCATATTTGATTTGAATACCCTCAACGGTGACGTAGGGGTTGAAGTACACACCAGCACCCCATTTATCTTGAACATACGAGACAGCACCGGAACCGAGGGACCCGAGAGCAGAATAGTGATCGCGATGTTGTGTAAGATTAAGCGAGTGCCAGTGCTGAGTATGCGACACACCGAATATGAAGTCAATCATCTTTGGCGAGCCATTCTGAGCCTTTTGTACGGCAGCAGGGGCCTTAGGATGAACAGCCTTGATCTCGGCCTCGGTAGCAGTTCCGCCTGTTGACTGTGGAAAAACACCGGAGCCATAGGCGAAGGCGTAACGAATCGGGGCACGGAATTTCCATAGCAGCTGACGAAGGACCTCCTTGAACTCGCGATCGATAATCATGTGTTGGTTGACCCCAAAATTTTCATACGGCAGTTGTGTGAACTTTTCAATATCGAAGTTGGGCTTCTCCTCCCAGTCAAACTCGGAGTGGTCTGTAACCGACGGCGAAGCTGGGGAGCTACTAGGTTGCTGCGAATACGGCTCGTCTGGGGACTTGGCGGCAGCTGTAGCAGAATCGGATTTTAATTCCTCTCGGCGAGCAGCGCTCATTCTATCCCTTGACGACTCTTTCGGCGGCTCTGAGGCGAATGTTCGAGTCGCGACTGCGAAAGCAGGAGGACGCTTTGCCGGAGTTAACCTGGGCACCGAGGCTCGGATCAGGCATGACTGGATGTGGTACGACCTCGCATTTCGTAGGGAATTGGTAGCGGTGATGTATGAGAAAATACCGCGGCCTCTCATGACGCTCGCACTGGCCATGTTCCCGGGAATTGGGCGCAGCGCCATGGGGAGCGGTTTCGTGGGTTGCGACGGGCAGGATACAAACAAATGGTTCGTGGTTGGGTGTTGGAGAGCACAGCAGATGCCGCGATGCTGTTACCGTGAATGGGAAGCCATGTGGATGTTATGGCTTCGAGGGTAGGAGGGGAGCGACGGGTTCAAGATGCACCTCGAAGGTGAGGGTGAGGGTGGTGGTGGTGGTTGGAGCCCCGAGTTTTGACGTAGCCCATAGGTAGCTCGTGAGATGCGTCAACGTATACTAGTGTAGCTTTGCTTGTGGGAGTGCAAGCATGGCAAGGATAGTCAGGTCAGATTCATTGTCCACGAAAAGGCCGGGGGTGTCAGCCAACCAGCTTCGGTTCCTCAGGCACTGATCGGGGGTAAGAGTCCAGGGAAAGGGTTAGCGGGATTCTGGGCTAGCTGTTTGAGGAAGAGAGATGACATATTCGCTCCAGAGCGCGAGTTGGCTGTTAGCAGTGACGCAATTCGTGAAGAAAGAGTGCACCGAAAGACTGCTCTGTTATTATACTTACCATGCAGTCAATTGGTTGTTTAATTTATATGTGATACATCAAAATATAAATAAGCGCAGAGATATAAAGGAATTAACTCTATTCCATGGCATGACATACATCAAACTCCGGGATATAAGGTACTACAAGTACAGGGCAGACTAAAAAGGCATGAACAAATATTTAAGCAACTGACCGGGGCGGGCAAATTTAATAATAGAATGCTACTCCTTTGAGCTAGATGACAAAGCTTAGCACAAAGCCTAAGGTACTTAGGTAGGTAAGGTAGGCAGGCCCCTGCACCCCTGCCGCAAACAACCAAAACAACTAATCTGCTACCACGCCTGACTTGTTGTTGTCGCCCGCAACATGAAGCTTAATTCCACCGCGCAAACCGCCCCCGCCTCCAAGTAACTTGTCGCATGGAGCTGTAGTTATAGGCCGCAATAGAAGCCTCAATGTCGGGCCGGCTGCGGAAGAGCGGGGGGAGCAGCACGCTGCTACAGCCGCACAGCTCTGTCAGGGAATCGCGGGTGAGTACCTAATGCGCCTGCATCCATCGTCCCGGACGAGCTCTCACAATGGCTCATCATACAGATCTCGTCGTTTCGTGCCTCACACACCACTCAGCCGAGCTACGATCTGCTCACTGGCGCCGAACATGCGTCCCCTGCCCACCATGCCCGACCGGCGTCGCGACAGAGCCGCGGCCGTAGTGAGTCGCTGCTACGGGTTACGTCGCGCGAGAGTTCTAAGGAGAATCTTGCGCCCCCGGACGCTGAGGAGTATGAGACACAGCGGAAGCGCATAGAGGAGCTGAAGGCCGAGGTGGCTACCATGCGGTATCGCATTGAGACCACTGAGCAGGAGAAGGAAATGCTGGTGCTCCAGCACGAAAACGAGATCCGCGAGGTGCAGCGCAAGGCCGAGGATGACTTCAACCAGAAACAAGC
This sequence comes from Xylaria acuta, assembly GCA_022495125.1. Taxonomy (NCBI): domain Eukaryota; kingdom Fungi; phylum Ascomycota; class Sordariomycetes; order Xylariales; family Xylariaceae; genus Xylaria; species Xylaria acuta. The sequence continues at coordinate 39,159 of MU383128.1, read as the reverse complement.
AGCCGAGGGCGAAAAGAGCAGGACACAGCGCCAGTACGAGTCCATGCGGCAGGAACTGCAAAAGCTGAAAGAATCCTCCACCCAGGATACCGACGAGCTAGAAAAACGGTTGCGTGAGGCCCAGGACGAAGCGCGGTTGCTCAAGGAACAGCTGGAGGATTTGTCAGTGGCGAAAGAGGAGGGGGAGCGAATGAGTCAGAGGCGTGCGAACGAGGTAGAAGCCCAAATGTCGGATTTACACCAAACTATCCAGGAGCTAGAACACGATGCCGAAACACGCGAAACTTCACTGAGTGCCGCGCAAAAGCAGTTAGCTGAAAAGGACACTCTCGTGGGTGACCTAGAGGCTGATATAATACGGCTGAAAGCGCTGACGGGTGATCCTGAGACCTATGCGCTCATTCGTCGGGAATTGAGTGACCACGTACAGCATATACAGTCGCTTGAAGCTAAGATATCGAAACAGCACGCCAAACTCGTCCATCTACGCGAGGTTCACAAATCCGTCGAAGTCGTGGAAGAAGAGAAGCGCTCACTGCAGCGGAGAGTGGATGCTGCTCAAGCACTCGAGGTAGAGCTGAACGAGGTCCGCATCCAGAAGCAGCGACTAGATGACGAACGGTTAGCTTGGACGGCGTATCTACAAAATGCCAGTGCAGAGGACGGAGTTATGGAGTTCGATTCTCCTGAGACTGTTGCTCGTGCGCTTGTCGAGGAACGTTATAACTCGGCCGCCCTGGTAGAGAAGCTTGGCGAAGTCCAACCTCAGATCGCCGAGCGAGACGAGATAATCAAGTCACTGGAGTCGGAAAAGAGGAGCTTGATAACGCAACTTGAGAAATCGAGAACATCAAGCGCTCCTATCGCTGCTAGCAAATCTCAGGCTCGGCTAGAGAGGCAGCGTGCGTTAGCCACAAAGGAAATCGAATACCTGCGGGCCCAGCTGAAGACGTTCGATGCGGAAGACGAGACTTTCGACACCGGCAATTTTGATCAGCAGAAGGTCGACCGCATCTCAGAGCTCGAGAAACTCGTCGACACGTACAAGGAAGAAGTCCAAAACTTACACAAAGAGCTGTCCGCGGCCGAGTCTTCGATCGGAACTCTCGAACCCGCTGTTGGGTCTAAACGAAGCCACACGGACGAAGCAGAGAACGAGCAACTAGGCGAACTGAACCGGAAGCGTCGCAAACTAGCAGATGACCTCTCCAAACTCCAAGCAGCACACCAGCTCTTACAAAAGGAACACGAGGTCCTGCAGTCGCGACTCACAGCCGCCGAGTCGGCGAACAAGACGCGGATCCTATCGCTGCGGTCCAATCCCACCTCGGATTTTGAAGCCATCAAAACCGCCACACTCGCAGCGCTGAAGCTCGAGAACAAAGAACTACTCGCCCAACTCTCCAGGGAAGCGCGGCGGAACCCAAAAGTAGCCTTGATACCCGCATCGCAGCTGGCCGCGGCGCGGCGCGAAATAGACGAGGCGCAGCGAGAGACGGCGTCGGCGCAAAAAACAACACGCAGACTCAAAGAGGTGTGGGCGGCCAAATCGCAAGAGTTCAAGGAGGCCATCTTCAGCACTTTGGGGTGGACCGTGACGTTCATCCCGAACGGCAAGATGCGCGTCGAGTCCCTATACTACCCCAGCCAGACCGAGGAGCACGAGAACAGCATCGTCTTCGACGGCGAGCGCGGCACCATGAAGGTCTCGGGGGGCCCACAGAGCCCCTTCGCCCGCCGCATCGGCGACCAGATCCAGTTCTGGGTGCGTGATAAGGGCTGCATCCCTGGCTTCCTGGCCGCGCTCACACTCGAGTTCCACGATGAGCATACGCGTGCCGCGGGGCAGTAGATGTTACGTCTGTCTGGCTGCGCTCCATGTCTTCGTCGTGTGGAATTTGGAGTGGGTGGGTGACTTGGTGGCGTTTAATGACGGCGGGCGGGCGGACGGTTTGTTGTGCTTGGCTTGGCTTACTTTTTTTTTTTTTTTACTCTGTATCGTACGGGCATAATATCCACGATTATTGATACCTCTGATAGCTTAGCACAAATGAAATTCGAAGCTGTTATATGAATATCCCTTCTCAGCATGCTAGACTACCCAGTTCTGGACCAGTAGCACGTAATCTCTTTAGTGGATGTGGCTTTGGCATAATAAGAATAAGTAGTGTGAATGATATTAGGTAAGTCTATGTAGCTCATGATACATCCGCCTCAACGGGTTGACACGATAAACTAGTGTACAATCGTCTCGACATAGACAAAACATGATCAATTCAATCTGATATGGTTATATGATAAGAGTATGATCAAATTTAGAGACTATGTACGTACGACGATTTTTCGAACATTTCAAAACAAATGATAACGAATAGTAAGAGATATGAGTAAGTCGCTGAATGGTTGGAAAAATCGGCATGAAAAGAAAGGCCGACAGACAACGAGTGCGTCGTAATCAATCAACAATGACAAGAAACCAGAATATTTCTTCCCAAAATGAAAATGCTGCTTTGGAAAACCGGATATCGAGTACACTCTGCCCTGCATACAAAACAATTCCCCCCTTCCCTCGCTTCCTTCTAATTTTATCCTACCTAGCCATATTAGGGCATCGGTTTCGCTTCGTACCTCCCGCTCAGCAGTCTCCGCACGGCGGGGACGTCAATCCATTTCCCCTCCGCGGCGGACGATGCGACGTCCGCGAAGGGGTCGTCATCGGCGATCTCAACATCCTTACTCTTGCCCTCTTCGAGTCTAGATAGGGATACCAATTGGCTCGCCTCGGCATCCGCAGGGGGGCTGAACTCCCACCGCGCCTCAATGTTGCCCGGTTTCGGTTCCGCGCCTTGCTCGCCTACGATCCGGCATACTATTTTCTGCCAGTCTGCATCAGGAGACAATGTGACGTCACCAAGACGCCAGTATACCAGATGCTTGTCCTTCAGATGAGTACCTGAAGGCTTCGTCTGAGCACCCGAGGCCCTGCCATCGTATGTCGCGAAAATAACGAGATTGTGGAGATTTACGGGAGAGTTGTTAGCTGCAAAGCCGAACGATGGGTTCAGCTTATATTGTAATAAGAGACCAAGTTTGTCGCCTTGGGGTTTCCACGTAGGATGGAGCAGGATAGGAACGTGTTGGCTTGCCGGCTCATTTGCATCAATATGCAGTTTGTATGAGAAACCAATGTGGGTATTCCGAAGGTGGGAGGCGTCTAGTGTGAACTGATCAGGATGATCTGGACTATTAGAGACAAAAATCCGATTAGGCCCGATAGACTCGAGAAGAGAGAAGTTGTTGACTCGAACAGATAGGTGTGCTGCGAAGCGGTTAACGACGTCTACTATTGAATTAAGCACTTTAGGTAAGCTTACATGGTGGACCCGGATCATCGCCCGGGTTGAAAGACAATGCAATTTCGCCATTGACCTTCATAGATTTAACTGCACCACTCTCGAAGGTGGCCGATACGGTTTCCATGAGAGACGAATTCAGTCCCGGCTGATGCATTTCGGGGTGTTTTGCTTGAACAACACTGCTCAGCGAGGTAGCCGATCGAATAGACTGGGTGTCAGATGTCCCTGCGACACTGGGTTCAGAAGCTAAGGTTGATAAACCTGTAGCTCTAGAAAATATTGTTGGGATTGGGGGGGTCACGTTAGAGCTGGCAGAATTCTCAGAGACGGGGCCGGGCACATAGATCGTGTTGCGCACATCTCTACGGCCTCTGATAGTACCCACCCTCCGCGCCGGTGCGCCCATTGCCGAAAGACTGTTTGCAACATTCGATAGCGCCGCTTTCTTAGCTTCCTCATCTTCTTCAGCAACAGGCTCTTTTTGTATACTTAGCTTGAATGCGTGCTCAGTTTCTTGGGCAGCCGCCTCCTTTTCAGCCTGTGATATAGGATCATGCGAATACGTCGGCACACTAAACCCTTCTGCATCTTTCTCCGGCTCCCTCTGGGAAGGTGGAGGTCCTGGAGGAGGTGGCACGTCTAATACGTCCAGCGCACCACTTGTTCCATTCACTTGGGACGTGGTGGTTGTCCCTGTTGTCGGCCGCACTGCATCGGTCGAGTTAACTCTTCCAACGCCATTGGTACCATCGTGGCTGCTCTTCTCTCCAGCCTCGGAGGTGCGGAAAGTCTCATTTGTTGGGGTATCGGGGTCCTCGGCTAGCGCACCTAGTCGGTTGGTTGAATCACCTAGGTTGCTCGAGGAAGCTCTTGGGGACAAGCCGTGACTGCTCCTAGCGTTTCTCCCGAAAGGACCTTTCGCTGGTGACAGTTGGCCGAATCCACCGTGAATGCTCTGACGCCGTCGCCCGAGCATAGTACCAATGCGACTTCGCAACTTGTTCTCGGGCGGTCCTTCTTTAGGTCCTGAATAGTCACTGCGATCGTCTTCCGTTGGCACGCTGAGGCTTGGTGGTACAGCGCCGGACGGGCTTGGGCCACCAGCACTGGATGACTGTCGTGCAGTCGTTGCTCGCTTCTCCAACTTCGGACGTCCCGCGGTCGCTTTCGAAGCAAAGTGCTGAATCTCATGTGTAGTATTGTAGTCGAGTAAGCTGTTTAACACGGTTTCGGTATCGGCCTGGAGCTTCTGCGCCTGTTCCCCTTCGAAGGTGCCGTACTGAGTTAAGCAGTCGCGCAATTGGTTCATGCGACTCTCATCCAGAGCCTGAAGACTCTCGAAAACGAAAGGGGCCTGTGACGCCCACTGATTCGTGGCAGACTCGAGCTTGCTTGCAGCCAGGTCGACCTTCTGCGCACTGGCTTTGCCGCCCTTCTTGCTCAGCTTGTCCGACTTTTCCTGTGCATCTTCTAGTTCTCTGGCCACTTTCTGCAGGTTTCCTTGTATTGTTTGGAGATTTTGCATTTCTTTTCTAGTTTCAAACATGCGTAGAGGCGTCTCAACCTCTTTGTCGATGTGCATGGCGAAGGTGTGGTGGGATGTCGCGACGGACTCTACGGACTGGAGGATCTTGTCCCATTGCGCCTGAAAACTCCTTGAATGCCGTCAGTCGACCTATACACGACCCACAACATGGTTTCCATAAACCCTATTGACTTACCCGAGCTCTGATTGCGCATTGGGCACCCGGAATTGTGTTAGTCTTCGCAGTCCCTGGGCATATTGCTCCTCAACCCTCCGACGTTCCTGGGCACAGATCAGCTTCGACCCTATATCTTTCCGGCGGTGGCCAGGGCCCTGGAGCATCGCACCTGCAGCCAGTCGGCGACTTCATTGTTGAGCTTGCTTATGCGTTTGACTCGGTCGGCGAGAACGACAGCGGCTTGGCCAGGCTGGAGGGTCTCCTGTAGAAAGGCTACGTCAGCAATGCGCCCACGACACTGCGCCATTGGGGCGGCCCACCAGTATAGCGGGATACTCAGCTCGTGAAAGACCATCCATTGTGAGCAGAGTCAAGGGCGATCACGCAGACGGAGATGTCGCAGATGTCGCAGATGTGGAGGAGGGGTGGAGTGTAGACATGTATTTATATATATATCTCCAGCGCAGGGCGAGGTAGGAGAGCGCATTCAACGAAGCAGCAGAACCCGTTCGCGCATCGAATCTGCGTTGTGGAATTGGCTGTGGGAGATCAATCGCTGGTGTGTATGCATCTGCCGATTATCGATGCATCGGGCTGGGTATCGCGGGCCAGTTGTGGTGTGTACTACAAAAATGCTGGGAGCTCTGGGGAAGCTTGACGATGGCTGGGATCATGCACGTAGCAAGATTCGGGCCTGGGATTTATGAGGTTATGAGGTCAGCTCCGAGTGCCCGGCCAGCCACGCCACAGCTGTCAAGCGCCAACGCCTACCGCTGCCGATCTTTCCTATTGAAGCTTAGCACGGCCAAAGAGGCTTGCGCTTCTTCTAATCTTGGTCTAGCCCCGTGGTTGACGGCCTGTGACAGGTCCGCGGGAGGCCAAGTGAATGCCGGCCGTCGCCAGCCGGGAAAAGACCCTCCTGTCCACCTAGGGATAAGGTAGTCTCGTTCAGGTCACATCAATACGATGCCTTCCAGGTTCTCGATGAAGTGCTCTTATGCGACTTACAACCCATATAAACACCTGTTTTGTTAATATCCATACCGTTAAGAAAAGTCTATGAAACTTCAATAGGTCCCATCGGTCAACCACGCTTATCAACTTACGAGAAATAACCGTCAATCGCCGGGACATGACTTCTCAATCGGACTGGAGAACGTCACTCACCTCAAGCGACCGCTATGACAACATGCAAGCTATGTTAGTATCCGTGTTTCCCCCGGCGCCTGTTATGCCTCATTGCTCATTTTACAGTTCAGAAAGGACGCGCTTGAAAATATAGGTGTCCCAGCCGCTAACGCACAGAAGGATGCGTTTTCCATCGAGAGCGAGGCTCATAAAACATCGTCATCACGAGTAAGATCCCCCCCCACGGTGCTCGTTAGTTTTGGCCGGCTTCGATAGCATGACTCTTACTTAATGGCTTCTCGCGTTCTGCATGCCGGTCACATTGACACCTAAACAGGACCATTATGAAGCAGCATGTCGGGTCGGGCCGCAGCCGGATTCCTCGAGCACGCCCGAGGAAACAGGGGTATTTGATGCCGTAAGCGAATTGCCAGGCTCTCGTGTCATCGCCATAGGGTCTTACCAAGACTGCCAATACATCGGCGATGGAGTCACTGCAGAGGTCTACAGATCCAAAACGATAGCGTTGAAAGTCATCGTGCAAACTCGGAATATCGAGCCTCATGACCCATTCCGGGAGGCCAAAATCCTCAAGTTACTGAAGAAGCCGTGCATCCCTCTACTAGAAACTTTTAGAGACCAAGAGCAACGCTTTGTTCTTGCTTTCCCATACATGCCATTCACCCTAGAGAGCCTCGTTGCACGTGGTCCCATTTCTAGGAGTCGGATATTAACACACTTCAAAGATCTCTTTACTGGCCTTCAGTATCTTCATAGTCAGGGGATAATACATAGAGATATCAAACCCTCCGCAATACTGCTCGAGTCCCCAGATGGACCCGCTTATCTTTCCGACTTTGGCACGGCATGGCACCCAGAGTTGTCAATCTACACAGAACCTGCCGACCAGAAAATCCTAGATATTGGCACAGGTCCCTATCGCGCGCCGGAAGCTTTGTTCGGAGACAAGTCTTACGGCACGGCTGTAGACATGTGGGCAGCTGGTACTATGCTTGCGGAATGCTGTCGCATGCCCCCAAGAACACTCTTTGAATCGCGGCCGGCTCACGAAGATGGAAACCAGCTTGGTCTAATACTGAGTATTTTCAAGAGCATCGGAAGTCCGACTCGCGAGTCATGGCCAGAAGCCGTTGACTTCAAAACGCCTCCCTTCGAGATGTATCAAACCTTTGAGGGGCGAAAGTGGGAGGATCTATTACCAAATGTTGAGGCTGAATTCCTTGATATTGTCATATCACTCGTAAAATACAGCAGTACTGCAAGAGCTTCTGCATCCCAGGTATTTCCCACTGTCGCAACCACTGTGGCGCTAAGTTGCTAATATTTTTATAGGTATTGCAGCACGAATGCTTCTTAAATGCCATTATATAACCCATGTCCTCTTTCGTATCGTGATGACATTGTTGTGTTTTGAGTGGTTCCAACACGCCGACGATCGAAAGCCGTGAGTGGAAATCAAGGGGCGTCGTAGGCTTTATAGCATGACGTTGGCAAGTAGAAGCGTCACCACGATTTGCCCCAATTGTAAACTTATATAAAGTAAAAAAAAATTTATGTTTTTTTTAGTGTTTATATAAAACGTTAACAAAAAACAGTTGAAAAAAATCCTGAAACTAAAACGTAAACTTAAGTTTTTTACTTTTAAAAGTATAGCTTTACGTTATAAGCTTTACTATAAAAGAAAAGTCTTTGCCAGGGTAGCCGACATGCCCCGAGACCTCTTGTCCTCAAGGCGTCTTCCGTGTTGGCTCAGACGCTGTGGTGGCGCTGCACTTGGGTTGTTCAGGAGTTCGTCGTCTCGCCGTCGGCTTCTATTCATCTCGGGGCGGCCTCGCTGCCTCGGAAAGAGGTTATCGACAGGACACACGTATTGAGGCGCAGGCGAAGGCGTTGCTCAAGTTGATGAAGCATGCCTCGGACGTGAGTCATGTCCCGCAAGCGAGATGACAACGTTACTGATTGCCCAATTGACTGTCCGTGGTGCCACCGCTAGTGCTATTCCTGTGGTCAACACCCAAGTCTTAACAGTTTCGCTGCCTGGAACCATCATTGATTGGAAGTAAGTCGTACCATGACACCTCTTGAAAACTTCCGCTATCCAGAACAACACTAAGTCAGTGGCCAGGGAATACTATTATTACAACTCTTCCAAGCTTGCGAAGCCACCACTGAATATTCAAGTTAAAGAGGCTAGGCTCGTCGATAGAATGATCCCATTATCGAATTACACTGTCAGTCCAGACATCCTTGCGTATTGACTTTGCGAATGTGATCACTGACGATGGAGATGATACACGCCGGAAAAACGGGAAAGAGTGTTGCCTGCAGTTACCCCATCGCTCTGGATCTTCTGGCGCCTGTGGAGGCATCCATCCCCGGCGTGATTAGCAACGAGGCCGCAGAAGTCACAGATGAGTGCCTCAAAATCATTCGCGACCGCTATAAGCTGTCCATGGCGTATCTCGCATCCCCAGATGACAGCCCTGGGGGTAATATAAAGTCAAAGGTCGACACGCAAGTGCAGAAGCAGACCGTTTGGGCTAAGGAGGTGGCTGCCTATGACCACACTGAGGCGCAGGCCCTGGAGAGGCGCCAGCCACCACCTGGCACCACTACTGCGCAGGTCCAAGAATCCAAAGAGAAGTACATGCAGTGGATAGAAGAGCATTCCCGGGAGGTGAGTGATATATCGCTAAGTAGGAGAGTACGGTACTGAGGCTTGTGATATTAGTTCAAGAATATGTTCAGGCTAAGTACATGGACTGGGTGGCGTATGGCTCCAAATTCATGGTGAGCATTCTAGCAGTATAGTTACTGAAAGCTCTGGTGCTCATACTTCTTCAGGTCGACCTCCACCTTGGAGTTGTCGACATATCCTCGGGCATGAAGCGTATTGAGAACAGCAAGGAAGCGTACCGAAACCCGACGGTCATTGCTCCCGATGGCTCAAGCGAGTACAATGGGATTGTGCTCAACCCTAGCAGCTGGTAAGCATGACCTTCCAGGGCTTCCCACGAAGGGGATAATGCTCATTGTGAAACTCAAGGGCGACCATCAGGGCTAAGGTTTTAAACTGGAAGAACAACTCGGGTTCATCTCCCGCCCAGATACGCGCCAAACCTCGCCGTTTGCAGAACCTCCTCGTCTCCCACCAGACTTTGCAGAAGGTAGGATCTGATATGAAAGCAGCAGCTGCCTATCATACTCCCTGCGACCTGAGCTGATCTCGTCAGGCTATTGGCGAAATTGCATTCTCCCCCGTTCTTGCGAGCAACAAGGACGTAAGCCAGGGAGAGCTGCAAGCTGCCTACGCGGAGGTCTACGCCAACATGGACGACGAGAACAAGAAGCTCCTTACCGAGAAGAAGGAAGGCGTATCGCCGCCCGCTGACGATGATTTCAAAGCTGCTTAGCCGAAGAAAGAATTCAACGTTGAGAGCTGTCTGCAAGGTGTGCTCGCCCTGGACAACCTTATCAAGAGGCAGAGGGATCACACTGAGAAGAGCCTCAGTGGCACAAACGCAACCGTGCGCGACACCGAGGGAACGAACAAGGTTAAGGCTGACCAGTGGTTGGGCACCAGAACCAGTCAGCTGAAGGCGGATATTGACGAACTTAAAGAGTAGTTCGGCATGATAAGAGTTCCTAGAATGCTCGGGCTCAGCTCCTTGCCCTTCCCGTCATGAACGAAAATGGCAATGACACCGTCGTGACGGACAGCGAAGCCAGGGCCAACCCTAGTAAATCGCCTCCCTCCTCTCTTTGCCGCGGTGCGACTCTGGACTCACGGTTGAGATGGCAACGTCCCTAGTTCCACGCGGAGCGTTGCGCTGATGCGGAGCTTGACTCTAGAAAATAAGTCTTCAATCCCTTCCTCTATGGTTGCAACCGAAGAACTCTTCTAACTTTGTACCCCACTACAGCCTCAAGATCTCGCCCAGTGAAGAGGCGCTTAAGAGGGTATTTGAGAGGGAACAGAACATCGATGGCGAGTACCAGCAGTTCTCCTCATTCCCAGCTGCATTCGTTGTCGCTGCCGATGTCGAGCTCAGTGTGAGTCACTCATCAACCTGAGCCTTTTCGAAGTTCAATCTTAACAGGCTTCTTTAGTCCCCTGGAGGCATAACTAAGTTCGAAAGGGCTGTCTCTGCATTGTCTGCCTCAGCCAGCCTTTCCGTCGGTTATGGCCCTTTTGTATTTTCTGGGTCCTATAGCTCTCCCAAGTCCAAGTCCCGAACCAAAATGGAGTCCGCCGCGACTGGTTGCAAGTAAGTCACACCTTCAGCATATTACTCGCCAAGAATGGTAGTAAGTAACTGGGTAACATTCTGAAGAATCTCTGTCCAGGCTCCGCAGATTGTTGGCTGGGTTCAGACCCTCCTGCCTCAGCTGCCTAAGCCCAACACTGGGGTCAGCACCATGACAGGTCCTTTCGGCTAGGTGACGCCACAGATATCTGGAACAGCTCTCACCAAAAGCACCTCGCATGACGCATTCCAATAGAGCCGCCGCGCCGTCACAATGAGTCAGCAAGCGCTGTTATACCGAGTGTTTAATATTGGCATTAATCGTTTTCGTGAATATCTCCCAGTGGCGTAGTTGGCTAACGCGTTCGGCTACAATAGTTACTTTGTTACCGAAAGACCTGTTCGATTCATGTCTGGGAGAGTCTATACTCTTTTTCTCAGGCTAAGGTATTTTTAATCGAATAAAAACCATAGCATCAAGGTGGTGGTGGTGGTGGTGGAACTTTTAATGGCATGGCTGGCCTTAGGGGCATATGCTGCGCTAAGGCTATATATACGCCGTTTATATATATATACTTATGTTACGTTAAACCCACTTCCTTTGGTAGTGATGAATAACAAGCAATTGTTAGGCTGTTTTCTTCCATTTTAGAATATATAGGTATATTAGTAGCTATAATATCACATTATTCTATAATATAAGATTCGATTAATTAAATGTGACATAAAGTGACAGCTACAGACGATGAAATTCGATGTTGCAGCTCTATTTGTATCCGAACTAATGCTGTCCATTGGCAAAATATATATGATAATGACAACCTCGTGAAATCATTTATGAACTCCGCCATCCTCCAAGAATCGGGTATTTATAGCTTGTTCACAGTGATAAACAAGGAACTTCATTACACTAAGCGCAAAATGATAGGTTCGTCCGCCAACGAGCGCTCAATGCGTCTTTTTGAGCCTGCCATGGTTGACCAGCTCGATCTGTTTATCAAACCAATCCTCGTGTCTTCAAAAGACTCAAGGCGCATAAATGTCACGGAGCAAGTAACATACCTTGCTTGAGACCTCATTGCTCTACTTTTCTTACGCTTTCCTTGAAGCGCCCTATGGAGAAAATGATCGGAATTCGCCGGAACTTCTAATTGAGGCTCCTTTAATCTACAAATCCTGCAATGAGAGAATAGTTGAATTATAGAGGCACCGACTTTATTCTAACATCATCCTAAAGGCATTTAAGTTCACTAAACATAGTTGCCTTTAAACTGGCTTTACTCCCTGCTAAAAAATAATGCGATAAATACGCTTAATTCTTAGGTGCGGCTAACCTGCCTAGGCCCGCAAAGACACAATCATTGACGCTAGACATAGAGGAGTCGCTGCTCGAATTATTTCGGAGCTCTCGAGGGTCGGTACGGTAGAATGCGAAATAGTCGTAGCCTAGGTCGTTATGATACCGCTCGATCAAATGAGAAAGTAGCGGCGCGGCGAGGAGAACGATATCGAACCGTGTGCGTAGAATCCGCGGCGGAATGGAAGGCCGGTTCTCGTCGTATGCCTCTGTGAGTGTGGGAACTTTCCCCGTCGCCGCGAGGCCTATTTCTTCCGCCATCCAGAAGGCGAAGACGGATCGGCCGTGCCACCGTTGATAATCATCAACCAGCTTGGCGAGCCTCTTGTACCGCCGCAGGACCCTTTCGAATTGGAACTCGAGGATGTGTGGGGGGAGAACTGGAGGTGGGCGTGGTCGGAAGAGAAATGCCGGGATTTCAATGATTGCGTCTGGTATTCTATCACAGAAGTCGAGGGGGTCCGGGAACCTTACAGAGTTTAGGCTGTCTGCGTCTTCCAGCCACTCTCCGATCGATAAGCAAGAGCTCAAAACGCTTTTTGGATTTGGTAGGCTGCTAGGTCCTCGAGGAGGCCCCTCCATGTGTAGCATATAATCATCATAAATTGTCAGGCTCGTCAGGCTTGATCTTCGGCTTGAGGTGATAGAATTATTGTGAGATTGGTATGAAGCCTCAGAACTGAGCCTTAAGGCGGGCCTGACCGTCTCTGAGAGAGATTGCAACAGGTTTTGGCGTTGGTCATAATCTGTACAGGAGATAGATAAGTTTTGAGGATTTCTTAGTCGTGGTGCTAAGTTAACCCGCTCAATATCTCCATCACTCATGTGCTTCCTCTTCCGCGGGTTTGGGGTGGTCTCTGACACTGACGCATGGGGGTATTGAGAAACTGAGCTTCGATGCATAGACATCGCGCTTGAGTTTTCTTATCCAACTGGGCCAACGTCAATCGGATGACAAGAGTATGATACTTCAAACTGACTCTTGATTGCCAGTGTCAATAGCCCTGTTCGAGTATAAAGACGAGAAATCGATTGTAGGTGTAAGGTCAGAGGACTAGCTATTTCAGAATTCAATCCACATACCATCAACTTAAACTCCGTTTATTTAAGCTCCAAACCACCTGCACCCATCTATATAAATTGTTTCTAACCCTATCACTATAAGGCTAGATAGAATGCACAAAGACTGGTAATTCATCTGCAACTGTGAAGGTGTCCAAATCAAACAAACTATATCATCCCACCACTAACAATGGATAAAGAACAAGATCTAACCTTTTGTCATACGAACTATGGCATTGGTGACAAAGCCTTTGAAGTAGCGCTATGCCGCCTGACCGATTACATTGAGCATACGCTACTTGGCTTTGTTCTTTATCCGCCTGCATTTCTGATACACCGCAGATGATGCAATAGAGACAAGACCAGAAGCGCATAGTGAATGGTTCTGATGTAAGACTGCGTCCAATTTAGCATGTGTTTGAATAGTACATGTGGAGAGGCGTTTGTATCTCCGAAGTGTACGCAGGATGTTACCAACTGGACTATTATCGCGACAGGACTGTTCCTGATCACTAATTTTACCATATAAAATCCTTTTTGAGACGGTCGCTAGCCAGTATTACTGTCGTCATTAACGGTCTTTGAAGGTCCAGGACTACCGGTGCTATGCACGCTCATGGTAGGGTAGGCTTAAGAGGTCGCAGCCCATTATCTGGTGCCCTAAGCTGACCCTTGCTGCCAGCAGGCTACCTATATGAACATCAAGCTAGGTATGGTGACAAGACGGCTCATTCCGAATCAACACATCTAATTGGTTCCTTAGTAGATCTACTGCAGGGGAAAGGGACCCGGGGAATATCCCTAAGGAAGAATGAGATGCTGATTATCTCAATATATTTACTCACTGCCTCTCACGCATACGTTCTCGTTTCGTGATGATTCCGTTTACGCTTTCACTCATATGCATCCGTTTCTGACTCTTCGCAATTCAAATACACAAATTTTTTTTTCTTTCACCCACCCAGTGCCTCTGCGCCAGTTGAAACCACACACCACTTCGATATTCTCTCGTATTAAAGACATGATGTATTGTTGGCTCTGATCTGAATACCTTATAGCCGTTACTTTTTCGAGAATGTTGAAGTAGGCCCACAAGCGTGTAATAAATGCATTTTGAATTCTCCGTATTCTGTAATACACTCTGCTTAATTGCTCTCTCACTTGAAGAATCAGGTCTAAAGGAAGAGGTGAAAGAAGAAAAAGAAGGTAAAAAGCATGTCATATTATATAAATTAGTATTTAACTATTTCAACTCTGTTTATTTGCTAAGTTTGAAAAAATTTGACTTAGAATCGCAGCAATTCATAGATGTTAGCGTAGTGTATCTTTGTGTCTAGCGGGCATCTAGAACTTCGTTTACAGATGGCCAAAAAGGGCAACCATCCGGCGCCCAATCACCTGATCATGCACGCCGGAGTAATGCGGTTCCAAAACCCGGGGAACAGCAGTAAATATAACTGGGACGTTGCCTAAGTCTGCAAATACTAACCCTATGCATGTAGCAAAATCGGCGCATGACGGGAATACGACGTCCCGCAAACATGCGGATGTCACCGTTGGACCGGAGATACTACGGTGCGCGGTATGCAGCCTGAACTTAACAAGAAATTGGCCTAAAAACGGGGCTAACTGACGATCATCAGCACGGCGCAAAATCGAGAAGTCTCATTGTGGTATAAATTACTTTAATAGCAATTGCACGTGGTATGTCGCTGCTTATCAAAACCCGACGCTTTGACATCAAGCCTCTTGCGGCGACTTCCGAAACGTTCCGTACCACTCCAGCAGTCGACGGATTCAGTTGCGGGCCCAGGCACTGTCGGGATTACCTCGCGAAACTCTGTTTTGCGGCCTTATTCGCATGGTTTGTCCACATTGTGACACGGTGGGTCGGTGTGGATGTCTTAACGACGTCACACCCAGCTCGCTGTTTTGTCGTCTCTACTGTATAACCGGTAGAATAAATAAGTAGAGCACTCTGCTAGGGCTCGCGCTTGGGTACAGTATAGTGGTATTAGAACCAGTTGTAATTCAGCTTGCCAAGAGTTGCTACGCGGGACGGTTGGCCCCTGCTACCGGAAACTCCATGTATGACGCTTTTCGCGGTTTCGGCATCGAGCATAGTCCAACCGTGGCTGTGGCCATCTGTGAACCAGCTACTAATAAAAGATTACCAGAGGGGATGGATGGAACGGCTAACCGGGTAACCGGTGCTACTGGGTTCGGTTACGAAATCAGTGTAATGGTTGGTCATCAATTGCGCAAAGAGCAGTCTAGGGCCCGCCGCCGTCACTACACTAAATCAAACAGGTGTACAGTAGTCCCGGAAGGGTATGGAGAAAGGTCGCTGGTTGGTGGGTGTTGAGGGAGGGTGATAATCCGATCAAGTCATAACGTGTATATATATAGTCAATTGCCCCTGTATTGCCCCATTTTGCAACTTCGCACGCAATCGCACGCCATACTTGCCATATCCAATCAGGCTCTTAATAGACTCCACGAAACAAAGCGCCGCCACTATGAAACGCGAAATTGATACCGTCCCAACTCCGGCGAATGTAAAGTCGAAGAAGCTACTCGTCTTGAGCGCGCCGAGGTCGGTGGATCGCATGCAATACAATTCTCCATTGCGCGCATCACTGTCTGACTAAGCGTGTAGGACAGGCACTCATGGCCTCTACCTGGCGCTCAAACAGCTTGGCTTTACGCCGTACCATATGGCGGAGGTGCTCGCCACCGGTGCCCCTGCTATCAGGCTCATGACGGACGGTATGAATGCCGAGATGTTCCACGAAGGAACACCCTGTAAGTGAATGCTTCATCTTTCACAACCACTCGTAGCGCATCATAACACGCAGAATGCGGACTTAGTACTTGGGATTGACATGGAACTATAGATGGCAAGGCAGAGTTCGACAAGTGGTTCGCGAATTATGATGTAAGAGCCCATGGCCCAAATGAAGAAGGTGACTTGTTTACTGTTCAAAGGTCATAATAGAAATGCCCTTCTTCATGCTCCGGTCGACCCTAAAGGCCTATCCGGATGCCAAATTTCTACTGACAGAAAGAGACCCCGAGAAATGGGCTAAGTCCTTCATGAACACGGTCGGTGTGGCCACTACACGCTTGAACAGCTTCCCCATGTCGACTTTCAAGAAATTCGACAATTTCGCGTTTAATATGGCTATCTTCAGCAACCGGGCGGTGAACTATTGTACGAATGGCTTTGGTATGTCGGAAGAAGGCCGCAAAGCTCTCGTCGAGAATTATAAGTCTTAGTGAGTTCTACGCGTTGAATACTAATGTCTGGTACAAGTTAACCGTAGGCTAGTATTGCCGAGGTGAAGCGACTTGTACCTCCGGAGCAGCTGAAAGTTGTCAAACTGGAGGATGGATTAGGAGTGAGTACCATGGACCATCTTCCGTATTTAGCACTGGCCACCTGTCCGGTACACTGAGCGAATATGAGTCTTAAATATTTAGCATTGGCTTCATTTAACTCAAATCAGCGGCTAATCTTAGTGTCGCAGTGGAATGAACTATGCCCGTACTTGGGTGTCCCGATCCCGGATACACCTTGGCCGTCTTTGAATACGCCAGAAGAGTTCCACGCAATAGTTGGACCCAAAATGCGAACGGCCGCTAGCAAAGGAATGGCGAGTGTGACTACCATCATAGCTGTTGCAGCAGTCGCTATGTGGTACGGTAGGAAGAGTATTTTGCCGTTGCTGGCATAAGCCACCTTGGCGACATCAGCCATCGCGGCGTTTGGCATACAAATGTTGAAGACTTGGTATAGAAGTTCTGGGATCTGAAAATGGAAGCGCACACCTACCATGAAGGGCCTTGGCCAAGTTGAACAGAAGCTTATTCGGGTCATGTTGCATCATAGGACCGTAGGCAGAATGGTCCTCTATAACGGTCAGGTAAAGGCAAAGTACCCATTGTAGGCGTCAGAAATCTTGACGGCTAGAGGCCCGGGAAGTGCCCTTAAGGGGTGAAGGAGTAAACGGTAACTAAATATGGCGATTACCTGACATCGCTACTTATTAGTGCGGGTCATGGCACCATGAGGCTTCTTTGGGGAGGAATTACATTCAGAAGTAGTGGGCACCGCAATAGCATAGGTTCCGATAGATCTGAGCGCATTCATGAGATTTATGGCGGATAAGGATGGTCTGGGGCATATGGAGTTGGTGAAATGGGATGGCCGGGGTTGTGTTAGATTTTGCGCTTAGGTGTAGAGCTTGCCAACGGCTGTGACAGGCGCTCTTAAACGTGTGTCTATTGTAGCATTAGATCTACATTAATCCTTTATATAAAATAAGTATATATTTAATAGTTTTACTATAATTTTAATTAGTTACGTATAATACTCCCTACTAAGAATACGCGAAAAGTTTTATTTTTTTAGTAGTAATAGCCCTAAATTTAACATACTTTTTTAAAAATAGCTATTTTAGTTATTTTTTTTATACTAGTAAGCTTTATATAAATATTTTTTACGCTTTATTAGTTTTAACTATTATAAAGTTTTTTTTATTTTTAAGTTTATAACGTATAAATAATCGAGTTTATAAGCAGTATATAACGCGCTTAAAGGACTTATTTTTTTTATATATAAAGCTTTTTATAAAGTAAATTTTTTTTTATAGTAGGTTGTTATAGTATATATATAAGCGTTTAAAGTATATATAATACGTTTAAAAACTTTTAATAATAGTTTTTTATTTATAATAGGTTATGTACGCGCGTATAATATTTATTAGTAAGCTTGTAAATAATAATTAATTATTTAAAAGTATTTTTTTTTTTACTAGCAAAACTTTTAACAATATTTTGTTATTTATAATAAATTGCTATAATATATATAAACGTTTAAAAGATATATAATATATTTAAAAATATTTTTTTACTTATAATAGGTTGTTATAGTATATATAAACGTTTAAAATATATATAATACGTTTAAAAATTTTTTTTTTATAAGCTCGTACGTATTTTATTAAATATTTAATAGAAAGCTTACCTTTTAACCGGGCTACTTTTTTAAAGCTACCTTTTTAATTAAAAGTTATTAAATTAGCTATATATTTTTTTAATACTATAGCTTAAACTTTTTTTTTTAGCTACTTATATACGTACGATTTTTTTATATATAAAGTTAAGCTTTTAATAATTAAAACAAAGTTTTAATAACGTATACTAATATTTTATTATTAAATGTTCGCTGTAGTAAAAATTATATATTTTTAATATAAAGTTAATATTTGTTTATATACGTTTAATAAAAACATATAATAAACTTTTATTTTTTTTAGCAAGGTTATATAAATAATCGTTTTTTATATAGTTAACAAAATTGTTATTTTTTTAAACTTTTGCTTTAAGTATATTAAAAGTATTAAATATAATTTTACTAGCTATATATATAAAGCTTAATATAAAAACTTTTTCGCGTAAGCTAATAGCTATATTTTAATACTATAAAATATTATTTTATATTTTAATACTATATTAGCTTTTAAAAGCTATAGCTTACTTTAAATAAATATTTTATAAAGTTTTTTTTAAATTAATAATAAGCTTAATTATTTTTATTTTGCTATTTTTATAATAAACTTTTATAACTTTATTTAGCTATTTGTTTGCTTACTTTATTAAGTTTTAAATATATAAGCTTTTCGTTTTATATATAAGCTTTTTATAATTATATTTATATTTAAGCTTAAATATTAGTTAGTTATTACTATTAAGCTTTTATAAGTTATTATACTATTAATTAATTATATTAAAAACTTTTATATAAGTTTTTTAATAGTTAAAATAAACGTTTATATATATTTATTTAGTAAGCCTTGTTATTTTTATATAGTATATATTATATTGTTATAAAGCTCGATCGTAAAGCTTACTAGCAATAATAAACAAGCTCCGTTTAATAGCTATAAAGTTGTTATAAATAGCTATATTATAATTTACGCCCACGTTTATAAAATAGTTAGTAATAGCAAGCGATTTTAGCTTTATAAACTAAAAAGCTCGTTTTTTTTTATAAGTTATATAGTCTTAAAAATCGTAGCTATATATAGCTAATATAAAGTCTTGCTTTTAAGTAAAAAAATCTTTAAATAACTTTAATATATACGTTATAACAAGCTTATAAAACTAAGCTAAAATAATTGCATATATAAAATATAAAAATAATAAAACTTTTAATTATTAAATTTTACGCTTAAATATAAAGCTTACTAACGGCTATAACAAACACTTTTAAACATATATTTATTATAACATTAAATTTATATTAATTCTTTATATAAAATAAGTATATATTTAATAGTTTTACTATAATCTTAATTAGTTATATATAACACCCTTTATTAAAAGTACGTAAAAAGCTCCATTTTCCTAGTGGCAATAGCTTTAAATTTAACAGGTTATAAATAAAAAGTCATAGCTAGCTGCCACTATTAAAATTAAGGGGTTAAAATAACTAGCTATGTTAAGTAAATTACCCACTTATATTAAATTTATATAACATATAACAATTTAAACAATATAATAAAATATAACAAATAATTAATTAATATCATTAATTAAAAATCGCTTAAATTTAACAATTAAAAGTTATATATATATAAATTTTATTTTTAAAGTTAAAATAAACAATATTATATATTTTATAAACATTTTAACTATTTAAATATTTTAGCTATTTTTTTTAAAATTTATATAATTAATTAATAATAATTAATTTAAACTAATTAAAATTTAATTTGTTAAAAGTTTTTATATTATTATTATATATATAAATATTATAAATAAGCTTGTTATATAGCTTATAATATTATATATACGTTTGTTGCTTTTTTATATAACAATTACTGCTACACTTAGGCAAAAGGGGTGTCCCCCGCAGGGGGACCCACACTGCTGGATGTAGCCCCACTCTATAGATTAGATAAGGAAGTCAAGGCCTTAGTAAGGCTCCTGCCTCCGGCAGGAGACTTATTAAGTCTTTCCTTCCTTTTTTATCACAATATATAGACTTAAAACCTTACTACCCTTAGTAGTCCTTACTAATTACTTTAATAGTTTTCGATTATTTTTTAATTAATAGCGTTTATTTTAGCTTATAACTTTTTAACTTTTTTAAAAATAATTAATCTTTTATTTTATAAGTTAAGTTTTTTTATAATAACGTTAGCTAAGCTTATTATTTACTTTTTAAAGTTTAATAACTATTATACTTAACACACTTTTAAAAATAAAGGTTTTATAATATATGCTATATTATACGAAAATTTTATAAATAAAAAAAAAGGAAAAAAAAAAAAAACTAGCTATATAAAATTTACTTAAATATATATATAATATATATAAAATAAAGCTACTTTAATAAAGCTATAATAAAATATAAGTGTAATAATTAATATATAGTATAGCTATTAGCTAAGCTATATATAAATTATTAATTTATAACTACTTTTTTTATAAAAAAATTTAGCTTGTTTATAAAATATATATAATATTTAAATAGTTAACTTTTAACTACTTTTTAACGAAAAAAAAATCTTTTTAAGTTTTTATTTATATAATTATTACTAGGCCCTTTTTTTATTAAATTATTATATAAGCTTTTTTATACGTTAAGTTAATAATTTTTATATTAATATAGCTTATATATATTAACGTTTTTTTTTATATTATAGTTTTATTAAGATTAAAATATTAATATAAAGGTTTATAAATATAAGTAAAAACTATATATATAAAGAAAATAAAGAAAAGAAGCTTTTTTTAAGTTTATAGTTTATATTTAATAATAATATATATATATATATATGTATATAGCTTAGCTATACGTATAAGCTAAGTATAACTACTTATAGCTATATATACGTACGCTTTTTATCCGCGCGTATTATATGCCGGCTATAAAAAAAGGTTTTACTAACTTTAATAAGTATTATTTATATATAGAATTTTTTTAATCTAATTTTTTTAGTTTATTATAATCGCTTTGTTTATTTTATTTTTTATAGTTTTATAAAAACGTTTTTGTTTACGGACTAATAACGTTAATAACGTTAATAGCGTTAAATTAAAGTTTAAAATTTTATAAAAATAACTTTACTTTTAATTAGTTATTATATTTAAAAGTATTTTTAAAATATTAAAACGAAGTTTATGCCGGTTTTAATATTTTTAATTAATTTTCTACTATGCTATAATTATTTTTTTAACTTTTATTTATTATATTTATAACTTTATCCTTTTTATTTAATAAAATAATCGAAAGTATTATATTTATAATTTAATTTATAGTTAAAAATAATTTTTATTTTATAAACTTTTTTTGTTTTATTTTAACTAGTTTTAATAATAATATATATTGTTTAAACAAGTTATTACTTTTAAAAATAAAGCAAAAATATTCGATAAAAATAATAAAATAAATTATAAAATTATTAAAGAAGTTTAGTTTATAAGCTAAATTACTTACTTTTTTTTTTACGGTTTAAAAACTTAATTATTATTATATATATTTTTAAAAAAGTTTATTAAACAAATAGTATTTTTTATAAAGTTTTAAATATACTTAGTTATTTAGTTAAATTTTAAAAAATTATTATTTTATATTATAATTTTATTTATTTATAACGCGTGCAAAGTTTATAGTAAAGTATACGTTTTATTATATATAGTTATAAAAAAACCTAATATTTTTAAATTTTTTTATATTTATAATATTTACGTTAGCAAAAATATTAAAAATATTAAATAATTAAAATTTAAATAGTTATTTATAAAAGGTTAAATATATAAATATAAAATATAACACGTTTAAGTTTTATTATAAAAATAATATAATATTTATTTAATTTATTTTTAAATTAATAAAATTATAATATTTTAGTATAATTTTAACTATTTAGTTTTTATATTTAAAAAGTTTATCCGTTTATAAATAGTACGTTATTATTATAAATAACTTTATCCCAAGCGTTTTTTAAATATTTTATTAAAAACTAAAAATAAATTGTTTTTTATAATTAAAAATAATCCTTTTAAAAATTTCCTAATTATAAAACAATAGCTATTTTGTTAAAACTATTTTTTATTTTTTTATAATATATTATTTATTGCTAAAAATAAAAAATATATGTTTGCTTATAAAGCAAAAAATAATTATTATAATATTATATATTAAATAGTATATTTTATTTTTATTTAACTATTAAAGTATACTTGTGTTTTTTATTTTTAACAGTATAAAAATAAAGTTTATAATAATTATTTATATTAATAATAAGTTATTAAAGCAAATAAAACATAAGCTTTTAACTAGTTATTATTTATTAGTTTAGTTAACTTTATATCTTAAACAATATTTAATAAATGTTTTAACTTATTATATTTTATTAGCAAAAAAATATAGCTTAAATATTTATAACATTTTTTTTAGTAGTATTTTTTATCGTAAGCTAGTTTTAATATATTTTTAATTATGTTATAAAATATATATAAATATTTAATACTTATATAAATATTATAAATTAAACTATTAACTATTAAATTAAAAAAATATTTAAGTTTAAAGTAAATAATAACGTTATTTTTTTTTATACGTTAGCTTTTATTTTTAATATATTTTTATATATTTTTTAAAATTTATATATACTTTTTATTTTTTAAGTAAGCTACGTAAAAGTTTACAAGTATAAAATTATTTATAACTACTTTTAACAGTAATATAAGCTATATAAAATTATATTTGTTTTAAATTATATTTAAAATAGCTATACCGTCCGGCTTTTTTAAGTTATTTTTAGCGTTTTATTTATTTAAAACGGTTAATAATTAGCTTAACGTATTAAATATATAGTTAAAACGTTCTAGCAAATAATATACTTATAGCCCGTACTATAAAAAGTATATAAAAGAGTTAATTAGTTGTTTATTTACGCGATTAATTATAGTAGTTTTTAGCGTAGTTTATTCTACAATTTTTTTATAGCTAAATAATTTATTAATATAATAATAGGTTAATTGTTTAATTAAATAACCGTTCGTATTTTTATTATTATTTAAACTAAATATATTATTTTATTTTTAAAAAACTTATAATAAGTTTTAACGTTTATTAAATATTTATTTAAATATATTATTAACAACATTTATATAAAAAAAATTAATTTATTTTAAATTTATTTATAGTTTAGTTTAAAATAAAATAATATTATATTAAATTTTTTTTATAATAAAACATTAATTTAAAAAAAAAGTTTTTTAATAAAGTTATAATAATAAAAAATAGTTTTATTATATATAGCTTTTTAAACTACTTTAAATAATTTAAGCTTTATTTTTATAAGTTTATAATAAATGTTTTAAATATATATTTTATATTTATTAAAATTGTTTATTTTTATATATATATATATATATATTTTTAACTAATAATACTATTTTTTTTTAATAAAAACTTTAAAATTTTAGCGTAGTATAATATAAAGTTATAAAAAAATTTAGTTATATTTAAATATTATTTTAGTACTTTTAGCTATTTTAAAAATACTAGGTTATAAAATATAGCTATATAGCTTTTAATATTTGCTAGCTTAAAAATATTTACTTTAAAGTTTAAAAAATCGATTAAAAAAATAGCTAATAAATAATTTAATAAATATTATAGCTATATTTTTTTTAAAAAAGGCCGAAAATAGTCTATAAATATTATTTCATATTATATAAACTAATAACTATAAATTTATTTTTATAATTTAAATATACTAAAAATTAATAAAAAAAAATAGCGTTAATAATAATAATAAAATATTTGCTTTATAATAATAAAATAATTTTTATTTATAAAAGTAATAAATAGTTATTTAAAACTACTATTTTATTAAAACTATATAAGTTCGCTATTATTTATTTTTTTTGTTTTATTTTTTTAAATTTTTATCTTTGTTTAAAACTAAACATTAAACTATAAAAAATAAATAAATAAATAAAGTTAGCTCGTTTATTTAATTTTTTTTTTATAAAAGTTATTATAATATTTGTTTAAAACGTTTATATTTTTTTAGCTTAGCAAATATAAATAGCTATTTATTTTAACGTTTTAGTTTTATTAACTATTTATAAAAAATACTTTTATTTATTAATTAAATAGTATATTTATAATATTTTTATTTTTTTAAATATTAAATAATTTAACGATTTTTTAAAACTTTTTAGCTAAAAATATATATTTAGTGTATATATAAATACTTTTATTAGTTATAATTTTAAATAAGTTAATAAAACGTTTAATATTTAAAATAAAATATATTTTAAAAATTTTAAACTATAAAAGTTTAAATATTAAAAATAGTTTTAAATTATTATAGTTAACTTTGTTAATTTTATTAATAAAAACTTTTACTATATTAAAAAATAATATTTTAGTAATAAATAAAGCAAGCTATATTAAAGCAAAATCGGCAATTTTATTAAATATTAATATATTTTTAAATAAAACGTTTTTTATAATAATAATAATAGTTATAAATATAATTTTAAATTTATAGTTTATATTAATAAATATTATATTTTTATTAAATATATATATAAATATATTTAGCTAAAAAATATTTTTTTAAGCTATAAACGTTATTTAATTTGTTTAGTTTAAATTTTTAGCTATATTTATAGCAGTTATTGCTATAAAAACTAAAGTTTATAATATATTTTTTAATAATATTAAAAAGTTATTAATAAGTTAGTTTTTATATATAAATTTAATTTTAATACTTTTATTAATTTTATTTTTTATTATTAAAACTATTTACAATATTTTTATATTAATTATAATATTTATAGCTATTAATATTACGTTTTTAACAAAAAAACAAAAATTATAGTTAGTTAATAATAGTTTATATATTATTGCTATATAAGCTAACTTTTTATTTTTTAAATAAATATTTTTATATATTTTAATATTTAAATAATTACTTTAAAGTTTATTTTAAAATTATTTAATATAAAAAATATAATTGTTTATATAACGTAATATATATTTACTTTATATAATAAAAAAATATTGTTGTTAAAAAATATATTAGCTATAAGTTTTTTTACTATTTTTTTTTTTTATAAAATTATATATTATAATTTTTTTTTATATTAGTTTTTTAAACATAAAAAATAACTTTTATTTATTTAGTTACTTTAATGTTTTTAAAGCTTAAACTTTTAATATATTTTATTTTATTAAGCGTTTTTTGTTTAAAATATAAAGTTTTTATATTTAAGTTAATAATAATTTTAATTTTAAAGCTATTTAAAAAAAGTTTTTTTTTAAAACAAAAATATATATATTTAAAATTAAAAAAGTTTTTTATTAAATTATATACTAATAATTTTTTAATTTTAGGTTATTTTTTTTAAGTTAATTTTTTTTATAATTTAAATTTTTAAAGCTTTATATTTACTACTTTTTTAAAAGTTTTAAATTTTAAAAAGTTTTAAGTTTTATTATACTTAGTACACTTTTAAAGACAAAGCTTTTATAATATACGCTATATTGTACAAAAAATCTATAAATAAAAAGAAAAGAAAAAAAGGAACAAAAACTAGCTGTATAAAATCCACCTAAGCATATGTATAATATATATAAAGTAAAGCTGCCTTAGTAAAGCTATAATAAAGTATAGGTGTAGTGGTTAGTACATGGTGTAGCCATTAGCTAAGCCACGCATAAACTATTAATCTATAACTAGTTTTTAGTTTTTATAGCTTTTTAATTTTTTTTATTTTTATTAAGTTATAGCTTAAAGTTATCTTAAATTATTTTATTATTTTATTTTTAATATATTAACGATATATTAAATATTTAAAAAATTAGTTATATAAAAAAATTTTTTTTTATAATATTGCCAAGTTTTTTTTTTTAAGTTTAAAAACAATTAAGTTATAATTTTTTTTAAAACTATTTTAAGCTTATATTTATAAAAATATTCGATTTTTTAAACAAATATATTACATTTAATAAAATATTTATAGTAAATAAAATTAAAATTAAGCTTATATAAAGTTTTAAACATCTTGTTTTTATTATTAAAAATATAATAATTAATATTATTGTTTATAAAATATATACTTTTCTTATAATAATTACTTTTATTTTTATTTTTATTTTTATAATTATTATTATATTTATTGTTTTTACGTTAGTTTTTATTAAAGTTTTTTAAACAATTTTTATTATAATTATTTTTTTATTATAGTTATTATTATATTTATTATAGCTGTTACTATATTAATAGCTATTGTTTTTTTATTTATTATTATTTTGTTAATTATAGCTATTTTTTTATTAAAAGTAATTATAGTTAAATAAATAGTTAAACTTATATTTATTTTAGCTATAATTATATTTTAGTTAATATAAATTATAATAATATTTTTTATTGTTATAGTATTAAAGTTAATATTATTTAAATAATTATTTTTAAATATTATTATATATATAGCTTTTTTAGTTATTTAAATTTTATTTAAAACTATAAAATAAACGATTATTTTTTGCTAATAAAATAAATTTTATAAAATTATTTATAAAATATAATATATAACTTTATTATTTAATTATATTTTTTACTATATTTTATATATTTTTTTTAGCTTTTTTTAATTTATTATATATATTTTTTAAACTTTTAATTAAGTGTAAAAAGCTTAAAAAATTATTTAAGCTTAAATTATATACTATTATAAATTTATAATATAATTTTACGTTAATTAACGTTATTATTATTTATAAATTTTATAACTTAAATATATTTAAGTTTTTTTTATATTTATTATAAAAAAGCGAACTTATTATAATATATATTATAAATAATAAGTTTATTTTTTTCGAATTTTTTTATAGTAATATTAAAATTAAAAACAAACTTTTTTTTATTTTATAAAAAAGTTTAATTAAGCTTTTTTATATAATTTAAATTAGTTAATAAAATTATTTTTATTGTTTTATTAAAATATTGTTAATTTAATAAATAAAGTTTAAAATAAAAATAAAATTTACTATTTATTAAAATATTATATTTTTTATTATTAAAAAACAATTTAATATAGTTTATAAATAAAAAAACGTTTATAAAAATAACGTTTTTTTTATAACTATTTTTAAGTTGTTTAAATTATTATAAAATAAGTTAAAAGTTTTAATATTTTTATATTTTAACTTTTTTAAGTTTATTATTAAAATATTAAAATCGGGTTTTTTTAATATTTTTTTAATATTTTTTTATAAATAAGTTTTTAAAATATAAATAAAATTTATTAAAATTAAAATATAAATTTTTAAAGTTGTTTAAATTTATACTAAACTTAATATATTTTATTTTAGTATTTAAAAACATTTATAAATTATTATAGCTATAAAAATTACGTTTTTTAAAAAAGCTATGATTTTAGTTTTTTTTTAAATTATTAATATTAATAATATTTTTAAAGCTATTATTTTTATTTTTATATTTGTTTAAGCTTAAAGTATTTTTAACGTTAATATTTTAATTTATTATAAAGTTTAATTTATACTATTTTTTAATAGTAAAATTTTTTATTTTTTCGTATATTTTTATTAATATATTAATATTATAATTATTTGTTTTTTTTTATTTGTTAATTATATTTTATAGCTTGTTTATAAATTTTAATTATTTAGCTATATTTTTATATATTGTTTTTAAAGCTTTATTATATTTATTAGCTTTATTAACTAGCTATTTTACTATATATTAATTAAGCTTAATTTTTATAAATATATTTTAAAGTTTAAAAGTTATAGTTTTTAATAAAAACTAAGCTTTAAACAATAAATAAAATTTTATATATATTTTTATAAAAGCTTTTTTATTATTTTTTAGTAATATACTAAACATTATATTAGTTTATAATATGGTTTTAAAATAAAATATAATAATTTATAATATAAAAAGTTTAAAAACAATATATAACTACATTTTTATAAATAAAAAGCTAGTAAAATAATTTATAACGTTTATATAATAAAATATAAAAATATATTATTAAGCTTACTTGCTACTAAAAGTTTGTACTAAAATATACGTTTTAATAAACCGGTTAATTATATTTATAGTTAGCTAACTTAATACAAAGTTTATACTGTTATAAATTACTTTAAGTTTTAAAACATATAAATATACTATAAATAGCTAACTAATAAAAGCTTTTAAACTTAATAAAAAATATAAAAAATTTTTTTTTTAAAAAAACAAAAAATGCTTATAAAGTTTTTACTATATTAAAATAGTACCGCTTTTAGCAAGCTATATTTAGTGAATTAAAAAATTAATTTATATTTGTTTATATAAATTAGTATATAAATACGTAAATTTACTGTAAAAACATAATAGTTTTTAAAGCAAAAAATAATCTTAACAATAGTTTAATTTAGTTTAGTCTATATAATAAAACAATAAAAGCACTATTTAATATAAATACTTATAAGTATAAGTAAAAACTATATATATAAAAAAATTAAAAAAAAAAAGCTTTTTTTAAGTTTATAGTTTATATTTAATAATAATATATATATATATATATATATGTAGCTTAGCTATACGTACAAGCTAAACATAGCCATTTATAGCTATATGTACGTGCGCTCCTTGTCCGCGCGTATTATATATATATATAATATATATTTTTTATATTTAACTTAAATCTTAGCTATTTTTATTATATAAGCATACTTTTTATAGTTTTTTAAGAAATATTTTAATTTATATAAATAAGTTATTTATAAAAACTAAAGTTTTTAATATTTAATGTAAAATATATTTAATAAATATATTTGCTAAATTATTTTACTATTAATTTATTATATTTTAAAAAAAAAAGTTTATATAATTTTTAAAACAATATAATATTAATTATTAGTTTTTTTTATATTATTTTTAGCTTAACTAAATAATTATATAACAATTTTAAATTTAAATATAAAATAAAAAAAATTAAAAATAAATTAAATACTTTTATAACGTTTTAAACAGTTGTATAAAAAGCAATAATATTATTAAAGCTATTTATTATACTATATAATTTGTTAGCTAAAACGCTTTATATAATTTATTTATATTTGTTTAAGTTTTAATATATAATGTTTTTTTTAATTTTAAAATTTAAGTTTGTTATATTTTTTATATAAGCTTTAATTGTTAATATAATAATAAAGCCGCGCTAAAAAGTTATATTTATATTATTTATAAACAAATTATTTATAAAAATAAATAGATTTATATAATAAAAGTTAAACAAAAAACATAAGTTTTTTAGTTAAATTATTTTTTTATTATTTAATTTATTTGTTTAATATTTTAATATTATATAATTATAGTTTTATTATTTAAGCTATAATAATATAATTATATATAGCTTTTAATTAGTATATATTATTAATATATATTTTTTAAGCTTGTTAAAAAATATAAGCTTAAATGAAGTTTTTTATATAAAAGTTAATTTTAGCAAAATTTTTAGCTTAACTTTTTTAAGTTATAATAATATTATATTTATATAAAAAAAATTTTGCTATTAAACTTAATTAAATAATTAAACAATAAAGTTTTTTTTAGTTTTATATAAAGTTTTACTCATTTAAGTTTTTTTTTTCGCGGGCTAAAAACTTTAAAGTTATAAAGCTTTACGTATTATTTGTTTATATTTTAATTATTTTAAAAATATTTAAGCTATTATATATAAATAATAAACATAGGTTATATAAAAGTCATATAATTTATATAATAGTTTTTAAAAAATATTAGTTTTTTAGTTTTAAAAATAAACAAATATAAATATTATATAATAGTTTATTTGTTAACTAAATATAAGCTTAAATAATATTTTAAAGTTATATATAAAAATACGTTTAAAAGCTAAAATTAGCTATTAGTTTATTTATTAAATTATTAGCAACTAAATTAAAATTATATTTTTATATAACTAGTTTTAATTTTTTTTATAGCTTAATTTTTTTTTTTTATATATAAAATAAAACTTAAAAAAAAAAATTTTATATATATTTAAGTTATATATAATAAACATAAAAATATTTTCTATAATAAGTTTGTTAATTTTTATTATGTTTAATTTTTTATATAGCTTTTAAAAAATAATAATAATTTTATTTATATAAAGCTTAAGTATTAAATTAAAAGCTTGTGATTTTTTTAAAATTAAAAAAGTTTATAATATTTAAAGATTATATAATAAATATATAAGAGGTTTTTTTTTTAGCTAGCTACGTTTTTTTTATATTATTATTAGTTATAATAGTTATACGTTATTATTTGTTATATTTTTAGTTTAAATATTTTTTATATAAAAATATAGTTTAATTTATATATAACAAAAATATATTAGTTTATTCATTAAAACAACAATTATATTTCATTTTTTAATTGTTTTAATTTTATATAAGCTTTTTTATATTATTTTTTTATATTAAAATTTCGTTATAAAAAAATATAAATACGTTATATAAAAATAGTCCGTTTTATTTTTTAATTATATAGTTAATATTAACTTTTGTATAGTTTTCGCGCAATATTGTTATTATATTTTAAATAACTACTACTTTTTATATAAAAGCTAAACAAAAAAAAAGTCTTTATTAATATATAAGTATGTTTTAAAAATAAAAAAGGTCGGTATAAAACTATTTAGTTTAGCTATATTGTTTAACGTTTTAACTACTATTTATAAAATTAATTTATTGTTTGTTTATACGTTAATTTTTTTTCGAAAAAATATCGTACGTATGTTTTAACGGTTTATATGCTTATTTTATTTTTTTAATTATTTAATATATTTTAATAAATATTTTATAATATTGTACGTTTATTATTTTTATATATTTTTAAGTTATATATAATATTATTTTAAAGCTTTTAATAAACGTTAATTTAATATTTATATAGTATTTTTTATATATTTTATATAAATATAAATTTTAAAAAAATAGCTGTTTAAAATAATATTATTATATTAATAATATATAGCACGTTTTAATTTTTTATTTAAACGATATTTATAACTATTTTATAATTTAATTTATAGTTGTTTTTAATTATAAACTTTAATTAACATAATATTTTATTATATATTTAATAATAATAACAAAACTTTAGATTTTTTTTAAAATTAGTTGTTTAATTTTATATTTTATATAAGTTAATATTTAATGTAGCTTTTTTATATAAAAATATTTAAAGCGTTTATATAAACGTTATAATTTAATTTTAATAAAGTAGCTAGTGGTTTTATATAAATAAATATTAAAAAAAGGATAGCTTTATTTATATATAATAAAAAAATTGCTTTTATTTCTTTATAAAATAATATTTTTATATTATTAAAGTAAGCTTTTAAATAGTTTATATTTTTTAATAAAAATAAAAATAAAGTAAAAATATTTAATTTATAAAAAATTATATAACCGATTTTATTATTAATTTTTATTATATTAATTAAAGTTGTTATATAGCTTTTATTAAAGCTTATTTTAGCTATTTTAAACTTTTATATAATTTTTATATTAAGGTTTTTATATATATCTTTTTTTATTTATAGCTTTTTTAGCGTTAAAACTTTTAAAGCGTTTATATTTTAAATAATACTTTAATATTTTATACAATATTAATTGTTGAATATAAATCAGCTAAAAAATTAGTTTATTATTATTATTTAAATATTTTTTCAAGTTATATAATATATAAACGTCTTATTTATCATATATTATATAACCTTTTTATTATATATATTAAAAAAAAAAATTTTGTATAAGTTTAAATAACTTTTATATTTAGTAAAATAAGTAAAAAACTATCCTAAGGTTAGTTTATTACCGAATATTATTTTATATATATTAAAATATTAAATTTTTATTTAAGCTTTTTTTTTTAAAATATAATGTATTAATTAATATTGTTTTTT
This sequence comes from Xylaria acuta, assembly GCA_022495125.1. Classification (NCBI taxonomy): domain Eukaryota; kingdom Fungi; phylum Ascomycota; class Sordariomycetes; order Xylariales; family Xylariaceae; genus Xylaria; species Xylaria acuta. Next base: position 7,265 of record MU383128.1, on the reverse strand, counting down.
TTAGTAAATAAAATATTTTTTGTTTATATAAATATTTTTTTAAAACTAAATATTTGTATAATTTTAGCTAAAGTATTGTTTTTAAAAATTATAAAGGTATTATGTAATATTTTTATATTATATAAAATAATAATTAGTATAATTATATTGTAGGTTTAAATAGTAAGTATTTTTTATTTTTTATATAAAATGTTTGTTTAATAAATTGTTTTTAACACAAAAATATAAACGGAAGTTAAAAAAAAGTTTTTATACATAGGTTTTTAAAAAATAAATATTGTTTTAAATTTTGGTATATTTTTATACGCTTATATAATAGTTATATTAAAGTATATTTTTTTAAATATGTTGCTTTAAATGTTTTTTATACTTTTAATAGTTTATTAATTATTATTTTTAAAGCTTTATATAATAAAAAGTTTTTTTTTATTAGTATATTTATATAAAAGTAATATTAGTTATAGTTTATAACTATATTAAAGTATAAATTTATAATATTATGCGTTTTTTTTTACGTATAATTTAAACTAATATAGTGTATATAGTAGTTTTTTTATACAACTAGTTAAAATAGTTAAAAATATTATATAAAACTATTTTTTTATAATTTTTATTTTTTGGTAAAAGTTAATAAATTATTATATTTTATTATAAAGTAAATTGTATAGCTTTTTAAAATAGTTTTTTTTTTGCTAAGTTTTTAAAAATATTTAATATTTTGTTGCTAAAATAGTTTGATTTTAAATATTATATATAAATATTTTTATATTTAATATAATATAAAACGTTAGTTGTTTAAAAGTTTAAAAAAAATATTATATAATAAAATATTTTATTATACGTTAAAAATATAATATATTTTTAATTTATATAGTTAAGTTTTAAGTTAATATAATAAATAAATAATATTTTATTATTATATAATAATATATTATGTTAAGTTAAAAAAATTTTTACTTTATATACGGTAGTTTTTTTAAAATTATATTTTAGTTTTAAAAGTAAATATAATAAAACTAGTTTATTATATAGAAAATTTTTATTATTATAGTTTTAACTAACAAATTGTTAATTTAAAATAAAAAAAACTAGTAATATTTAAAATTATTATATAAAAAGTTAAAGTTTATACGTTAAAATATATATTTTTTTTAGCAAGTTATATAATATACTTTTTTTTAAACGTTTTATAAACTTTTAGTTTAAAATATTTTTTATATAAAGTATATTATAAATTTTTATAATAATTTTATTGTTAATAAATTATAATGTTTATAGTTTCGTTAATTTAAAGTTTTTAGCTAATATTTTTCAAAAAAATTTAAGTTTATATAAAGTTTAGCTATATTTTATATATAAATACGTAGCTTATATATATATATATATATTTTTTTTTAAGCTATTATATAAAAATTATATAAAATATTATTATATGTTTAAAGGTTAATTGGTTTTTATATAGCTATTAAAAGGATGTTAATATATTTAGCGATTTTTTTAGCTATAAATTTATATAAAGCTTTAAATAAAAACGTTAAAATTTATTTTTTAAAAGCTTTAATATTTTTATATGTTTGCTTTTAATAGCTTGTATATAAAAGCTAAGCTAAAGCGCGATTAAATAATGAAGATTTTTTTTTTAACTATGCTGCTAAAAATTAAATTATAATATAAAATATATAGTTTCCATGTTTAAGTTAAAATTTTATTTTTATTTTTATTAATTTATATTTTTTATAGCCGAAAATATTAATTAATGTTAAATAGCTAAAAAATATAATATTATATATAAACAAAAAAATAAAATAAATACTGCGTATATTAATCTATTTTTTTAACTAACTATAAAAATAAAACTTTTATACGGAAAATTTTTTTTAAATAAAAGAATTCTATGTATATATACCGCTTTATTAGTTAAGCTAGTAAGCTAGCTATATATATTATACAAACAATTTTATACGTAGCTAATATTGTTATTATAATATTATATATTATATAAAAATAAACTAAATATAATATTTCATTAAATTTTTATTAAAAATATACTAATAATTAATTTAATGATTAAAATATATTATAAGCTTTATAATATAAACCTGTAAGGGGTTTTAGTTATAAATAAAAGCGTTGTTAAAAGGGGCGGCCCTATAAGGCTACCACTTAACACATAAAGTATATGCTCTTAAACATATCCACTTCGTAGATTTGTTTGCAAGACACCTTTTCCTTTCCTAAAATCAAGCTTTTACTTTATTACTTAAACTATCTTTTTTACTTTAATGTTTATTATATAGTTTTAATAATTAGTTAGCTATATTTTTAATATTATTATATTAAAAATAATAATTATAAAATTAAACTAATTTTATATTATATAATAAACTAATTTTAACTTTAATAAATTTTTATGTTAATATAAATAAGTTTTATTTTCTTAATATAATATATTTTTAGTTAATAAAAATTATATAAACAATATTAAAAAAATTAATAGCGCTATAAATAAATAAATTAAAGTTTTATAAAATAAATTTTATAATAAACAATGTTAAATAACTAAGGGGTATAATATTATACGTAAACAAAGGTATAAGATAAATACTATATATATCGATGTATTTTTAACTAAATAACTATAAAGGTAAAACCTTTATATAAAGAATTCTTTTTAAGTAAAAGAATTTTACGTACGTACGCCGCCCTACTAGTTAAGCTAGGGAGCTAGCTATATACGTGGTATAAATAGCCTTGTACGCAGCTAATATCGCTATTATAACAAACAATATATTTAATGTATTTTAGTTATTTATTGTTATAAATGAAAAAATAAAGTTAAATAATAAATAAATCGTATAAAAGGTTAAAGAATAGTTAAAATATTTATAAAATATATTAATAAATTTAATTAAATGTTAAATAAAAAGTATATATAACTTATATCTTTTAATAGTATTATACGCTAGTTAAACTAACAATATAATATTAAAAGTAATGCTTTTTAACCTTAAAGTTTATAATATTATTAATATATTATAATTTAAACTTATTTATTTTTATATTTATAACAATTTATTTTTAACTATTAAACAGTTAATAATATATAGTATAAATAATAAATAATTTTATAAATATAATATATAAATTAACGATAGTTTATTAACATAAAATAATAATTATATATATAATAATATAAATATAAATTTAGCTATTTATTGTTTATAATATTAAAAAAAGCTAAATAACGTAACTATAAACTTTAAATAAACAACGTTTTTTATACTAAATAAAATAAAATAAAAATATAACTAAAGGTTTAAAAATTTATATATTAATATAAAGATAAATATAAACGGTATAATAACGTTTATAAAAAGCTTATATATATTTAAAAAATATAATAAACGTTTTTTAACGATATTTTAAATAAATAATAGTTAAACTTTAAATAATTTAACAAAAGCTTTTATAAAATTAATTAATTTGTTTTAAATGTTTTTAAATAATTTAAATTATATAAAACTTAGCTTTTTTTAAGTTTTAAACAAAAATAGTTTTAATATATTAAGTTTTTAAATTAAATACATTTTAATTAATATTATTTTTATTTTTATTTTGTTTTAAAAGCTAGCGTAAAACGTTTTATAACTATTTAAACGGTTTAAAATAATATAAGCTATTAAACTTTATACTTTAAAGCTTTTAGTTATATAAACAACTTTTATTTAATAAACAAAAACCGCTATATAATTAAAATATATATTATTTTAAATTTAACTTTAAACGATATTATAAAGCTTTTTAATATAATTAAGTTTTTTTATTTTTTTAAGCTTAGCTTTTAAATCGTATAATAACTAGCGCTATATATATTATTATTATTTTTAAAAAATTAATTTAATAAATAACTATATTTTATTTAATTATACAACCTTAGAATATTTAATAATTTAGCAAATATTTAAAATCGTTTAAATAATAAAAATAAAAATATATTTAATTAAAATAAAACTTTAAAAAAATATTTTGGTTTATATTTATAACAAATTTTTTAATAGCTATTTAGCTTTAAATAAAAAAACTACTGTTATTATAAAAACTATTTTTTTAGCTTATATATTGCTTTTTATTTATTTAATATATTTATATATTATTTAAACGTTTATTAAAATTAGTAAAAGTGTTTTTTTACTTTTAATACTTTAATATAAACTTTTATAAGGTTTATTTATTTAAATTATTATTTTAATATGTTGTTATAGCTTATTTTATAAGTTTTTAACAACGTTTAACGTCTTTAAACGTTAAGTGCGCTTATATATATACTTTCCTTTTAATTTATATTTTCTTTTACCTTATAATTATATTTGTTAAAAATATATTAATTAAATATTTTAAAACAGCTAATAATACATTTAATAAAAATTTAATACTAAATATAAAATATATAAAACGGTTAATAACTAAAATTTTTAATAATTAATATAAACTTAAATAATAAAATAAAATAAAAAAGCTTAAATTAATAAATTTAAAGCTTTAAAAATCAAAGTTATAATAAAAAATTATATATATCTTATATTTTTAAAACTTTTTTTTATATAAAATACTTTAAGCATAAAACATTTTATACTATAAATAAAACAATATATTTATATATATATTAATAAAGCAATAAAAAACAATTTAACAATAAATAATAATATTAAATAAATAAATAAATAAAAATGTAATATAAATTAAGCGTAATTAATTAATAATTACTTTCTAATTTTTTAAATTTATATAACTAACGTTAAAAATATTGTTTTGTTTTATATAAATAAGCTATTAATGCACTAAGCTAGGGAAAAGCCCTTGAAAAAAAGGGTTTACCTATAGCATAACTACTTTATAGCTATAGTAGCTTAGTTTATAAATTAAATAAAACCTATAGGATTAGGGCTAAAGCTAGTGCTTATAACACCGCTTACTATAATCCTTTTTTTAATTTATATTATACTATTTAAACTTAATATTATTTTATTATTTTTAATAAAGCTTATTAAATAGTGCGGTAAATTTTATAATTATAAACTTTATATATTTACTTTTTTTTATTTGTTAGTAAATTATACGCGTAAAATAGTTTTTTAACTTTTAACTATATTATTTTTATTATTTTGTTTAGATTAAATTCTTAATATTTAAACATTAACCTATTTATAACATATATATAAAATAATTTTTTAACCTGTAATTATTAAAAAAACAATAGTTTATAAAAGCTTTGCTTTAAAGTAGTTTTTTAACTTTTATTGCAAATAATATAAATAAGAGCTAAAAAATTAGCTTTATGTTTTAGTTTTTTTAATAATTAACTTAATAATTAATAGCTAAAAATTTACGCTATATAAATTTATAAATTTTAATAAAATAAATAATATATTATATATTTTTGCTATATTTGTTTTAAATAGCTATATTATTTATATATTATTATATTTAGTTATAACTAACGTTTACGGTTTTTTTAACTAGCTATTTTTTTAAACTTTAGTAAATATTATATTTAAATAATAAAAACTATATATTAAAATTTTTATTATATATAAACTAAGCTAGCTATATTTTTTGTTTATACTATAAATATTTAGTATTTATTTTACTATTTATTATAATTATATTATTATTAAATATTTATTTAAATTTAAATTATTTTATCAAAGTTATATTATAAATATTATAATGTAGCTAATAATAAATAATAAAAAACCTTATTTTTAATTAACTAAAATATATTTAAACCGAATTATTTTATTAATATATATTTTGCTACGTATATATAATTAACTAATGATTTATGTTGTTTTTAATTAATTTGTTTTAATTGGCTTTTTTACGCGCTATATTTAAAAACAAACTAAAAATTAACCTTAAAAGTTTTATTGTTAAATTTAAAAAACTTTTTAACGTTAAAAACTTAACGTTTAAGTTAGTTAAAGCTAATAAAATATTAGCTTTAATAATAAAAATATTATTTAGTTTTATTAAAAAATTTAAACTAGCGAATATTTTTTATTGTTTTTAAACTTTAATTTATTTTTAAAGCTTTTTTAAATCGAAATTTTTTTATTTAGTTTTTTAATAATATAATATAAAAAGTATAATTTATAACTATTAACGTTATAACTTGTTATATAATTAAAAAAAACTTTTATATAATAAATACTAGCTATTAATTAAAATTTAAAAATAACAATAAAAAAATTAACTTTAAGCTAGCTTATAAAATACTTAATAAGTTAAATAATAACTAGTTTATTTAAAAATATATAAAATATAAGTTAAAAAAATAATAAATAATAAATAAAAATATTATTTTAAACTTTAAAAAATTAGCCGAAAATACCGCTTAAAAATTCAATAATTTAAAAAAAACTTTTATAATAATATAACTATAATAAATAAAAAAATGAATATATTATAAAAAAAAATTTATTATATAAAATAACTTTTAAATATATATTATGCTATACAATTTTTTAAAATAATAGTTTAAAAAAAGCTTAATATATTTATTTTGTTTTTAATAAAACTTTAAACTTATAACTTTAATATTTATAATATTATAAAACTTATAAAATAAATTTAATAAAATTAAATTATTTGCTAAAATATAAAAACTTACTTTTATTATAAACTTAGCTATATTTTAAACAATTTTTAATAATATTAAAAGTTAATTTATTAGTAAGTTTTACTATAAAATAAACTTATTTTTAAATTAACGTTAAAATAATAAAGCTTTATAAAAATATTATAACTAATGTTTAAAAAATATTTTATTGCGCTAGTTATATTTAGTTAACCGTTAATATTATTGGTAAAATTTAAAGTATTAAAAGTATAAAATATATAAAATATATAACTTATTATTATAATCGAACTTTTATTTTAGTTATTTATTTATTTATTATTAATATTTATAATAATATTAGCTATTATAGCTTTATAAATTTGTTTTGTTTTAAATATTAATAACGGTTAGCTTTTAAAAACTATTGCTATTATAACTAACTATAAAAAATAAAAGTTTAAATTATAATAAACGAAGTAAATTTTTAATATTATATTAATAAATATAATTTTAACCTTAAAATAATATATTTTAAACAAACTATTATTTTGTATAATAAGCTTTTAATAATTTAAATTTTAATAATAATTTTAATAATAAAAATAGTTTATATAAAAGCTTTTATAACTTTAATTTTTTATATAAC